>JAQMYF010000022.1:28659139-28671290 GCA_030014195.1 Neosilurus mollespiculum | reverse complement strand
TGTGTGTGTGTGTGTGTGTGTGTGTGTGTGTATATATATATATATATATATATATATATATATACACACACACACACCCAAACAAACACTAGGATATCAGGGTTTAACCAGCTAGCTCCTTGCTAACCGTCTCTTCCATAAAATAATTTACGGTATATGGCCCCACCCCAGATTAAGCAGAGTAATATGAAGATAAATAAAATACCACACATGCTAAATTTTTCATAATCCAGTGAATAGAATAAGAACGTTATTCCACTGCATGACTATAAGGTCATGGAATAACTCACAGGGAGGCTGGAGCCTATCCCAGACGTCTCTGGGCGAAGGCAGGGTACACCCTGAACAGCTCGCCAGACTATCGCAGGGCTAACACACACACCCACACACACACTTACACCTAGGGGCAATTTGGAACAGCCAATTAGCCTACTGTGCATGTCTTTGGACTGTGGGACAAGACCAGAGTACCCGGAGGAACCCCAGGCAAGCACGGTGAGAACATGCACACTCCACACAGGAGCATCGAGCACGGGACTCGAACCCAGGACCTTCTTGCTGTGAGGTGGACATGCTAACCAACCACTATGCCACCATGCCAGCCCATGTGTGTTCGCTACGGCGGCACATATACTAAAATATATTATGTATCTTTAAATTAGAAAATTACACGGAGTGTATCTTTAACACTCAAATAACTATTTGTCTTTTTTTAAAGGTGCACAATTTTCATAATTCCATGTGAAATACATATTAAAAGTATAGTAGAGGTACCTGTGAGCCACCCCAGTGACAAATTTAGTTTTGGGGGTTTCTGAGGGATTTTGATATTAATTTAAATACTTTTTTTCTCATTTTTAACTGAAAATACATGCAGTTGGTAAAAATCTCAACTCACCTATTATGTAATACGATAAAATATGAAGAAATAAAACAGCTAGGAATGTATTTTTGATCCTCAAATAACAAACCATGTCAAGGAAACTCAATTTAAGCTCACCATGGAGAAACCACGTTTCAGTCTTTAAATCTGGAATGATCATATTTCTCATTCTAAGCAAAACTCCTTCATACGCATACGTTTTTTTTACCCTTTGGGTCAAATTGGCACATCTTCATGTGGCGTGCACTGACAGTTACAGCCTGTCTGAAATGCATGAGGTACTGCTGCGAACTACACAGCAAGTGCAGAGCGGAAATGGCACAATATAATAATTTTCCTTCAGTTGCTCCACTGCACTGTGCCGTACAGGTAAAGTGACATTTGAAGCATGCGGATGCAGACGTACAGGTGTGTGGGCGTTGTCACAGAAGCACATCAAGGCCAGATTAATTGGTCTCATCTGTTAAATCATACCTGGAAAAAAGTAAATAAATAAAAACAGAATGCACATTAATACACACAGCTCTCATCAGACACTCATTTAGCAACCTAGCATAGGAATCAGCACAGATCCACCGGCCCTCACAACCCTTTCGCTAAACCACTTACTCCTACGAGGGTCACGGGCGAGGTGGTGCCTATCTCAGCAGGGTACATCCTGAAGAGCTCACCAGACTATCGCAGGGTGACACATACACACTCACATTCACACCTGGAAGAGCCACTTAGCCGAACGTGCATGTCTTTGGACTGTCAGAGGAAACCGGAGTACCCGGAGGAAACCCACGTAACCACAGAAACAAAAACACCCTTGCCAGGGTGGCAACATCATAAATATTCCAATATAAACATTAGTAAAACAGCATGTGAAGTAGAGACATGGCGGATTAAAACACTTACCAATGTGCCACCCCTGCCTTCAGGTCAAGCTGATTCAGATCCAAATGCAGCTGTAAGACAAAACACAACATCAAACACTTAGGACAAAAATACAGGTCACTCACTCATTTACCGAACCACTTAATCCTACTGGGGTCGCGGGGAGGCTGGAGCCCATCTCAGCCGACATTGGGCAGAGACGAGGTACACCCTGAAATACTCGCCAGACGAACACACACACTAAACCATCCGTACTCACATCCATACCTAGGGGCAATCTGGATCAGCCAATTAGCCTAATGTGCATATTTTTGGACTGCCGGAGGAAACCTGAGTACCCAGAGGAATCCCATGCAAGCACGAACACACAGACCCGAGCCTTGGACTTGAAACCAGGACCTTCTTGCTGTGAGGCGGATGTGCTAACCCCTATACCACCTCAATTTTTAATGCCGGGAAAATATTTTGTACATAATCACCAAAACTTAACGTAGCATGTTTTAGCTTTTACGCTGTTTCTAGCTAATATGCCGTCATTCAGATTGCCCGAAAGGTACTGATTAATTTTCTATATGCGCAACTTACACAGGAATAACATTCTTTTAATTCTACAGTAACCTCTTACACAGGGACTTGAACATCACTTATAGGAAATTTCTGTAACAAGACACTTATTTAGCGTTTTTGGAAGGCGCCGCTAGCATCAATGCGCTGTCATAGTCAAATCTGTTCCTTTAAGATTTCTAACAAAGTCTTCAGGAAAAAAAAGACTTGGTGAGTTTTTCTGTTACATGACAAGCAGCTAAATTAAGAACCAACTTGTTTCCATGGAAGCTTCAAAGATACATAAAAATATATGTTTTCTGTTTTAATAAATAAAAGCTAGCTAGCATTAGCAAACTGAATAGCACAACATCTCCATGTTAATGATTATTGTTTAAATTATTACACATATAATTAAAGAGGCACTCAAAGAACGCAAACCTCTGCTACGCCGTAAAAAAAAAAAAAACAGAACGTACACAGCACCCCCTACTGGGCCTGCTGTCATAGCACGTTGCAAAAATAAATAGATAAAATAAAATCATCCTATCTCACGATAAGGGCGGCACGGGGGCGTAGTGACTAGCACGTCTGCCTCACAGTAAGAAGTTCCTGGGTTCGATTCTGTGTGCATGATCTCCCCATGCTTGCGTGGGTTTTCTCAGGATACTCCTGCCACAGTCATGCAAATTAGGCTAACTGTCTGCTCCAAATTGCCCTGCGATGGTCTGGCAAGCTGTTCAGGGTATACCCTGCCTTCACTCAGTGTTGGCTGAGATAGGCTCCAGCTTCACCATGACCCTAGTAGGAGTACGCTCTTTGGCAAAGGAGTGAGTGAGTGAAAGAGATTCTCTCAATAATAAAAAAAATCCTTTCTAATCTAAAATGGGCCACTAAACACCCCACCCACCCACCCCGGGTACTCCGGTTTCCTCCCACAGTCCAAAACACACAGTAGGCTGTTCCAAATCACCCCTAAGTGTGAGTGTGAATGGTTGCATGTGTGTTGGCACTGCAATGGCCTGGCGAGCTGTTCAGGGTGTACCCCGCCCTCGCCCAGAGTCGGCTGTGATAGGCGCCGGCCTCCCCACGACCCCAATTAGGATTAAGCAGCTTAGAAAATGAATGAGTTTTAATAGATTATCACTGATATACCTTTCCAATGGTCTCCTTCTCACGGCTCATGAAAGAGCCACTGTTTTTGACCGACAGGTCCAGGCGTCTCTGCATGGCCTCCTCCAGTGAAAAGTTGAAATCAAACCTAAAGAAGACACAATGTTAATGATCAATAATCTCCTAAACCGCCAGGGGTTGCAGTGCTGAACCACAGAAGATGTTAAAGTCCTGAGATTCCGCTGTCCTGTCCTGTGAAAACATTTACCTCTCACTGAAGTCAGGATTGAGATCTCGCTTTTTGACACTCGTCTTTCTTTTGGTGCTTTTGGCCTTGTCCGGCTGGAGGACAAAGGACACGTAGGGATCTGAGCCGTCTTTGGAGCATGGCGGCAAATTTCTACATTGGAAACACAGCAAGAGATTCAATACTGCTACTACTCTTACTACTAATAATAATAAAAAGATTTATTTATACAGCAACTTTATACCAAGGTTATGGGTTCAAGTCCATGCTAAGGCATTTCTGTGTGGAGTTTGCATGTTGTCCCTGTGCTTGTGTGGGTTTCCTCCGGGTAGTCCAGTTTCCTCCCACAGTCCAAAGACATGCATGTTAGGCTAACTAACCACTCCAAATAAATTTGAAAAATTACTTTTACATTTTAAAGAGTGATAACGATGACATCGCCTGCTCCAAGTGACCATGACAATCAGTGAGTGTCAGTGTTTTTTTTGTTTTTTAATTTTTTGGATTTTTCCCCATTTTTCTCCCTAATTTACTCGTTTCCAATTCCCACCCATCAACTTTTGCCTTCCCTATCACACAACCATCACTGACCAGACCTCCGTGACATGCGATGCTACCGCCCGCCTCTTTTCGAACTGCTGCGCATGCGCATTTGGGGGCGGCCTAACACACTCGGAGGAAAGCGCTATCCGCCCCCTCGTACGAATGAGCTCACAGACGCCTATGATTGGCTGGTGATCGCTGTGAGTGACAGGGAAGTGAGCGTATGCCATCCCTCCCTCCCGTGAGAGCTCGGCCAATTAGCTCCCATGGACTCCCGGTCACGGATGGCTGTGGCATCAACCCGGATTCGAACTTGCGATATCGGGTTGATAGTCGCGCACCTTGTCGATGCGCCACTCGGGAGCCCAGAGTGTCAGTGGTTTTGATTCAAGCATTATTCACTCGGAATAAGACTTGTTCCTATGTAGTACATACTGATATACTGTAATGTAGCAGAATGATTTGTGAATATATATCCGGTGTATTAATGTGACAATCACAGGGGATCCAGAAAACTATTCTGTATAGGAATGCTGGGAAGCCAATTCCCCACAGAGAACTCACATATATTCATACCAATTTAAAGTCAATCCGTATACCAGCATGTTTTGGAGGGGCAGGAATAACCTGGACGAAACCCACATGAAGAGAACAAACGGAAAGCATCCACAACTCCACACACACACTGCAACCCAAGCTCAGGATTGAACCGTACACCCGCTAGCTGTATATATACACAAACGTGTACATTTGAAACAAACCTGCAGCCATATATAATGATGACCAGTCTGTTCTCGTCAGTCGAGTAAGCAATGAGAAGCTTCACCTGGCCCCGCCCACTAGCTCCGGCATCTCCCTCTCTACACACACAGACACAAATACAAATTTGTAATTCAACAAGAACAGATTAAGCCATTTAGGTATGTATGTGACTCACGTGAGGGCGGGTGCTGTCCTGTGTCTAAGCTCCTGATTGGCTGCAGTTTCAGGCTCAGCTCTGGGGATGCTGTGCTCCACCTCTTCAGTGCCACAAATAACAATATCACCGTCCACCAATCTGGAGTGAAGGAGCTGAAAGATGGAGAGAAAAAATGTAAGATTTCACCACAAATTAACGGAACTGCGTTCTAGAAAGCGTATTAGTAATTATGTACAGCAACGCTTCAAGAAGTTTCCCCCTTACCTTGAGCTCTGCCCTTAATAATATTTCACTTTCAGGTAGGGCTCCATCCAGAGGGAGCCACCGATCCAGAACCAACGCCGGCTCCTTTAGTATGTCTTTTACAGGCAGAACCACTGCACCCAAAGGCTGACCCCAGCTATGAGACAACTATAGTACACACACACACACACACACACACACAAATTCTTCTATCACATTATAACTGACTCATGTGTTACGTGAACATTCTATGAGATACAGTGCAATAATTTAAAATGGGTCCTGGGTTCGAGTCCCGAGCTTGGCAGGGCTGTAAACTTTGCATGGTCTCCACGTCCTTGCGTGGTGAATGTTTGTGTCTCTGGTGACCCTGCGATGGTCTGATGAGCTATTCAGCATGTGAGGACAGTGCTGGCTGAGATGGACTCCAGCCTCCCCAAGACCCTAGTAGGAATGTGGTTTGGCAAATGAGTGAATGTGGGAGTAATTCCAAGCACGGTGGCACAGTGGTTACAGCAAGAAGGTCCTGGGTTCGAGTCCCGTGTTTTGTGCAGAGTTTGCATGTTCTCCCCGTGCTTGCGGAGGTTTCTTCCAGGTACTCTGGGATTCCTCCCACAGTCCACAGACATGCACAAATGGGCTAATAGGCTGTTTCAGATTGCCCCTAGGTGTGAGTGTACAAGGTTGTATGCGTGTGTTGGCTGTGCGATGATCTGGCGAGTTATTCATGATGTACTCTGCCTTCGCCAAGTGTTGGCTGCAATAGGCTCCAGCCTCCCCTAGACCCGAATAGGATTAAGTGGTTCAGCAACTGAGAGTGATGATTAAGTGATTTAAAATGTGCATGTTCTCACTTTGACAATAAGAATTTCTTCTCTGGGGTCGAGGATCAGGAAGCAGAATGCTTCATTCCACTGCGGAGATGTAGAGCGCTCAGCAAGCTGTCAATGAAAAAAATGTATTTTATTATATAACAGTTCTTTCCAGTCCACTAATTTGATTGGTCAAAGTCCAGTTGTTTCATCCAAACTGCTACTTCTACTTCTACCAATACTACAGTAATAAAGTACATTATTGTACCTTTGGGTGTACACACACATATCTATTAAGTATATACTACACAGGAACAGTGCAATCTGATTGGTTTCCTATCTCGGGATAATAAGCAATTATTGAATGAGGCGAAGGATGATATAGAGAATTATTCGATCGAAGAGCTGTTGTCTGCCGAGGCCTTCACAACAGGAAACAGTGCAAAAATTCATGTATCCCATGGCAATGATGCAATATCAAGAATTATTTGATGGCTTTCCACCAATCAGAAATGAGAAAATCTCTTGAAGTAATAATAACAACCATTATCCAACTCGCAAACTCGGGTTAATACTCAAATCAAAATGGCAGTAAAAAAACCTCACAGGAAAAACTCACATGGACAAATGCCGTCCCAAAAAATATTAACAAAGCTACACAATACTAGGTTTTTCAAACTTTGAATCAGTAAAATATAAAAACAAAGTGTAAAAATCTCATTTTATTTAACTTTTTACTTATGATCCTATTTTTTATACACTAAAACAATTATAGTAAAATAATTATTAACATTAATTAATAGTTATATACCTTTTTGGCCTTAGAAAGGTACACAGTGTTACCTGGAGGTCTTAATATTTAGCCCAAGGAGGTACATTAGTGTAGACAGTAGCGTGGAAGACAGAAATGGACTTTCTACTGTACCACTATTTCTGACTGTGTATGACTACTACTACTACTACTACTAATAATAATAATACGTTTTATTATGGTACACAATCTATGCAGAAACCAAAAATATGAATGCAAGCATTATGCAATTTTGTTTTTTTGAATCTTACCTTACTCTTATTTGACACATTCCTGAGTATCAGCTCCGCCCCCACTACTGGTTCATGTCCATTTTTCTTTAGCTACAATAAATATCAATTAATTATAAAAAGAAGTGGTTAAAGTATTAAATTAACTTGACTTTTTTCTTCACGTGGTATTATGTAATAGATACACACTGGCATGTACATTGGACCATACATCAAGACAAAGAAACTTCACATTTTAAAAATAATTCTGTAAATTCGTACAACTGTAAACGATTCCTGTTTAGGTGAAAGTACCTTTCAGACTTTAAGACTGAGTGTGTTACTCAGACTAGAGTTAAAGGTAAAGTCTGTTGGGTTTACGCCCGAGTCTACTGGCTCATCAGTCCAGAGATTATGCTGGTTTCTCTCTGTGAATCGACTAGCAGTTCAACTCCTCCTGGATGGGGCGCTAGTCCATTGTAGGTAACCTTCCCAGTATTTTTACTGGTACCCATTTACACTACTGGGTGGACAGAGGCACACTTGTGGTTGAGACCTTGGCCAGGAGTCCTAGCACGGTGGGGGTCTAATGGGGGGACCTTTCGATCATGAGCCCAGCACCCAAACCACTACACCACCGTACACACAGTAAACAGAGCTCCAGGCAAAATATTCGATACCAGAGCATTTTGTATTGATAAAATGATCTGCACTTGCAATGATCGGTTTTTGAGGGGAAAAAATGACCTCTGTATTAACAACTGTTGGATCCTAGAGGGTACCTCCACCAGATACAAATGTTTTTTTTGGTGACAAATTCATTTATGTACCTGAAAATCTGTGTAAGACTGCAGATTTTTATACCTGGGAATGGTTATAATGAAATGACTCCCCCTAGTGGGCATTGAATGAACATTTTGGCCCATTTAAAAGAATAGAGATTTTTCAGTAATTAAAAAACATAATTAAATAAAAATAACAGAGGAAGAGGAATAGACTCACAGGTAGTCCATGGGCTCGCTCTGCATATATGAACAGGATGGCGGTAGATGGCACTGCTTTATTCATATAAGACTGCTGAGACTGGTGGTGCAAAATCTAACACACACACACACAAAATTATTAAAAGTGTTCCACTGTATTAAAGCAGGATAAATTATAATATAATATATAACCTAGAGGACGTGTTAATGAACAGTGTTTCAGGCAGAAAAATATTTAGGGATCACCTGGTCAAGTCTGGACGGGTCTGAAACTCTTGGCACCCATTCCAACATCAGATGAACCCGTCCTGATTTCACATCATTCAAGTCGTACCACTAGAACACACAGGTACACAAACGTGAACTCACTTACTTCCTTTTTTCGATATTTATACACCTCACTCTATATAAAAATGTTAATTCATTATACTCATTACTTTCTAATTTAAGTGCTTACTTTGTGTAAAAGGCAACAGAAAATTGATTCAGAAGTTAATTTAAGATTTAAAGGGGCCCATTCACTTCCCAGGTATATTAAATAAACGTGAAAATGTGTTTTCTCTTTTGCTTACTCCTGCACGTAAGTGTCATTGACCCCTACAATAGTAATAATGATATAATGAATAACCAAATGAAAAACAGGTGAATAAGAGATACTAAGCCTGTGAGCAGGCATAACACATTGTGAAGAAAATTGAACTAATATGTATTATAGTGTGTTTAGACTTTTCACACTTAATCTTAAGTAGTAAATCTCACCTGATCTGTAAACTGGGAGCTAATGAGGTCACTGAGTCTCAGCTTTAACCTGCCAACAAACCATGATGATCAAAAAATGTATTATACACCTAAATACTGTTTAAATAAAAATAGATGCAAATGGCATGATTGTAAACAAACGTAGTAATTATGCCTATAAGAGAAACTATATCTCTCTCTAATGAACACACACATACCTGCCGAGGAAGTCGTCTTGATCCACGTCTTTGTCGTACAACTCAAACTGCACTTCCTGGCCTGGGAGTGCTGTGAGAATCACCTTCAAAGTAAACACACACACACACACACAGCCATGTTATATATATTATAATAAATTATAGACCACTCTGCACTGAAGAAAATGTAAAGCAGAGAACAGGTGAGTGCTGATGTCTAGAACTAATCCCCACTCACTCAGTTGCTAAGCCACTTAATCCTACTAGAGACTAAAGCCTATCTCAGCCAACACTGGACGAAGGCAGGGTACACCCTGAACAGCTCGCCAGACCATCACAAGGCAACACACGCACAAAACTATTCGCACTCACACCCAAAGGCAGTTTGGAACAGCCAGTTAGCCTAATGTGCACGTTTCTGGACTGTGGGAAGAAACCGGAGTACCCGGAGGAAACCCACACAAGCACGGAGAGAACATGCAAACTCCACACAGAAACGCCCTCGACTCGAACCCAGGACCTTCTTGCTGTGAGGTGGACACGCTAACCAATACGCCACCGTGCCGCCCTTGATAATATCAGAGAAAATAATTGTACATGTTGAAATGTATTTAAAGGGGCGGTGTCATGGTTGTTTGCAGAGAATATCATGAATGGTGTTATGAAACAAGACATGATCATTCATATAGATGGAAATTTGGTGTATTAAGGAAGGATACTAGACATATATTGGGTTTGGGTATGGGAAATCATATGGGACATTTTTTGGCAACTAACTTTGGGTAAAAATCATGACACGCCTCCTTTAATGGGTGGCATTGTGACGTCGCGGTTAGCACGTCCACCTCACAGCAAGAAGGTCCTAGGTTCATGTCCTAGGCTCAGCAAGGGCGTTTCTGTGTGGAGTTTGCATGGTCTCCCTGTGCTTGTTTGAGTTTCCTCTGGGTACCCCGGTTTCGTCCCACAGACCAAAAACATGCACATTAGGCTAACTGGCTGTTCCAAATTGCCTCTAGGTGTGAATGTGAGCGTGTGAGTGAGTGAGTGAGTGAGTGAGTGAGTAAGTGAACTCCTTTAATGGTCCACCACCATCTACAAAGCTTTACCGTACTCCACCATCAACATTTGTTTGTTTGTTGCCGTCAGAAACTTTAGACTTCCTGATTAACCCGGATGCAGGAACATCTCTATTTCTGTACATAAATGGACCATAAAATAGCCTCTATGTTTTTGTTAACGTACCTCATAAAGTTCATTCCAGACAGGGTTGAGGTTCTCCTTTATGACGCGGCTCTTGTAGGTCATCCCTCCCACACGGATCTTGACGTAGGGATCACTTTTTCCCTTCACCATGCCTCCCATGTAGCTATCTTTAGCGACAAGAGCCTGGGCCTCCTTCAGGTGAATCCTTAGAACACCCTGAAAAAAAGAACAGACAGATCTATTGCACTTCAATACAATGACTGACAAAAAGCTAAATAACTAGCGGCAGCATGGTGGCGTAGTGGCCAGCATGTCTGCCTCACAGCAAGAAGGTCCTGGGTTCGAGTCCCGGGCTCCGCAAGGGCATTTCTGTGTGGAGTTTGCATGTTCTCCCCATGCTTGCATGGGTTTTGCGGGACAGTGGTGGATTAGTGGTTAAGGCTCTGGGTTACTGATCAGAAGGTCAGGGGTTCAAGCCCCAGTACCACCAAGCTGCCACTGTTGGGCTCTTGAGCAAGGCACTCAGCCCTCAATTTTTCTGTTGTATAAACAAGTTAACAGTGTAAGTCGCTCTGGATAAGGGCGTCTGCCAAATAGTGTAAATGTAAATGGTTTCCTCCGGGTACTCCAGTTTCCTCCGACAGACCAAAGACATGCATATTGGGCTAAGTAGCTGTTCCAAAGTGTTTCTGAGTGTTAATGTGAGTGTGAATGGATGTGCGTTGGCCCAGCAATGGACTAGTGAGCTGTTCGCGCTGTACCCCGCCTTCCCCTAGAGTCAGAATGAATAGGCTCCACCTCCTTAAGCGGTGAATAAAGAACTTGCTTGCTTTTGTATTCCTCAACAGTAGGCTGACAAAAAAACTTCAGTAAAAGTTCAGTTTAATGTATTTTTTGGTTGATGCTCACCTCAGATGCAAAATTGGCATCGGGGCTGGTGTGCTGCAGACGCGCGGGTAACTTGTCGGTCTTTCCTGATGTTACAGTTGAAGTGATACCGTCCTCTCCTCCTCCAAAAAATGGATCCGAGGGAACTGGGGAAATGGGTGTGGTCGGAATAGCCTCTTCGTTAACCCAAAGGATCTGTGAGATGGGTACAAAACAAACAGGTTTCAGATGATGTGTTATTGGTTATTGTATTTTATTGTTCTCCTCTTGCTTGCATGGGTTTCATCCAGGTACTCCGGTTTCCTCCCCAAAGTCCAAAGACATGCACGCTAGGCTAAATGGCTGTTCCAAACTGCCCCTAGGTGTGGATCTGAGTGCAAAAAGTTGTGTGTGTGTTGGCCCTGCGATGGTCTGGCAAGCTGTTAAGGGTGCACCCTGTCTTTGTCCAATGTCGGCTGAGATAGGCTCCAGCCTTCTCAGCCTTCAGGCTCCGACCCTGCTAGGAGTAAGCAGTTTGGAACATGAGTGAGTGAGTATTACAGACATTATGTTTAGATCTTTTTTGTCCTGGGAAATCTATGTACTGGGATGCCATGCATTGCTTGGGTTAGCTCTGCCGTAAACCTTTTTAGCGTGTGCCTGAATTCTGACCCTGATCCTTGACCTATGACCTTGGAACCTGTACCAGTTCAGTTTAGTAAGTTAAGTGTGGTCCAAATCCATTCAGGCCTAGAGACTGTGCTCAGGATTTTTATTAGATGACCTTTGACCTCAGAATCTGGTAAAAGTTTGGCTGAAATCCACTGAGGGAGAGACTAGACTGAGAACAAATATCTAATGATCAACTTTTCACCGAGAGCTTCGAGTCGAAAGGCGAAGCTCTCGATTTACCAGTCGATCTACGTTCCTACCCTCACCTATGGTCATGAACTTTGGGTAA
>JAQMYF010000022.1:28643701-28655856 GCA_030014195.1 Neosilurus mollespiculum | reverse complement strand
CCCCCCCCCCCCCCCCCCCCCCCCCCCCCCCCCCCCCCCCCGGATCGCTGATATGTCCGTCTGTCTGGTGTCCAGTGTCACTTTGTGATGGAAATTCGTTGTTATGCAAAGTGATTCTTGATGCTGATTGGCTGTAAAGTCCCACTAATAGCCATTGAGCAATGAGTTCGACGAGTCAATTTGCATGATGCAAACTGGTGGCTAACTTCTTACTTGCATTAGTCTGGCCACTGTCTGAGCGGTGGTTAGATATCTAATCCAAGCAAAACCTTTATTTTTCTTTAAACCACTCAGGTAAGATCATTTCCTCAGCACACTACGAAGAATCAAGGTCTGCCTCACAGCAAGGAGGTCCTGGGTTCGAGTCCAGGGCTCGGCAAAGGCATTTCTGCATGAAGTTTGCATGTTCTTTCATGGTTGCCTGGGTCACAGTCCAAAGACATTTTGAGACTAATTGGCTGCTTCAAGTTGCTCCTATGTGTGTGTGTTTGCCCTGTGATGGTCTGGCAAACTGTTGACCAGTGTCGGCTGATAAGCTCCGGCCTCCCCGCGACCCTATTAGGAGTAAGCGGTTTGGTAAATGAATGAGTGAGAGAGACGTGCCTGAATGTCAAGGTCCTGTTTGCGAGGGTCGTGGATGAAAAAGGTAAAGGCTTCCTCCCACACTGGGTTGTTGGTGCCATAAGAGGTCTGAAATGGAAATAAAACAGGAGTGTGTACATTAGAGATACAAAACCGTGACATTACGTTAAGGGTTTGAAATATCTGGGACATGTTGTGGTAATGACATTTATCGAACTTGAGGCGACCTGTAAATAGTAGTAGGGCAGCAGGGTGGGGTAGTGGCTAGCACATCCGCCTCACAGTAAGAAGGTCCCGGGTTCAAATCCTGTGCGTTTTTATGTGGCGTTTGAATGTTCTCTACGTGCTTGTCCGGGTTTCCTCTGGGCGGTCCGGTTTCCTCCCACAGTCAAAACATGCACATTTGGGTAAACGGTTGATCTTGAAATTACCCCTAGGTATGGATGTGGGTGTGAATGGTGGTATGCCTGTTGGACTGGTAAGCTGTTCAGGGTGTACCCCTGCCTTCGCCCAGAGTCAGCTGAACCGCTTAATCCTACTATGGTCACGGGGAGGCCTATCTCAGCCAACTCTGGCTGAAGGCGGGGTACATCCTGAACTGCTTGCCAGTCCTTTACAGGGCCAACACACAACCTTGGAACATCCAATTATCCTAATGTGTTTTTGGACTGTGGGAGGTTTTTGGACTGTGGGAGGAAACCGGAGAACCCAGAGGAAACCCACGCAAGCACAGGGAGAACACGCAAACTCCACCCAGAATCTCGCCCAGGGCTCGAACCCAGGACCTTCTTCACTATGTGGTGTACATACATACGTATTATGTTCTAGAATACTGTTAATATTCAGTCACATACTCGCTGAACATATCAGGATGATTTAGAGACGTTAAAGACTCACCCTGCTCTCCTTGGTGGTATCCTGCACAGAAAACTGCACCAAAGGACTAGGATCTTTATTGCCTTTCTTCATCTGTAAAAAAAACACTCCAACAGTCATCCTCACCACCCATACTTCAGAAAATCCGAGCGCACAGACAAACAGTTGCTTCCAAACTGAAAGTGGTACTTACAGGAAGCTCCTGGGCTCGATCCAGGTAAATGATCAAGATGGCGGATGAGGGTGGATCAGCAGTCTTACCGAAGGTGGTGATGTCTTGGTTCTTTTGGAGGACCTGAGGAGTCAAATAAGGCCTGGGTTAACCAGTTAGCCAGAAATGGGTGATGTCTAAAGGAAGGCGGAGTGATGAGTGAACCCTTACCTCAGTAAGGCGGTCCGCAGAGGGCAGCAGTGAGAGCCATTCAAGCTTGAGATGAACCTTTCCAGTTGGTGCGTCCGTCAGATCGAACCACTGAAATGGAAGAATGGGGGAGGAGAGGGAAATGACGGACTAAACCACTGAATACTAGAGTGAGTTAAAGGTGAGTCATGCTTTCCATGATGCAGTGAGAGACACAGGAAAAGGAGACGGAGAGAAAAAAAAAGTATAATACAGCAGATTTTTTAATATCAGGAAGATGGAAAAAAAAAAGATCTTAACCTCCTCCAAAACCCTTGCTTTCTTTACAATACCCAAGTCCAACTTGATCCTGTGAGTAGAACAAAAACAAAAAACAGAAGGATGTTCGGGAACATCGGAACAGGAGAGTAAGGAAATGGCTAAAAACTGGTATTTTCATAACAAACATAACACCGTCATACCTCCCCAGGAAATCATCCTTATCAGGGTCTTTATCAAATATCTCCACTTCCAATTCCTGGCCAGGGACCTCATGAACTACCACCTAACACACACACACACACACACACACACAGCACACCAATAGCAGAAGTTAACCCTGTAACCATTTTATGTTGCGCAACCCTTTTGAGAAAGCCTAACCTCAGCCTCTGTTTATCTGATGGATGTAAGCGCATGACGATCACACTTGCTTAAAAAAAACACACGGTTGCTATAAACACGGTTACTGTTAAAGTTCATGCGTCCTGAGAACCACAGCATTCTCTCCGAACAGCAACAGCAGCAACGAAGAGTGAATCGAGACGTTACTCAGAAGAGATTCGTTTGGTAATTTTTGGAATGTTTTGTTTCAAAGTGAAAATGCATGGTAGTTCTAGGAAAACATTACCATCTACTCTATAGTTTTGGAATCTGGTGACACGTTGGCGTAGCGGTTAGCACACCTGCCTCTCAAAGAGAAGATCCAAACCAAATCCAAATCCGGTGTCTATATGAATTGGAATGCTGATTGGCTGTTATGTATCCTTATATTGATTAATTATTATGTACCATGATGCTGATTGGCTATTATGTACCCTGATACAGATTAATTATTATGTACGGTGATGCTGATAGGCTGTTATGTATCATGATGCTGATTGGCTGTTATGTATCGTGATGCCGATTGGCTGTTATGTATCGTGATGCTACCCTCTGACTGACCCACAATTCGACCTCTCTGAAAATCTGACAATTTAATGAACACTAGTCAGACTGCTGTATAAAGGTGCACAATGCACCATCAGATGCCTCGCACTCCAGGAGCTCAAGAATTGTTCGATTTTCAGAGAGGTCAAATTGTGGGTCAGTCAGAGGGTGGCATCAGCCAGCGACAAATAACCGACAATTTGAACATTCCTCTGTCAAGGGTAAACGGAGTGATTGTTCAGTTGAACAGTGAAGGTAAGACCACCATGGATCCACGACCAGGTCGACCCGGACCATCAGAAAGATGCCTTCGCTCTGTGAAGAGTAAATGGGAGAAAAATCCCCGTTCCAAGGCCAAACCAGCTCAAAAACTGTTACGTAGCATCAAACGGGCTATGATGGCCGAGCAGCAAGATGCAAGCCTCGTCTTCGACCAGCAAATATTCATTCTTAAATTTTGGAGGTTCATTTACTTATGTCTGGTCTGTGTGTTGTGATGCTGATTGGCTGTTTTTTACCGGGATGCCGATCGGCTGTTAAGTACTGTGATGCCGACTGGCTGTTATGTATTAAAATACAGATTGGCTTTTTACTTTTTGGCAGGAACTTGATGCATCCCATCATCTGGAAATATAAACCGACAGGTTTGGTTTTTTGTTCTTTAACTTTAAAGTTGTTTTTTGCAAAACAACTTCTAAACAATAACAAATGAAAGTTATTTTTTACAGCATATTTGGCAATGTGTCTACTGATCAGTGACAAAGTAATAACCTAATTATGAACTGAAAAGAAATACGAAAATGTCATGGCAATGATCTGTATATTATGGTTTCTTCATAGACCCACAACAATTCTGTAGAAATTCTGTAGAAATTATTTGGAAGGGGAAAAAAAAAATCTTTTTTTTTTTTTTCTATTTCCAAAAAAATAACAAAAAGCAGACTCAGGCCGACTAAGACTTTTGTGCTTAAATAAACATTGAGAAACATCACACTTTACTAACACTCCTGACCAGACTGAGATGTGTCATTTGACACCATCTCATACCTCATACATCTCCCTCCACTGCGGGTTGAGGTTGTTATCCACGTGGCGTGATGTGAACGTCTGTGTGCCGACCCTCAGCAGGGCATAGGGGTCTGATTTGCCAGCGATTACGCCCTTGATGAAGTTGTCCTTGGCGATCAGGTTCTCGGCTTCCACCAAGTGGATCCGCACGATGCCCTGCAGAAAAGGGGATGAAGTACATAACTGTGAGAATGGGAACACCGTACCATTTTGCATTAACTTACACAGATCTGGACTGAACATGATCAGAGTTTTGTCTTATCTCTGTATAAAATCAGCGATTTTGGAAACCTAGATACATAAAAACATGTTCTAAACATTCCGATATCTGATCTGTGACTGTGAGGAGTGAGACAGTGTCCTGATTGTGAAATAAGGAGGAAAGTTAACTGTTTAATCAGCAGATATTATAGCTAGAGATCCGATTGCACCCGCTCGGCTCTCGGGCTTATGCTGATTTATGTAGAGCAGTCTTGTACAAATTAACTAATTACTAAAGCGAACAGACTAATACTTGCTGAAATGCACTGCCAGGCCAAAGAAAAGTCCCGCACTGTGATATTTTGGTGGGCCGCTGCTGGATTTTTACACCCGAGCCTAGCGGCTCATCACAGCCAGAGCTTATCCCAGTTTCTGTAGTGTGTTTGGTCTAAGAGTTCAACTCCTCATGGGATGGGAAGCTAGCTACCATCGCAGGTTATCTTCCCAGTATTTTTTACTGGTAGCCTTATACTGTTTGTCCAGGGGTCTTAGTACAGTGTGGGAACCCACAACCTCTCGGTCATAAGCCTAGCACCCTACCCACTACACCACCGGTGCCTTCAGCCAGCGTGTAATCCCCACTGCATTGTTTTGAGACCTTAAGAAACATTACAACATTGAGTACATTCAGGCCATCAGCTGACTTCTTTTCATTGCCACATAATGTTGCTGAGCCTGACCAATGAAAGCAACAATCCTATGGCAATTACAACAAAATAAGAGTGCAAGACGTTTTTTTTTTTTTTTGGCTGGGCAGTGTATAATCTTAAAAGAAGCCATTTCAGTTAAACCCTGATTTTGATGGAGAATTCACTCAATGTCTTTGTTAGTAACATCATGACCAAATCCAAAATGTAGATGTCTGTAAAACTACGCTTTGGATGACTTTTGTCAGTATGATTTGATGGAGAAATCAAACAAAAGCATTCTCTTACTAGCAACACTGTTTAACAGAACACACACACACACACACACACACACACACACACACACATATATATATGTCATGGAGCTGTCTGACTGTAGCGTAGCTGCTGAACACTGCATTACCCGTGGCAGAGGGGAGCGGAGCTGCGCTACGTGCAAATCAGCCACCAAAGGGACAGTGAGGCGGTTGGGGAGCACCAGGAAAGAGGAGATGGCGTCCATTACCATAGTGTCCGACATGGCACTGTAAATGAACGCAAGGGGAAAATGGAGCAACACTGATTATCTTTGGGTCACCATGGTGAACTCAGTGGAGTTGAAATAATCAGGCCAGTTTCCCCACTGATTTTTGCAAGATGACACACAGATGAACATGAAAACACAGCACAGGAACATATATGGAACATTCAACCTATGGTATTATCTCAGGATTACCTATGGTATCATCAAACAGTGCACCACTTACTTCAGACCTGGAATGTCCAAGAAGTTGGTGAGGCCTGTCCAGTTGATATCCAGCATCTGTAGCAGAAAAATAATTAGCAAAATCCTGTCATAAAGGAGAAATAAAAGGTTTTAGGGCAAGCTTCATGGTTGTAACTGCCCTCAAACCACCCCTGTTGTTGATTATTGTCCGGTCCGGTACAGTCCCTCCAGGAATTCGCCATGTTGCGATCATAGCTATCCTCCACGCAAACAATGAATCACATGTCACCATATATCAACTTCCTTGTTTATGCTTTTGAGGACATCAAGATGCAGACAGGGAGGCATGGTGGTGCAGTGGTTAGCACGTCTACCTCACAGCAAGAAGGTCCTGGGTTTAAGTCCCGGGCTTGGAAAAGGCATTTCTGAGGAGTTTGGATCTTATACCTGTGCTTGGGTAGGTTTCCTCCAGGTACTCGAGTTTCCTCCCGCAGCTCGAAGACATGCACATTAGAATAAATTCTAAATTGATTCCAAAATGTGCGTGTGAGTGTGAATGGTTTTGTGTGTTTTTCCTCTGCAATGGATTGGGTGTACGCTGCTTTCGCCCAGCTGAGACAGGTCTCCCAGCTACCCTAGCCTGGTAGGATCAAACAATATCAGCAACTGAATGAATGATGGTGCAGATATGCACAAAGCTATTTTTGCAATTTTCATGTAATTCCGCAATTTCACTGCAATAAACCCCTTAAAACATGTCGATTTCTTTTATAAATGTCCACAAATTTGGCCATTTTAGTCCACAACAACCGAAAAAAGGGTCAGCAAAATCCTGCAGGGACTAAACGACTAATAACTGGATCAGTTTAGAGGAATTCAACTTGATTTCAACAGGATTTTGTCTGAGCTGACAAATTTCCAGTATCAGTCCTGAATATGAATGTTGGAAACACTGACCGGGCCTAAAATCGAGAACAGTTTTGTGGTGTATGGAACACCCCAAAATACCCTGATAAGGAGTCAATCATGTCAGAATTTTTGTATTTCCTCTCCTACTTTGACGACCACCACAGCATGTCCCTAAATAGCCATGACTAAAAAGTTCTTGACCCTCCTTCCTGACAACATGCAAGGACATGAACGATGATTGGTGGACTTCAAAACTGTGGTGTTGCCAGTGCGGTGGAGAGATTTGTCCTTCATTCCCGTAGGTTCGAGGATAAACAAGGGGCACCAATAAACCTCACAGTATCACCAATAAATTTTATTACATAGGCAAACCTAAGCAATATAGGACGTCAGTCTTGGGAGTAAATCCAGAAAAATTTACCCCTGTGCATGAGTTTGATTACTACCAATGGGGGGTCTGCTCTAATTGGTTAATTCTAAATTACCTAAATCTCTTTAAGTCTATTTACTACCACTAGATGTACTCGTAATTCTTTAATTCTCCTTTTACATTATTAATATTATAATTATATCTCCATTAATGGCACACTAGGAATTCAGGGTACTTTGTTTTATCAGGGTTTGACACCTACTTTCCTAACAATTCACTGTACATTCTGATAAAAGCTGGATTTAACTTCTCCCGACCATGAAACATCAGAAGTTTATGGCAGTACGATTGCCTTACTTGACATCATGACCATCATAAAAGACAAAAACATCATGTAGTCTTATCCCGGCATTAAAGTCCTACAATAATCAAATTCTGGTCGTTCCAGTTTCTTACAATTTTGACTATTATGACAAAACAAAACTCACAGGTCTCTGGATGAAGAACATTGTGATGGCTCCAACAAGAGGAACGTCTCCAATCAACGGTTCCAGGATCACCCTTAGCTTTCCATGCAGCTGAATTAGAAGAGAAAATATTTCTGAGATCCTTTCATGGAAAAAAAAAAAAAAAGGATATCCTGTTCTTCCCCCATTCTTTTCTAGATTCTTACCTGAATTCCTTTCACTCCAGCTTTGCAGAAGTACTTCTTCACCTCCACATTGACCTCCACATTGCCCGCATAACTACAAACAGAGATTAGGAGCAGCAGTAATTCCCAGCAATGCAATAGATGTCTCTCTCCATGTGATTAACAGCAGTGAGTTAAGGTCAGCGACCAGACTAACCTGATATATAGATCCAGCAACACCTGACGTTTATCATGCTCAGTGTGGGCCTTCACTCCAATCACCCTCATAGGCTGTTCGTACAGTATTTTATCAGACTCAGGCACATTTTAAACACATAGGCATGAATCTGAAGAATAATGAGCAAATTATGAAGCATAGATTGGCACCTTGTCACCCAGGTCGACTTTGGTGAAGCTAAATGTTTGAAGGTGAGCGTTGGAGGATCTGATCGAGGGTGCTATCGTCTCCACCAGAAGCTTCTCCAAATACTGGCCCACAAAAGGCCAGGCTTGCTTCAGGATCTACACAATATCAATATAAAATATTTTGGCTTGTTAGACGTAATGATACTCGAGTTTGACCAACCGGCCAGCACGGTGGTGTAGCGGTTTGCACATCAGTCTTACAGCAAGAAGGTCTCGGGCTCGGCGAGGGTGTTTCTGTGTGGAGTTCGCATGTTCTCTCCATGCTTGAAGGGTTTCCTCTGGGTACTCCGGTTTTCCTCATACGGTCCAAAGAAATGCACGTTAGTCTGTTCCAAATTGCCCCTAGGTGTGAGCGTGAGTGCAAATGAGTGGTTATGTGTGCTGGCCACAAGACAAGCTGTTCAGGGTGTCCCCAGACTTCGGCCAGTGATAGAATTAAGTGGCTCGGTGAATGAGTGAGAGTGAAAGTTTGAAACTTATTCTCCGAATTCAGTGTGTGTAAGCAGTGCACATGATAGTACACATGCACAGCTCTTGAGGTATGCATGCATATCTTGGGGAGTGGTTTTGGAGAGCGTGGTTTTGTGGTTTTCCTCACATTTTACTCGGAAATTGATGTACAAATTTCGACATGATTTGATTGTATCATCAAACTTCTGCAACAGTTCAATTATCTTGCAAAACATTTTTATATAAAAAGACTGCTACTGGCACATAACAACTATAAACTTTTTTTTTTTTTTTTAGGCAGGGGGGCCGTCACATAGCCTCTTCGACCATTTTAATAGGAAAAATTACACAAACCTGGACATTCCTGCAGTTATTAACTCAGGAATTCATATGGCAGCAGTGCAATGTATACACTCATGGAGGTCCAGGTTAATATTCACATCCTGCATCAAAACTAGGACAAAATATGATCTTGTTGACCTTCGCTGTGTCTGACACTCTCGCTAGTTGCTACATTTTTGTAATGGTGTCCGAATGTACTGTGAGAAATCATTCATTCATTATCCGAAGAGGCCGGAGACTATCTCAGCCGACACTAGGCGAAGAGGAGCTACACTCTGAACAGCTCGCCAATCCAGCAGTAGGCCAAAACAAACAAAACCATTCACATTCACACTCACATTCACACATAGGGGCAATCTGAAACAGCCAGCCAGCTTAATATGCATGCATTTGGACTTTGGAAGAAGACCGGAGTACCCGGAGGAAACCCACGCAATCACGGTGAGAACGTGCAAACTCCAAGCAGAAACACCATCGTGGAGACCGGGTCTCGAACCCAGGACCTTCTTGCGGTGAGGACGGACGTGCTTACAACTACACCTATAATGAGAATTATCATACATTATAAAGTGGACTCAGTGCATCCCATAATGCATTGTGAAATGTACAAATGATGGTCACTAACCAAGCAATATATACCATAATGGCAGATCACACTTTAATCATGCAACAGCATTATTTAATTTACGAGGCAGAAGAGAATTTTTAACACTTTACCTTTGAGCTCATTACATAATTCCCTAGATAGTGAGCAGGGGTAGTGAATGAGTGAATGAATGATATCGGACACAGATTTGAAATCTGGGACGGAAGACTTCAAATATATTTGAAAAAATGTAGATATGATAACTCACTCACTCACTCATTTGTCGAACAGCTTAATCCTACTAGTGTCATAGGAAGGCTGCAGCCTATCTCAGCCAACACTGGGCAAAGACCGTATTACACCCTGAAAAGCTGGCCAGACCATCTCAGGGCCATCACACACACAAGCACACAATCAATCACATTCACACCTAGGGGCAATTTGGAACAACCAATTAGCCTGACGTGCTTGTCTTTGGACTGTGGAAGGAAACTGGAGTAATTGGAGGAAACCCATGCAAGCACAGGAAGAACATGCAAACTCCACATAGAAACACAGAAACACCCAGGACATGCTAACCACTAGGCCACCATGCCACCCTCAAGCAATTAGCTAATCTTGCAGCTTTCTGTTTATCATGAAATCTGACTTTATGACTTTGGGTTTTCTGATAGAGAGGAGATCAGGAGTGTTTACAATACTGCAGCGCCAGCAAAATCAGCTAACACTTCGGTTTCCTGTATAATATGATATCAGATTACTGCACAACTTTAAATTTTCATAGACGACGACACTGAGACTGCAGCATTAGCACATTTATTTTGAAAACATCCACCAATCCATTAGCTTACCCATCAGGGTCGCCGTGGAACCTGGAGTCAATCCCAGCTGAATTCGGGTGAAACACTGGGTACACCGTGAACAGGTCGCCAGCCTAGTGCAGTGCTAACACAGGCACAAACAACCGTTTACACACACCTTCCTTCTCATGAGTTCCGAGCAGCCAGTTGAGCTAACCTACACGTCTTTGGACTGTTGGAGGAAACCGGGGCACCCCAAGGAAACCCGTTTAGCCATGAGAAGAACATGCCAACACCAAGGCCCCAGTTAGCCGAGAGTTTCAAACCCAGAACCTTGCTGCTGTAAGCCGACTGACCACTGCACCACTGTGCCACCTCACAGCTATATGGCTCTAGGTTCGAATCTCATGGCCAACAAGGGCCTTTCTTTAAAGAGTTATCCCTCTGCATGCATGGGTTTCCTCCAGGTACTCCAGTTTCTTCCCACAGACCAAAGACATGCACATTAGGTCAAGTGGTTACTCTCAATTGCCCCTAGACGTAAATGTGTGTTGGTCTGTACAGAGGGTACCCCCCTCCGATAGTCTGGCGAGATATTCAAGGTGTATCCTACCTTCGCCCAGTGTCAGCTGAGACAGGCTCCGGCCTCCCCACAACCCTAATTAGGATTAAGCGGTTCGGCAAATGAGTGTGTGAGTGAGTAAGGGTGTACGTACTATATATTAATATATGTACCTATCTGTACCAAGTGCAGCATATTTTCACCCCAATGGTATTTATTTTAAACAGGCCTTATCACCCAAAAATACACATGGGACTAGCTTCGGTTTTCCCAGCAACTCAAGACAGATAAGCAAAACACATAAAGGATGGATGGTCTGTATTAGCCAATCAGGAAATGGCTATTGATTTCAACAATTCTGCTTTCACATGAACTGCAATTTAATCTCAGAGATAAACCGCAGACTACAGTGGAATTATTGATATATCCTCCGGCAATAATAAGGGCTGAATACGGTAAAATAGACATTAGATATTTTGAGGATGACATCATTGATAAATGTTTACATCAGTAAATAAAAAGACAAAACAGAAAAAAAACATGCTGAAAGAAGTGAAAGAAATGAACGCAAAAAATGAACACGGGTGTGTCTTTGGGTGGCATGGTGGCATGGTGGCATAGTGATTAGCACACCCACCTCACAGCGAGAAGGTCCAGGGTTCAAGTCCTGGGCTTGGCAAGGTCGTGTCTGTGTGGAGATTGCATGTTTTCCCTTAGGATGCATGGGTTTCATCCAGGTACCCCGGTTTCCTCCAACAGTCCAAAACTGCACATTGGGCTATCTGGCTGCTAATGTGCCTATAGGTGTATGTGTGTGTGTGTGTGTGTGTGTGTGTGTGTGTGTGTGTGTGTGTGTGTGTTGACCCTGCGAGCTGTTCAGCCAGTGTCGGCTGAGATAGGCTTCAGCCTCAATAATAGAATTAAGTGTTTCGGAATTCTACAAACTGAATACATAGTTGAAGTATGAAGACATAGGCATTGCTAAGCCTCTTAATGCATGCATGTATGCTTTAGGGGCATGGGAGGGAGTGACTTTGGAAGGATATTTAGGTTTGCAATGAAATCCCTTTAAAGCTGGGGTTGGTAATCTGGAAAGCTAGCAACATTTGAAAGTAGCACCTCTTCAGGGCTCTGGCTAAACCCTTGGAGCTTGTTACAAAGACACGCCCTCTAAAGACCATTTCAACCAATATGAATTTGTGTAAACAGCTAAGAAATTACCAACCCCAGCTTTAATGACTAATCATCAGAATGTGGGTGTAGAAAGGTGAACTTAGTGATGCTTTTCATACACAGTAGTCATTAGAATTTACACAGAACTGTGTGTGTGTGTGTGTGTGTGTGTGTGTGTGTGTGTGTGTGTGTGTGTGTGTGTGTGTGTGTGTGTGTG
>JAQMYF010000022.1:28615149-28637632 GCA_030014195.1 Neosilurus mollespiculum | reverse complement strand
CACTCACTGGAACAATTCACGACGGAGGCCGTGTCTGGACAAACGGTATGCGCTGTGAGTAAGGTTGGAAATGTTCGAAAAAATGTGTTCTTAAAGATCGATTCTTGAAAATTTGGCTCGATTCAGAATGCTAATAAATAAGAATCGTGATTCAGACGTGAATTGATTTTTCCCGGCACCCCTACTTAACCGTGATAGCAGAGTTATTTTGGAGAGATCATGTGCCAGACACAGACAGAGAGAGAGAGAGAGAGAGAGAGAGAAAGAGAGAAATAAATATAGACAAAGAATGATAGAAAGACCTTGTATTAGAGTAAGCTGCTGAAAAAACAGCTACAATCAGTGCTTTGTATTGTTTATTACATCTTTCCAACACAGAAATAGAGTCTATGAGAGCAAATTAAGAGCTCTGACCCGTCACTAATGTGCACCGAGCGCCGGTGGTTATGTTGTCATGGAAAGACTGGCTCGCAAGATAAGGAGACTCCTCAGACAATAAAGCCTTACTCAAGCACTGGAACATATTAACACAATGTTATTTCTGTACATTTCATTTTGTATGCACAGGGGCAAATGTCTACAATAATATCATTTATAACATACCTTATTTATCCATTCAACTTTCTCCACATCTGGGAAATTCACCTGTAAGAAATGACAAGTGCAAGAAAACATGTTAATATGAATTCAGGGTTGCCAGATTGTATAAAAAGTGCTGTGTTTTAATGATAAATATCTAAAGGGTCAGATGATGTGAAGTGCATGTGAAAAGCATGGTCAGAGTAAGAGGAAAGTAAACAAACGCCTACAAGGCAAGTTTTATAGTTTCTCAGGAAGTCATGAGATTAGCCTTGAGATAACAGCTAGTTCCTCTAAGTCAGGAGTTTAGATTTGTTTTTGTTTTTTGCAACCAGAAATGACTTCAAAATAAAAAGTAATTGAGAAATAGAGATTTATTCTTGAAAAATATTTGAAATTCCTTCCAAAAACATATTAATACAGCTATCAGCCATATCATTAACACCACCTGACTGGTCTGTAATTAGGCTTCTCCATACACAGTACGCTGCAGTGCACTGCGTGTTCTGGTACTAGCCTTCACCCCCCGACACCCATCAGTGAGCCTTGGGCACCCATGTCAGTTCACTCATTGTCCTTCCTTGGACTACATTTGATAGGTACTTACCACTACACACTAGGAACCCCTTAAAGACTTGCGATTTTGGCGATGCTAAACTGTTGGTCTATTCCTTCACAATGTTGTGCTTGTCAGAGCCACTCAGATCCTTATGTTTGCCCATTTTTCCCACTTCCAACACATCAACTTCTAGAACTGACTGCTCAATTTCTGCATTATACATCCCACTTCTTGGCAGGCACCACCGTAATGAGATAATCGGGCAGCCATAGCTCAGTGATTTAGGCTCTGGGTTACCTATCCGAAGGTCAGGGGTTTAGTCCCCAATACCTCCATGATGCCACTGTTAGGGCCTTGAGCAAGAACCTTAACCCTCAATTGCCTAGTTATATAAAAATGATAAACGTAAGTCACTCTGGATAGGAGTGTCTACTTAATGCCATAAATGTAAATAATCACTTCACCGTCGGTGTTTTTAATGTTATGGCTGATCAGCGTATTAGGTCTTTGTTGAACAACAGGCCGACTTGAATTTGGGTTACTAGTGTTTGGACTGAACTCATTTCAATTCAACAGAGTTAAGAAATGTAATCAGTAAATAATTGACCTTATTTGCTTGACAGGAATAATTAATCCACGGAATGAATTCTAATACAAACGTAAACCATATTAACTTTGAAATGTGAGCTAGCAAGCATCAACACATATTCCACTGAAGTCATGACATGCACTGCAAAAAACTTTCAATCACTCATTTGCTTTAGCGCTTAATCCGGTTAGAGTCGCGGAGAGGCTGGAGCCTATCTCAGCTCTCACTGGGCGAATGCAGGGTTCACCCTGAACAGCTCGCCAGACTATTGCAGAGGCAAAACAAACAGCTATTCCCACAAACACACTTTGCGTAATGTGCAAGTCTTTGGGTTGGGGAAGGAAACCGGAGAACCCTGAGTAAACCCATGCAAGCACGGGGAGAACATGCTAAACTCTCTGCAGAAACGCCCTCGCTAAACCCAGGACTCAAACCTAGGACCTTCTTGTTGTGAGGCGGACGTGCTAAGCACTACGGCACCGTGCCGCCCAATGTGGGATCTGCTAAGCTAAAAACAGTTTGGACAGAGTGCACAGATAAGGAGGTGAGAGAACTGGGCTGACTTAAAGTCTGAAGTGCTGCCTCTTTAAGTAAAGACAAAGCCAGCGCTAAATCACCCTGACGCGGCTATCGGTGCGTATTCAAGTTTCACTGTGGGTGATGCAGGAAACCGTTAAAAGAAGCCAAAACAGATCGCGGTGATCAAACAGGTGCAAACCAAAAAACTTTGGCTACAAATTAAAAATTAGACGTTGATGGAGATGAGATGTGAACTATAAAGATGACCATGGAAATCCATAGAAAATCAAAAAAGAATGATTAGCAGTCACAGGTTTAAGCATAGACTTGAACTGAAACTACACAGGAAGTGTTAGAACCTTAAAGTGTTCTTTGGTTGATCCGCTAATCACCTCCTAAAGGTTGTACAGTACTTCTTTCTGTTGGAAGCTCAATGCACCCTTAAAGAAGCCCTTGTTCTAAAGGCGTAGGGAGCACAAAGTGTTAACGTGGCACTCGATTCCTTCTAAACTGGAAGCGAAACTCGGAGTGTGTACGGCTGTAGAAAGGAAATGTGGCACTGCTCAGTATATTCCACTCTTTTTAACTCCTCCTTGGCTCATATTCAGATCTTTCCCTCATTCCATGTTAATGCCATCACATTCCACAGTCTGGCCAGATCCTGGCTATATATGGAGATTTGAAGTATGAGATCCCCAGGTATTGATACACCAGCCTTTAACACAATTTAGAACAGCATTTGTGGCATCTCATAAGCAGTTTGGTGAAGACGATCCCTAGAGATCTGATCATTCGATGTCCAAATATAGCCAGGATCTGGCCAGACTGTGGAATGCGAAGGCGTTAATGTGGAATGGGGGAGGAGAGGAACCCGGTGTAACCCTGTACAGAATTAATTTTCTGTTAGCTCCCTTTGTGCGCAGTCTGCACCTCCAGCTTCATGCCGAGATGTTCTGATCCGGGACAAGCTACAGCAGCATCAACACAAACCGACTGAATATGTGTTTATCATCTTAAAAACAGTCGCTCCACTTATCACTATCTATGTACATAGAGTGTGCATGACAGCAAACAGAAACGAGTACTGATGCATGCACTGTCTACATGGGGAGCCCACATATAACACACAGGCTAGTCAATGCTAACAGTAGCGTTATGGAGTTATGGTATAAAACGAATCCTTTAAATCATATCCTTTAAATGAAGGAGATTTTGATTATTATTCCTTGCGAATAAGTTACACAAATTATTATTTCTCTTTCCTGTTCTTATATTTTATGAATGACTTTTAACATGGAAGCTGAAGCTAGGTCTGGCTAAAACAGTTTGGCGTTTGACAAACATTCAGCTCAATCATTTTCACTGTTTAGCAAGAACAATAAATTAATGTTAAAAAAAAAACCTCACCGACTGACATAATCCAAACGTCATCAGGCAAAACTGCCCTCGCTTCGAGCTTTGAAGTAACCCTGGACGTGAAAATGAAAATGCTAATGGCGTTAGCTTGGCTTTGGCTAAACAGAGGACTCGCGGCTATTGTTATTCATTTATTCATTTGCCGAACCGCTTAATCCTACTAGGGTCACTGGGAGGCTGGAGCCTATCTCAGTTCACCCTGAACAGCTCGCCAGACCACTACAGGGCCATTACATACACACAACTATTCACACTCACACCTTGGGGCAGTTTGGAACAGCCAATTAGCCTAACGTGCACGTCTTTGAACTGTAGGAGGAAACCAGAGTACCCTGAGGAAACCCACCCAGGCACAGTGAGAAGATGCAAACTGCACACGGAAAGACCCTCGCCGAGCCCAGGACTCGAACCCACGACCTTCTTGCTAGCAAAAGTAAACATTACAATAAATAGTAAAAGCTAGGAACATAAAAGTCAAGTGACCCATCATGCCTACAGACTAGTCAAACACTGCTGTACTGTTATATTTATGCAGGGTGATGTGATGATAAAAAAAGAAGAGCTATAGGAGTACAGACCATCATAGGGCCAACACACACACTCACACCTAGAGGCAACCTGGAATATCCGATTATCTTAATCTGGACGTCTTTGGACTGTAGGAGGAAACCAGAGGAAACCCATGCAAGCACAGGGAGCACATGCACACACCAGACAGAATCTGGGATTCGAACCTGGGGACGTTCTTGGTAATGTGGGGCAAAAAAATGATGATGATGATGATGATGATTAGTCATTCATTCATTTTTCCAATATTTTCTAAGCCACTTAATCCTAACTAGGGTCACGGGGAGGCTGGCACCCATCTCAGCCGACTCTGGGCGAAGGCGGGGTACACCCTGAACAGCTCGCCAGACCATCACAAGGCCAACATATATACAACCGTTCACACCCACACTCGGTGCGATTTGGAACAGCCAGTTGACCTGCTGTGCATGTTTGTGTACTGTGGGAGGAAACCTGAGTACCTGGAGGGAACCCACGCAAGCTCGAGGAGAAACTGCAAAGCCCGGGAATCGAACCCAGGACCTTCTTGCTGTGAGGCGGACGTACTAGCCACTGCGCCACCATGAGTTATTATTATTATTATGATTTTTATTATGATTATTATTATATACAGTACTGGGAGGCAATTCAAATGTCCATGAAAACCTAGAACCATGTCTATGTACATGCTGATCTGGAAGGTGTGAGATGTCTGGCAGATGTTTACCCCACCCACACACACACACACACACACACACACACACACACACCGTCTCCTAGATCCATGTCGGAACCCTTACCCATGCCGGTAATTCCCGTTTGCTCTTGAACACCCGTGTTGTGGTGAAATGCTGCTCGTTCTCCTGGAAATCCATGGCGCTGTTCAGGCGGTGAAGCTTCTTCTCGCGGTGCTGCTGCCATCCCATGTACACAGCGAGGCCGATTAGGACCAAACTGACGCTGAAGCCGAAATATCCCGCCAGGTAGACGGGCAGCAGTGCGCCGAGACACTTCCCGAAAGACAGCAGCACGGAAACGGCTTGTTTGGCCGCGGTGTCCTGTGCGCCGGAGCGCGGCCCCGCATCCTCCTGCTGCATCGCCGCAAACAAAATCCCTAAGAAACCCGCAACCTTTCACCCCCCCGGAAAAAAACACACGCACAAAAAAACCCCCAGGCTTTCCTTCACACACGGAGGGGGGCTGCTCGTGCGATCATTTGCGCTTTTTATTTAAAAAACCAGGCGATTTGATGAAACATGGAGTGGAGGATCCCGCACGAGCGACGTGGCTGCGATGCAAGAAGATTTTTTTTGTACTGAAGTAGAGTTTCTGCGCGCGGGCGTGTCGGGGCGGGTTCTCAGAAGCTCGAGCCCTCCTTGCTTGTTGCTTCCTTTTTACTTTTTCTTTCTTTCTTTCTTTCTTTCTTTCATCTGAACATCTAAGGTGGGGGGGGGTGATGACTCTAGAGGTCCACGATGCACGTGAATGTTCCGCGTATGTCGCGCGACAATTTGCGACTGACCTGCGATTAGTTTGCGATTGGTTTGCGAATGTTTTTTTTTGTTGTTGTTGGGTTTTTTTGCAAAGATTTGCAGTGAACACGAGCGTTGGGTAGTAGGGATTGTACTGGTGGGATCTTTCAGCTGTCTGAAGCCTCTATGACAGGGCACTCTTTCCTTGTGTAGATATAAACATCTCATTTTAAGGTTCCAAAATATCAGTGACTTTTTCTAAATTAGTATATCCGCCTCACACCAAGAAGGTCTGGGGTTCGAGTCACAATTCAATTCGATTCCGATTCTTGGGGTGATGATTTGATTCAGAATCGATTCTCGATTCAAACCGATGTTTGATTCATAACAAAGGGAGCCAATTTCACGAGTAACTACATTCTTCTATAAGCTAGGAACGACTCTTCTATAGGAAAGAAAGAAATGATATTACTAGACAGCTGGTTTTGTAGATGTACTGATCCGCTTTGCTCGTTTAGAGTCGGTTGGGAGTTTAGTGAAGTGATGGAGTGTGCGTTGGTCAGGAGTTGGTCGTGCTGCTGCTCTGGTTCTTTTAGCTCCGGGTGACGTACTCGGGTTGCTTTGCCAAATAAAGTATTTGCATGTTCATACTTCCACACCCTTCAAATGCTGTAAACATTCAGTAGACATGCAGTCCCATTATGGGCTGTAATAGTACAGTCTGTTTAACATCCAACACTATCGGAACAATTCTGTAAAGTAACAAGCGTACTAAGCAACGAGAAATTCACTCAGACGCTATTCTACCCCCGCTGCACTTTACTAGCCATGCTACTTGTGTCTAATACCTCAGAAAACACAGCACTCTGTTCAAATACTACCACAGCAGCCATGACCAAATAGCAGTGAAACCAGTCAGGTTACTCTCTAATTTAATGACCGTTTAGACTTTCATTCCAACAAATACTGGCATATAATAAACTGTACATTATAACGAAATACGGTACGTTAAAATTACTGTATACTGTAGTTATGTTAAGTTAGTGCCTTTAGTCAAATCTGACCCGCAGTGACTTTATTATTATAATTATTATTATGATTATTATTATTTCCTACAGATTTTAACGGTAGGTTGCCAGATCTTTTCCTGACATCTCCACATCACCTGGTATTCCCAGGAGGTCTCCCAACCAAGTAGTAACCAGCCCTGATCCAGCTTAGCCTCTGAGATCAGACCTTCGCTCGGTGAATCCAATAATCTTTGTTTTGATGCTAATTTACGAATTATCAGCAGAGTCAAGGTACGCTTTATTATTCAGAACCACTTAATCCTATTAGGGTTACAGGTTGGCTGGAGCCTATCTCAGCCGACGCTGGGTGAAGGTGGACTACATGCTGAACAGCTCACCGGATCATTACAGAGTCAATACACACACAACCATTAACGCTCACACTTAGGGGCAATTTGGAACAGCCAGTTAGCCTAATGTGCATGTCTTTGAATGGTAGGAGGAAACCAGAGTACCCGGAGGAAACCCACCCAAGCACAGTGAGAGCATGCAAACCCCACACAGGAACACGCTCGCCGAGCTCAGGACTCAAACCCGGGCCCGTCTTGCTAGCAAAATTAATTATTACAATAAATATTAAATGTTTAGTGGCCGATCATGTCTACAAACAAGTTAAATACTACTGTACTGTTATATTTATGCAGGGTTATGTAGTGACATAGTCTGTTAAACATGCAAGCTCCACATAGAGACACCCTCGCTGAGCACAGGACTCGAACCCAGACCTTCTTGCTATAAGGTGGATGTGCTAACTACGTCGGCCTCCATTCAATTCAGTTTAATGTTATTAAACAAAGACAATACAGTGGAATTTGCAGTATTAATCAGTGCAGTACAGCACAACTCGAAGCCGTGCAAAAAGTGTGGGATACCTCAGGGTGGAAACACTCTAGCTGAAATCTCATGCAGTTATTGGCACCCTTTTTGACATCATCACCGAGTGTGTTGGTCATGTGACACATTGGCGGGACATCGTGTTAGACAGAAGGCAGTATGGACACCGAGTGGAATGTCGCTAATTGTTCTGCCCATTACATGGGACATCCCGCAGCAAGTGCAGGTAACATGATACAATAGCATAAAATACAGCGCGAGATAAAGTGAGTTCATTGGTAGTTTGTTATTATTGATAAAGTAGTGGTGCAAGACAGTGCATTTAATAAAGTGCTTAAAAGCCTATGGGCACAGAGACGCCAGAGTTCAGCTGAATTCCTGAGCCTTGTGGTTCTGCCTGAGACACCAGAACCTTTTCAAACTCAAATAGACTATTGCAAGGGAGACTGGGGTCCTTACGTCTTGTTACACCAATGCCGGATGCAGCTTTTTTGGTAGAGGTCCCTAATGGCAGGTAGCTGGGTACCAATGGTGCGCTCGGCAACATTTACTACCAGCTGCAGGGATACTTTGCCAGCAGTGGTGCAGTTACCATATTCCACTGTGCAATGGTAGAAGTTGGCGTGGTGTTTTCAACTCCCTCAGGAAGTAGAGATGTTGTTGAGCCTTCCTGATTACATAACTGAATGTGCCATTTTTTTCATGCTTTCACAATCTAGAGTTAGTATTGGCCAAAAAGAATCTGGAATTAGCAACTGGGCCAAGATATACCATACCAGGTCTGCCGCCCATGGACACATTTTTAACCATTTATTCCCCAATTGTAGGCATTTTATCTAAATTCCTCTCAGCTGTGCCAACTTCCTGTAAGAAACTCGGTATAGGATGGCACTCCATTACAGGCACCATGTACATGCATTCACATCTAAAGGGACATTTGGACAACCCTGCCTGTTTTTGGATGATGAAAGGAATCCAGAGACCCTGAAAGAAACCCAGGCGAACACAGGGAGAACATGCCTTTACACTGACAGTAACTCAAAATCAAGTTCCATCCAGGGACCCTGGAGATGTGAGGTGGTGGTGATACCCATGACTAAATTCGTAATAGGCTAAAAGACAATTAGGCAGCATACACTTGATCCTACTGTTAGGAAGACGGATTGCTAATCGCTAATTAGGTGACACAGGGTAAAGGCGGGGTACAGCCTGAACAGCAGGGCAACATTCACACTCAGGAACAGCCAATTAGCATAATGTGCATGTCTTTGGACTGTCGGAGGAAACCCACACAAGCATGAAGAGAACATGGAAACTCCACACAGAAATGCCCTTGCCGAGCCCGGGACTTGGTGAGGGATGTCCAGTATAACTTATAAAGATTAAATGGTGGCGTAGTTGTTAGCATGTCCGCCTCACAGCAAGAAGGTCCTGGGTTTCAAGTCCCGGGCTCGGTGACAGCGTTTCTGTATGGCGTATGCATGCTTTCTCAGTGCTTGCACAGGTTTTCTTCGGGTACTCAGGTTTCCTCCGACAATCCGAAGACATGCACGTTTGGCTTATAGGCTTCTCCAAATTCCCCCTTGACGTGGATGTAGGTGTGAATGGTTGTGTGTGTTTCTCTGCTATCCTGTCTTCATCCAGCGTCGGCTGAGATAGGCTCCAGCCTCAGTGCGACCCTACGGAGATTAAGCGGTTCAGCATATAAGTGAGAGTGAGTGAGTAAATGGCTACTGGTTTTATTTCCAAACAAACATAGAGTCTTTAATTACACCAGAAAAAAAGTACTTTATGTCACTTCCTGCGTAACAAGACCTTCGTGGAAAATGGAACCGTCTTGGGATTTGAATCTGGAAGGGTATCTTTGAGGTTATAAAGGTCTGCTGGCATTTGGTTGCTACATAATATTGTTTTCCTTATTATAAAATGCAACTTCTCTGATACATTGGAACCATAAGAGTCTGTACAAGTCCTGATCCTGTGTTAACTTGGTTACTGAACTTGGAACATCTCACAAGTCCGTCCAAGGCCAAGTCGCGGAGCCAAACCCAGGCATCACCCTCCCCAGCGCCATTCTCTACGACTTCCTTAGACAGGATATATCTTTTGAGCGAGTTCTGAAAAAACAAAAAAAAAGTTTTGTCTTTTACATCTACCCAAGTCTAAACATGTTGAGTGATATCTCAATGAGAGGCACCACGTCCATTCCCGAAAACTGTGCCAGTGCCTTCGGGTAACACTGAGCCTTCTCCAGCTTTATATTAGCAGTGTGCTGAAGGTGTTTACACATTAGAACCATGTGACGAGCTGCAGTGTTAGTGCTGTCAGCATGTGGGAAATGAGTTAAAACGGCCTGCAGGCTCAGGATCTGGTAAACTATTCATAGGAACATCTGGCAGGTCTGTTAGTGTGAAAAGAAATACAGAACAATATAGCCTAAATGGAGGTGTATGATGTTTTAAAAACAAATATGTTTAAGAAATCTAGTGTAGGTTTACAAACCATTTCCGTTCCCATTAACACACTGATTGCGTAATCAAAAAGAAGTGCTGCGTATCATTATAGACAAATTTTTGTATCCATTTCTATTATATAATAGGGTTATTATATAATATATATTTCTATTATAGAATTTTTTTTAACAGCATCTAAAGAGCAGCGGGGGGAAGGGGGGGGGGGTGTAGTGGAAACCTACCTAAGGTTGTTTCACTTATTCATTTAAAGATGTAATATTTTATTGGATATATTAGCAGAAATTAAGTATATCGTCAAGGAATACACACTTACTTGGAGCCTATCTCAGCTGACACTGGTTGAAGGCGGGGTACTGAACAGCTTCGCCAGACCATCACAGGGCCAACACACACAACAATTCATACTCAGTCACATCTAGGGGCAATTTAGAACAGCCAGTTAGCATAACGTACATGTCTTTGGACTGCCGGACGAAACCGGAGTACCTGGAGGAAACCCACGCAAGCACAGGGAGAACATGCAAACTCCACACAGAAACGCCCTCGCCGAGCCCGGGACTCGAACCCCAGACCTTCTTGGTGTGAGGCGGATATACTAATTTAGAAAAAGTCACTGATATTTTGGAACCTTAAAATGAGATGTTTATATCTACACAAGGAAAGAGTGCCCTGTCATAGAGGCTTCAGACAGCTGAAAGATCCCACCAGTACAATCTGCTACCACCGCTATATACAGCAAAATGGCACTTTTTTATTTGCATCAATAAATACATGAAATCATGTAAACAATACCTGTCTCAGTGTGAATGCAATGTGTTTGCACTGACCTCTTGTGATCAAAATTGTCAGTAGCAAGGTTGCCAAACCTGTGACACACAAACCCAGTCATACTCCAAATCAAACAGAAATTCTTCCTAATACCCAATATAAGGTCATGGATATGAATTTCCATTTATTTATTTATTTAGCCCATGGATGATGTTAACAATTAAAAACCAAAGACAGTTATCTTCAATAAACCGGGCCCACCTGCACTGGAATCAAACCTAATGTGGTATCTTCGGACACAAGGTGAAAGAATTCACTGCAGATGTGCCCTATAGGGTACTATTCACATTTATGAACAATTTATCAGACAATCCAGACTCTGGAGGAATCCTACACAAACCTAGGAAGAGCGCGCTTCCACACATAGTCCAAGTTCAGGATGGAACTATGGAGCCTGGAGATTTCAGGCGGCTGATCTACCCACTGCATGAACAATTGTTAAGCTACAAACTGCACATGGGGCAAATTAGTAAGTTAATTGGGCAGCAGTCACATGGGGTGGACCATACGCTGTAGGAACCCATCAGCAGGGCCATGGCTTTACTTTCATTTGCACAGACCAATAAAAATATTTCTTCCATAATTCTATTATTGATAATCTTCCAAGTGTTGAGACTCAGAACACAGGTTATTGATTTGCTAACATAACGTTAATACATTTTGTCAGGAATGTCTAGTATTGTTCCTGAAAAGCTCAAGCGGCTACAGGTTATTTTTAAAAGAATGCTAGTGCTTACACATCCAACAGCTAAATTCTAACCATTGTCCTGTACGTACATTCTCACACTACAAACCCTGGATCCATTTAATCATGCCCATCTGATAGCCTGGTCATAACTGATCATAATACCTACTGCTGCCAAAGGTAGCCCAGATTGGTCCAATCAGACGAATGAAGCACACAGGTGATTGAGAGGAAGCAGTAATGCCACCGATTAGGTTACCAGAAAAAAAATGGCAGAATAAGATCAGCAAATGAAGGGCTTAGTGCCAGAACCTGCCAAGTCCATGCAGGATGAAAAATGAGGTCTCCCCATATGCTCAATCACTCCAAAGTAGACAATTGGAGCCAAAATCCCAAATCATGCGATAACTATCAAGTTTATTCCAAAATTTGTGACTTGACTGGTTATGGCACTTCAGTTACAATTGGTGATCCAAGCTGATGCCTGGACCCCTAACTGCTGTACATGGAATCACTTCTACATAATAACCATAAGCAACCCTAGGAACATTAGAAAAATGACATAGGGGGCAAAACATGCTAATCACACAGCAGCTGGGTAATCAAAGGCTGCCATGACCTTGTAAATGAAGGTCACAAATCAAACCTGGTCTGAAGCCTATCCAGGTGCATCGCCATACCAAGGCATTGAGCTGAAAGCATTTTTGTCCATGCTCACCCACCTGCAAATGTACCACGCCCCCTTTACAAAGGCTGTACAAACAGTGCTAGTATCAGCCAATGTTAACGGTCACATTAAATAAATTTTTTACTAAGTGAGTGACCCATAGCTTTAAACTGCATCAGCAAAACTCAACACGGCCTAAAAACTGGTTGTACACTTAAAAAGCTACAGCACATACGCAGTCTCAGGGTCCTATTAAATCATTCCCGCAAATCACAACAGTAATGTTTAAACCAAACTTTTATTGAACAGATATTAACAAAACAATGCTGCATTTGTAAGTTTGGAAAGTCCATAAGAGCCCACAAGGTCAAGCCCAGAATCCGACAGGACAGCACGGCGAGGGAAGCTTCCTCCGTCGTGAGCGGCTTCACGCAAGACGGACAGCGCCGCATCAGCTGGACTTTTCCTCACAAGACCCTCAAAGGGAATCCAAGATGTGCAGGATCCCAGCTGCAGCACACAGGACGCCGTTTACTTGGACCTCTGCCTCATCTTTCTTCTTTTACGCTTCAGCCTGAAGAAATCAAAGACGGCGTTAGATTTTCTTCCCCATGGCGAACAAATAAATGAATAGTACATGCATAAAAAGAGAGAGAGAGAGAGAAAAAGACACACCTGCGCATACGCTTCTTCCTCCACTAGGAAAAAAAAAAAAAAAAAAGATTGACAAGAATGACTCAGCATTTTAAAAGCAACATACATTAAAATACACCAATGGATCAGACAGCATGTCTAGACAGGTGTTATACTGTAAAGCGTGTTAGCATACCAACTAAAATGAGTCGAATTATGGGAAATTACTTGATTCATGAGTCGATTCTTGACCAAGACACTTAAAATACTAGACTGCATTGCTCCAACATATACACAAACCAGCTCCAGCGTTGCAACGTAAAGAGTTAAATGGAAGTGTATTAAAGGGGGGGGAAGAAAATGACAGCACTGAGACTTGTAGGTGAGTGAATCAAACACCGAATCTGTGAATCGGTTCAGGACTTCCGTAAAGCATCTCGCGCTACAACATGCGCGTGCTCTGCGACGCGGCTAATGCTAACAACGAGCAACAAGATACAATTACATTTAAAAAAGTGCAACAACGTCAAGGAATTGTGTACTGTTAGGACCAGAAGAGAGCGTTGTACTATCCCGCTGGATCACATGAACATTAATTGTAAAGCGTATTATTGTGGAAACACCTCAGACCGCCGCCATTTTGTTTTTCATGCTAGTTTAGTTTATTCTAAAAAAAACCTCAATATTTAAAAGAGAACCGCCTCTATACAGCTCAGAAACATCATCCAAGTCAACTATGACAGTTAAAGAGCCAATTAACTACAAACATGAAGCAGTTAGTTGCATCAGTAGTCGGATGTTATGAGCTCAGCCGTACTGTTCCCAGGCAACATGCTAAATTACCGTGATACAATTAAAAACATCACCAGAATCCCAACTTACCTTCGCTCTCATGTCTGAGACGTTTCTGTAAAAAGATACAAAGCGAAAATATCAATGGATGAGCCTCAGATAAGCGTGATTGCTTTGGATTTAAGATGGATGGTTGAAATATGTTCTAAGACGAGTAGCTTCCTTACCTCACAAGGGGAAGAGAACGACTTCAAGAGGACGTCATAAAGGAGGCGGAGGGTTTTTATAAAGGTGATGCGTCACATTCTCGCGATAACAGAAGACGAGGATACAAGTCTCACCCATAGACATGCTAAAAAGATAGACCGGTCGTGCACCGCTCTCGCGGTGTCAACGATCATTATCTACGCCATATTTGGGAACTACTTTTTCTTGATCATGTGACTACATGGTCAAAATGGCGTCACACAAGAATACACATTATGTTTGTGCGAGTAGAGTGAAAAATCAAGGTACATACACCATATTTTAATAGCAATTAACTTTTACTAATATCTTTGTGGTGCAATATTGAGTTATAGAATTAAATATAAACATATTTCAGAGGGATCTACTTTTGCTCTCTGATGCGTCGTGATGACTGTAATGCGGTAACCGCACCACACTACAGAATAAGCCGTTATCTACATACGCCAAAAATGGCGGCCGTGATGTCACGGAAATGGGCGGGGTGATCCGAATGATGGAAACAGTGGGGGAAGTGAGCATAAAGAAGTGTTTTAATGCCACCAGAAAGAGATCTGTGGGTTTTTTTTGGCACATAACATGATATTATAATATCAGAGTGTTTATTTTTATTGTTTTGGAATGGGTAGTACATAATAAATACATGTTATACAAACAGCATATAAATACATATTATTAATTAATTAAAAACAATTATAATGATTATCCCACATCAACTCATGCTCTGCAACATGCAAACATTTTTATTCCAATAGTGCTGTATATTTTAATGTTATTTATTATAGAAAACTTATTGCAAGATATTTTTATAAATTATTATTTAAATAGAACAGGTAAATATGTAGAAAACCAATAAATTTGCCAGTTTGCTCTGAGTATGCTCTTGTTTACATCTATGTCATGTCATTTCATGTCATTTTCTGAACCGCTTAATCCTGATTAGGGTCGCGGGGAGGCTGGCGCTCATCTCAGCTGACTCTGGGCGAGGGCAGAGTACACCCCGGACAGCTCGCCAGGCCATCGCAGGTTTACATCTATTAGATCTTATCAAACTGTTTATATATATATATATATATATAAATGACACAGGCTTCTCCCAAAAGATAATGAGATGATGTACAGGAGGCACCATTGCGGAAAAAAAATATTTCTCTTACTTCTCGTTGAATAAAACTTTAAGTCAAAATTTGCCAGGGGTATGAATAATTTCGGGCTTGACTATATATATATATATATATATATATACACACACACACACACACACACACACACACACACACACACACACACACACACATAATATTATTTATATTGTTATATTTATTGCTTTATAGATGGTACTTGTTGAGTTAAAAAAAATAAACTAAATCATTTCCATAATATATAATTATATAATATACTTAAAAAAAATCATTTTTGTGAGCTGGCAGACCCAATGGGGTGATAAACTCACCAAGGTACAAGGTAGGTAAAATAATTTCTAGACACATGTACGTATATTTGGGACATAACATCATATAACATAGATTTATGCACACAAATGACAAATGTATGAGCATCTACATGTATATACATGTACATGTATATGTTTACCACAAAGCAGTCAGACCCTAAACTCTTCTTTTTCTTACATTTGCTATCTTCTTCCATGCTCTTGATGCCTAAGTAACATTGTCCAAGATGGCGTCAAGTTGACACCGCACAGCACAACTGCCGTGATCATCATCACCATCATCATTCCTCTTCATCATCACTTCTCTTCGACACTTCTTATTACTCCTCTATATCTTCATCACTCCTCTTCTTCATCACTCCTTTTCCTTTTCATCACTCCTCCTCTTCAACATTTCATCTTCATCACTCCTCTTCATCATCACTTCTGCTCATCATCACCCCTCCTCATCACTCCTCTTCATCTTCATCACTTCTCTTTATCACTCCTACTTAACATCACTTCTACTTATCATCACTTCTACTTATCACTCTCCCTCCTCTTCTTCGTTCCTCATCATCATCACTTCTGCTCATCATCACCCCTCCTCATCACTCCTCTTCATCTTCATCACTCCTCTTTATTATCACTCCTACTTATCATCACTTCTACTTATCACTCTCCCTCCTCTTCATCATCACTTCTCTTCGACACTCTTCTTCATTACTCCTCTTCATCTTCATCACTCTTCTTCATCACTCCTTTTCTTTTTCATCACTCCTCCTCTTCAACATTTCATCTTCATCACTCCTCTTCATCATCACTTCTGCTCATCATCGCCGCTCCTCATCACTCCTCATCTTCATCACTCCTCTTTATTATTACTCCTACTTAACATCACTTCTACTTATCATCACTCTCCCTCCTCTTCTTCACTCCTCTTCATCATCACTTCTGCTCATCACCCCTCCTCTTCATCTTCATGACTCCTCTACATTTTCATTCCTACTTATCATCACTTCTACTCATCACTCCTCCTCCTATTCCTCACTTCTCTTCATCACTACTCCATCAATCCTCCTCCTTGTCATGATCACTTCTCATCACTCCTTCTCCTCCTCATCATCACTCCTCTTCATCTCTCCTCCGCACCATCACTCCTCTTCATCTGCATCATTCCTCTTCATCATCATTCTGCTCATCATCACCCCTCCTCATCACTCCTCTTCATCTTCATAACTCTTCATTATCACTCCTATTTATCATCACTTCTACTCATCACCACTCCTCCTCATCACTCCTCCTCATCTTCATCACTCTTCTTTATTATCACTCCTACTTATCACTTCTACTGATCATCACTCCTCCTCCTCTTCATCACCCCTCTTCATCACCCCTCCTCCTTTTCATGATCACCTCTCATCACTCATCATCATCACTCCTCTTCATCTTCATCTCTCCTCGTCACCATCACTCCTCCTCTTTATCACTCCTCTTCATCACTACTTGTGCTCTTCATTATTCTCTTTGCTTGGACCCTGGGAATCGCACCTGTTAAACCAGTATACATTTATTCAGTCAATCGCTTAATCCTACTAGGGTCACGGGCAGGCTGTTTGGCAGTTCAGTTTTTACGTCTACATCAGACAATGCAGCACCAGAGCTGTAAAAATCCCAAACAACCCCACACAAGCCAACAATGGACTATTGTAATGGCTAGAACCACATGACCCAGAATGAGAGGCTAAAGAGGAGCTTCTTACCCCAGGCCATAGTGTCAGAACACTCTATTTATTGTGTTATGTTTGGTCTTTGGCGATGCTACATTTCACTTCACTGAAACTTGATGTCTATTGTGCTTGCACCATGACCATCTCACTTTACGGCAACGAGTCCTGGACCACCTATGCTGGGCAGAAGAAGCGCTTGTATACTCTTCACAGGAGATGCCTTCGCCGCATCTTGTTCATTTCTTAGATGGATGAGGTCTCCAATAGTGTCGTACTGGAAAGAGCAGGTATTCCCTTGATGTACACCCTTCTCGGGCAACATAGACTGAGATTGCTGGGCCATGTCCACCAAATGGAAGACGGTCAATCCCTAACTCTATTGGGAGCAGGAACTTGGGTCGAGACCTCTTGGAAGACCTAAACTACGATTCAGGGATGTCTGCAAGAGTGACATGATTGCAATTGGCCCTGTCTGTCATTCTAGGATTGGGTTAGTCAGTCACCAATGGAAATATTCGTATCCTACACGCTATGGACCGTCATGGACCATGTCCGAGACCTGCCTACTACCCGTACTGCTTACTGTTTGTGGTTGCAGGGAGGCTGGCGCACATACCAGCTGACTCCGAGTGAAGGTGGGATACACCCTGAACAGTTCGCCAGTCCATCACAGGGCTGACACAGACACAGAACCATTTACACTCACATAGGCGGAATGTGATTGGAACAGCCAATTAGTTTAATGTGCAAGTCTTTTGAAACAAAACTGGAATACCAAGAGGAAATCCATGCAAGCAGAGGGAGAACATGCAAGCTCCACACAGAAAAGACGAGACCTGATCAGACACGGGACTCGAACCTAGGACCTTCATGCTATAAGTCAAGAGTGCTGACCACTGTGTCATCGTGCCCTATGCTATGAACATGTTTATAATAAATCCTGAATAGTTTTCTTAATCCTCCAGATCTTGGCCATGACTTTTGTTGTTCCCAGAGCTGCCAGTTTTTAACAGGGGGGGCCATGCGATGGAGATTCTCCGATATCTTGTACAGTCTTCCTTTGGTTCATAGGAAAGGAGATAATTTTAATTTCAGATCCTCAGCCAGCTGCTTAGCTCTTGAAATCCTCCTAAAATCAGTTCTTTTCCTGCCTAATAATGGAATTAAGGCTGAACCTGAGGTAAATCCAGTTTGAAATCCAACACTTGAAAAATGGAAGGTGGCCCAACCCTTTATTGAAGCCACGATTACTATTTTTTGAACATTTATCAAAAATAAAGTATACGCTTGGTAACATTTGGAGATTTTTTTTTAAAGATGACTGCAGCAGTTGTGTTTAGCACTTAAAAAAAATAAAAATAAAATAATAATGTAACTAGAGAGATCATAAAGAGGAAGATGATGAAGAGTATGAGTGGTGATGAAGAGGAGTGATTAGCATTTATATGGCTTTTTGCCATGTAAGGTAAAAAAAAAAATTATGAAAAAAAAAATTCCACATTGTTACATGTACAATAACAAATATGTAAATGATGCTAATTCTTTAGCCACTTTAATAAATTCTTGTGTATTATGTAGCAGAATTGCAGGAAGATAAAATCAGTTAGAAATCAGACTGTAGTGACTATATTTGGCCAAGGTTGTTTATTCTTTTGGAAAATAGAAAAGAACGGCAGGATTGTTTAAGCTTTCTTAGGGCAGACCTGCCAGACACACAGGTCAGCATCCTAGATTTCTTCTGAAAAAAAAAAAAAATTCAGTTGTGTTATAAAGCTAAACACCAGACATTAGAATATTTCAGCTCATAACACTTCAATCATTGCAGAAGCAGAGATCATATCCAAGTGCGAGCAGCTACACATCTACATACAATCTACAACAGGAAGAAGAAAAATCGGCACACTGGAGGAATGATACTTCGCTGGTGCCGCCACTTTGCTTTTATTTTCTGAGATTTGTTTTACAATGACAGTTTAATAAAGAAATATTTTTTTTTATTATTATTATTAGTATTATTATCATTATTAGAGGGGCAAACCCCACTCAACATGCGCCCCTGTAAATAAAGGCAGTCAGTTGGTATGTAGCACTTCCCATCTGTAACATCCTGTAGAGAAGAAGCCAGTGCTGTTAAAGTCACCAGAACTAGGGAACTGTGGAACCGAGGTGTGGACTTCATAGCTGTCATACAGAGTTACAGGCTGATAGAAGGCTAGGCTGAAGGCGTCTCAGTGGGGCAACTTTGGGACTCTTCTATTCTCCGTTGGTCAGTATTATTGGCAGTAGGGGGGAAGAGGAAGCTTTTTCTACTTGGCAGTATCCACCTCCATCGGTTGTCCTGTGGCGTTCTCTGCTGTCTTAGAGGCCTGAGATATGAGCAGGAAAAGGATGATTTCACTAAATAATACTACAAATCAAAACTTTATGAAAATAAAGCACTTCAATTCACAATTATTCTGACTACAACTCAGAAAAATTCTTTTTTTCTAACTGTGTTTGAAGTCAAGAACAAATGCAAGGATTTGGATGATTTTTTTTTATATGGTAGTGTGGTACAGGTACTAAGCCATTAAATTTTGGAGGGGATCTGTACTCGGGGCCCAACAGTGGCTGCTTGGTAGTGCAGAGGCCCAAATCCCAGACCTGCTAATCACTACCACTGCCTCCCAATTTTAGGGAAAGGGTAGAGGGGGGGTGCAGCGCCCATATTCATACAACTTTTATTACACTGTACTTTTACAATTTTTTAATTACCTCCAAAAAGGTTATGTTTTTGTGGCCGTTGGTTTGTCTGTTAGGAAATGGACATAGTGTGTGTGTGTGTGTGTGTGTGTGTGTGTGTGTGTGTGTGTGTGTGTGTGTGTGTGTGTGTGCGCGCGCGTGTTGAATACAGCCCAGGTAACACTCCAGTAGATTTTGGTAATAATCTGGATACAATTCTAGATCCAGGAATTTTTTTTAACATTGCGAGATAGGACATGAGGTGTGGTATTACATCCCAGCAGGGGGGTGCTGTGCACTATATATATATATATATATTCGCTTGGTGGAGGTTTGCTTTCTCCGACTGCCCTTCTAGTTTTTTTATTGGTTATAGTAGTTGATGTCATACTATATTTAATTTACACATTAAACTTTATCTTAGGTCCATATGCACATGTAAACAAGCTTATTATGGAGCACTATTATCTGCCCTTTGGCTTCCTGTGGGACAACGTAGATCTGGATTTTCTCCTGTGGATACGGTCCTCCTTCGTTTTTTTTTTTTTTTTTTAACAAATATAATTATTAAAAATACAGTGCACCCCATACATGTCCATGATTCAAACTGAATGCTATAAAACGCTGACTTCGGAAACAAGCCTGATTGGTGCATGTTTCAAAACTAAGTGAACCAACCTTCTTTTTTTTCTTCTTTTGGGCCTTCCGGCTGACTGAGCTTTGCAACAAAGCCTTGAGAAAAAGAAAAGAGAGAGACAGAGAGACAGAGAGAGAGAGGGAGAGAGAGGCATTAATTAAACTAAAACAGTGAGCTGCTGAAGAGAATCGTGCTCTTGTGATCACAAGAAAGGATGTAATCCAGCTGTCCCCCTCCAGCTTACCTTGAGCTCAGGATCCTGCACCTCGTGCTCGGACTTGTAGAGCTCGGGCTCAAAGGGACTGCTGGTGATTCTCAGGGGTCCGTTGGCCATCAGCATCACGGTGAATTTAAACTGCGCCACATACTCGCCTGCAGGAAGCAAAACGATCTCAGTTCATAAATAATGATCAGTAATCCTGCTGTTAGCATGTTTTATTTTGATCTCTATGAACTGACGGCTGCTTTGATAACCCATGAGGTGTGTGTCCTGTCTTGGTCTTACTGTAAAGAACAGTGTAACTCACCTTCCTTCTCATGCAGGACGGGGAAAGGCTGCAGCAGCTCGTGTTTGGCACACTCCACAACACCCAGCCGAGCCTTGCTCTCATCCTCGAATGCCCTGAGATAGACAGACAGGAGGAGGGAACAGGGGGGTCAGCGAGAGGACAAATCAAGCACGGAAGCTGGAAGGCAGTAATGATTTCTGAGTCCTGTGAAAGACAGTAGGGATAAACTGGATCCGGTTTGCCTTTCGAGAGGGAGACGACACTACAGGGAGCCTTCCTCATGACTTTGTGACCCCAGGTCGCAGTGTCGGGTCACTGGTGTTTGAATTTTGTGCCGATATTTTGAGGACAGCAGCAACAGTGAACTTATCAGAGCAGTTTAACCGGTTCGAAGTCGAGATGTAAAAGTAACGTTCTAGCATGCTTGATCTAGTGCTGGGACCCACTACACAGAGTAAGTATGCAGATCCATGAAGATGAACATGGAGTGTACTGTTAATACCCGGGGGATGTACCCTTCTCAGTGCTTGTGGACCCTTAAAAAAATTAAAAGGCAAAACATACCTGAGAGTGAAAGGCATGGTATCGTAGCGTTTCTCCACCTCGCTGAAAAACGCCCTCGATGTCTTCATCTTCAGCCCGTACTGCTTGCTCGGGTCCCGCTTGTAAACGGTGGTCCTCTGGCCCGAGTCTTTAGCCTAGATGATGAAGAAGAGAGGGTTGAGTATGAAGCTGACGTGCTGGAGAGAAGCTCGGAGTAATGGTGCACGGTGAGACGAGCGAGCTCTCACCTTCCCCTCTCCTGTACTGATCAAGACATCCACGGCGTACACTTCATGCACCTCGAACTCGGCTTTCTCGTGATCCTTCCTGCACAGGGAGCAACGAGTGGAAGTAAAAACATGAGATTCACACTTGTTTTGCGATACTGTATAACACTGTGCTTTAAACACAGAGTACAGTGTAAATCATAGCACTGCACCTCTGCTGGTCTGAAGGGTTCTGAATGATGGTCTTCTCCCCATCAATGACGTGCTGCTTCAGCTGATGGGAGAGCATTCCTGCAGACAACAGAGGGTTACTGATCAGAATAAGGAGAAATTAAAAATCCTTCCTTACTAAAGGACAATAAGCCTTAATAAATATAATAACTAAGACTGGTGTAATACAGTGCAGCTGCTATATCAGTTGCACCCTTCATGTAATAATGTACATGAAGTTCATCAGTGTCCATCTCACCCTCGATGGCTGTGCATTTGAAGGACTCGGCAATCTTACTCCAGGCTTCGGTGACCTGAGTGTTCTGAAACAGGCAGACAAGAAATAATCCATCAGTGTGACTGAGAAGGCGAACAATGGTGCGACAAAATATTAAACTGAAGGGAAGATAAATGAGAAAAGGACGTGTACACAAACCAAAAAAGAGACGAGAGCAGACTCGACCTGAGCCCAAAAAGAGACGAGAGCGGACTCGACCTGAGCCCAAAAAGAGACGAGAGCGGACTCGACCTGAGCCCAAAAAGAGACGAGAGCGGACTCGACCTG
>JAQMYF010000022.1:28595931-28614753 GCA_030014195.1 Neosilurus mollespiculum | reverse complement strand
TGAGCCCAAAAAGACGACAACGGACTCGACCTGAGCCCAAAAAGACGACAACGGACTCGACCTGAGCCCAAAAAGACGACAACGGACTCGACCTGAGCCCAAAAAGACGACAACGGACTCGACCTGAGCCCAAAAAGACGACAACGGACTCGACCTGAGCCCAAAAAGACATTATCTTTTAATGCTTAATTATTAGTAATTTACACAAACACAAGTGCTGGAGGTTCCTACAGTACGTGTACATTATTATTTGAGAGTTGTGTTTGGACGACAGTGCACCGGTTGATAACCCTCTCACCTGGTTTCCAGGCTTAACAAGCCTCAGAGCTGCTTCAGCACACAGGTAGGCAGCTTTGACCACGTCCGCCTTCCGGCCCGTCACCGGAGCGTCCTGAGAGAAAAGCACAACCGTCACAACCAAACACTCACCCAGGTCTCAATGAAACGAGGTCTTTATTAACCGATCTCTGCACTCAAGCAGCTCGCAGTAACAGGAAGGAAGTGAGAAACCTTGGTTGCTCCAACCACAAGGCTGTGAGCCACGTTGGAGATGAAGCCGTCCACATGAACTCCAAGATCGCTGCAAACACAGGCAGAAGATACACACGTGTTATAGCAGGCAAATCAAACACGAGCAATCAATGCTAATAACCAGGTTTAATTACAACCCGAGTCAAAAACGTTATCACCGCGTTCAGAGCAGGTTAATCCAAATCACACACAGGACACAAACACTCTATAATAGAGGAATAATCTGGCCTCATCAAAAACACCTCAACAAATGAAAAGACATTTACAAAAAATTATGAAATCATTAAAGGTGCGCACACGATACTCATCGTGATCCAGATTTGGGCTGATCATATTTGATGTTTCAGCAGATTTTGTTCCAACTTGTTCCAATGATGTCCTGATATTATTGCATTCTATACCAATGATGTCCAGATGTTGCGCCCAATTTTCCAAATTTTTTTATCAATGTTAAACTGATCACTAACAATGCTACTCCGATTTTTTTCCGTTACTCCGATGTCCTCTGAACACACACACACACACACACACACACACACACACACACACACACACACAAAAAAAAACACCAAATTTTTCAATCTTTGACTGATGCCACAGCCATAGCATTGCATGTCACGGAGGGGGCATGTGCTTGCTTACGCCCCTCCCTGGTTGGTGGTGGTCGTGTGATAGGGAAGGAAAATACTTGTTGGGTGGGGATTGGATACGACTAAATTAGGGAGAAAAATGGGGGGGGGGATCCAAAATATATATATTCTACAATATCCTTCAACGTGTTCGGATGTTCTCTGATTGAACATTCTTTTGTCATAGCACTTATCCTACTGGGGTCGCGGGGAGGCTGGAGCCTATCTCAGCCGACACTGGGCAAAAGGGGAGTACACCCTGAACAGCTCGCCAGTCCATCACAGGGCCAACACACACACCACCACTCACATCTGTAACAGCCATTTAGCTGAATGTGCATGTCTTTGGTCTGTAGGATGAAACTGGAGTACCCAGAGGAAACCCACAAAAGCATGGGGAGAACACACATATATGCCCGAGCCTGGGACTCAAACCCAGGACCTTCTTGTGGTGAGGAAGACATGCTAATAACCACCACTTTAATCTTTTACATTTTTCAATTAGCCAAAACTCACAGCCTGTTATGGTCATCATTAACGGCAAGATTATTTACATTTCATGGATGTGGTCCTGGAAATGTTCCTTTATTAAAACAATGTGATGTTTGAGACACGTTTCAGGAAGCCAGAATGTTCCGCTATTAAACAATTTGTTTCTCTGCTATTCAGTAAAAACTAGGTTAACATCCTCTAAATGTGGTGATCCCACAATATTTGCCAAGGGGGGTTAAAAAGAAGAAGAAGAAAAAAAAGAGGTTAAAAAAACAAAACAAAACAAAACAAAACTCCCAGGAATTACATTTTAACTACGTCTCCATCCTGCAATGTGTAGTCAGGGTCACTTTTCAGAGGAGAGAAGTGGCACACACAGTTGTTGACGGACACGCAGGTGGGGAAGGCGATCCCTGTAAGATAATAATATCACACCTTTAAGAGCTGTAATACTTCAACCAGGCAGACTGAGCATGTGCGGTACGTGAGCACCGTTACCTTTCTTGATCTCCTTCTCCTTTTTAAACACCTTGCTCGTCTCGGCAGTGATGAAGGTGTCTCCTTTCTCACACAAGCTGAGCACTGAGACTCCAGGCTTGGCTGCTTCTACAAGAGCCCGCAGAGCCACTGATGGAGAGAAAACACACACACACACACACGGTCATTACAATTAAGGCAGGCTATGGTCTTTTTTCTGCACAACTCCGTCCTCAAGTCTCAATGGAATCATATTAAAAGTGATTCTCGTCCTATCCCAAGAGAAGGACAAGAGTGGGACAATTTTGTTTTTCGGCAGTTTTGAGTCGAGCCATAGGACAACTGACAGCTGGCTGTAATGATCAATGCAAATAAGAGCTAAACGCTCATGTTAAGAGTTCGACAATGACACTATCGAGGTCCAAGAGGTCTCATCCATGTTACTGATAAACCTAACACAGCTTTGTTGAATACTCAGTTCTGATTGGTCGATTACAGCATTCTACAGTCTGTTATTGCTGTACTTTAAAACATCGTTATATATAACAGATCACATGGACGGATCATGTCACTGGCAGCATTTTTGAAGCAATACATTTTTTTTTTTTTTTTTACATCGATATCTTGTCAAATGATCAATTTTTAAAATACGTAGCTGTGTAATGAGAAGGATGATGGAGATGTTGATGTACAGTGAGTAAACACTTTCAGGGTGATTCAAGGGTCTGTGACTTAAGCACATCAGGGTTTACATCGAGATAATGACCGACTCGCTGCACTTCTCCTATGTGAAAACTGTTATACACACGTACACAGATAAAAATCACAAATGCCTACAACAGCTGCCACGTTCTTCGAGACTGTAACGCTAATAGGTTCATGATGGTTTTCTTCTCAACACCAGATAAGGTAAATACCTTAAAAAATGTGCTGTTTGTATTTTGGTTGAATAATGTGCACATGTCGACTTTTAATCTCTCTCCTCCAAATAATAATCATTTTATTTATTTATTTTTTGCATGGCTTTGACAGTAAATAAGCCACCTATATGAATGCAGTGGGGGAGCACAGTGGTGTAGTAGTTAGCCATCTGCCTCACAGCAAGAACACACTGGGTCTGAGCCCCAAGCTCAGCGAAGGGGTTTCTGTGTGGAGTTTGCATGTTCTCCCCATGCTTGCATGGGTTTTCTCCTCATAATCCGGTTTCCTCCCAACAAAACTCAAAACTGCACCCATTTTACATTTATATCATTTGAGAGACACCCTTATCCAGAATGACTCACACCTGAGCAACTGAGGGTTAAGAGCCTTGCTTTAGACCCCAACAGTACCAGTTTAGTGGTACTGGGGCTTAACCCCTGACCTTTGGATCAGTAGCCCAGAGCCTTATCCACCAAGCCACCACTGCCCCTGGGTGTGAGTGTGAATATGAATGTTTGTGTGTGTGCTGGCACGGTGATGGACTGGCAAGCTGTTCAGAGCATACCCTGCCTTCGCCCAGTGTTGGCTGAGATAGGATCCAGCCTCCCCGTGACCCTAATAGGATTAATCGCTTTGGCACATGAGTGAGTGAGTGAACAGTCTGGGTTAGAAAGAAATGAGCCCCAGTTTAACGTCTTCATAACCTTCACAGCAAGAAGGTTGTGAGTTCGAGTCCTAGGTGTGGGGTGTGCATGTTCTCGTGCTTGCGTGGGTCTCCTCTGGGTACTCCAGTTTCCTCCCACAGTCCAAAGACATGCCCATTAGGCTAACTGGCTGTTTCGAATTGAACCGAGGTGTACGTGTGAGTATGAACGGCTGCGTGCATGTTGGCCTGCGATGGTCCGGCGAGCTGTTCAGGGTGTACCCCGCTAGGTACCAGCCAACATGTGACCTTAGCAGGAATAGGCGGTTCAGCAAATTAGGGATAACCTTTCTCACTTTGAACCACTGATGCTGTTTCTTCAGGTTATAAATATATATATATATATAAATATAATAAGAACCTACCCAGATCATGCATGTTAAGACATTTACACCACTGGAACTAATCTTAGGCTGCCAGAAATAAGATTATCTTCAGGTCTTTTTATCTGTGACACAGCAGGCTGGGACCTGATGGACCATGTCCACCAGCAGCCTCTGAACGACAGAAGGAAGCACGTGCTCAACATGGAAGTTGTCAAAGCTCAAGCTCAAATCCCTTAATGCCTGTTTCACATCACTGCTGTTCAACAGACACCTTCAGTTAGAATAAACAGAATCCCTAAATAGAACCTAAACACATTTCCATGGTCTGGTAACACTTTAATAGGCTGCTAATCCTAATGCATGACTTAAAGGGAGCTCAAATTAAAAATAGATTAGGATTACATTCAGAGAGGTGGCTGCATGTGGTGCACAAGAAACGACCCACAGATACCCCTGTGTAGTGCACTTTATAAGACTATTAGGGTGAATTTATTATTGGTTCTCATCCTAACTGATGATCTAATAGTAGCACGAGCTCCAGTAGGACTATATAGCAGCACGAGCTGCTCTTATAATCATACAACACGCCTGTTAGCAAACATTTTATAGCAATAGTGTAATTATGTTTTCTGTGAAGAGACACAAACAACAAGTAAAACACCTTGTAAGGTAAAGAAACCGTTAATTTACACCCTAAGTAGCACACTAGTATAGGGATTACTGAATCATTTGGGATTCAGCCAGGCACTGAGTGTGAGGCGGCGGGAAGCTAAGTTACACCAGGACTTTGCCTCTCGACAAGCTTCATTTCCACGTCTTTAGCCGGACTTACTGTTCGCTATGTCAGCGCCCATCTTGTATTTGGTGACGACCAGGTCGTCGGCGATGGTCTGCTCTTGCTGTTCGTCGTCTGACATTTTCTTTCAGTCGACAGATACACGGCAAGGAACTTTTTTTCCCCCCTCAGTTGAACCACGCTCGATTCTGTCTACATGTCCAAGATGGCCGCCAGACGCTTTCAAAATAAAAGTACTTCCGGTAGAATAAAAGCGTAAAGGTCTCTCACAATGTAAACCTTTCCTTCTATCTGTACTTTCTTTTTTCTTTGGTGAAGGCTGGAGCCTATCTCAGCCGACTTTGGATAATGGTGGCGTCCATCACACAACACACACACACACACACACACACACACTTACACCTAGGCGCAATTGGAACACCCACTTAGCCTAACGTGCATGATTTTTGATGGTGGGAGGAAACTGGAGTACTTGGAGGAAACCCACGCAAGCATGAGGAGAACATGCAAACTCTTACCCACTCATTATGCCAAGCCGATTAATCTTACCAGGGTCACAGGGAGGCTTCAGCCTATCTCGGCCGACACGGCACAAAGGTGGGGTACACCCTGAACATCTCGCCAGACCATCGCAGGGCAAAACACACACGACCATACACACTTACACGGACACCTAAGGAAAATTTGGAACACCCACTTAGCTTAATGTTCGTGTTGGGGGCAGCCGTAGCCTAATGGTTATAGAAGCGGCTTTGGGACAGAAAGGTCGCTGGTCTGATTCCCGAACCAGCAGGAAAAATTTGTGGCAGCGGGAGAGTGAGCTGCACCTTCCCTTCCTCCACCTTCATGGCTGAAGTGCCCTTGAGCAAGGCAACTAACCCCCAACTGCTCTCTGGGTGCCCCCAATATGTGTGGCAACCCACTGCTCCGAGTGTGTGTGCTCACTTTGGATGGGTTACATGCAGAGGCTATAATTTCCCTTGTGGGATTAATACAGTATAGGGAGGAAACTGGAGTACCTGGAGGAAACCCATACAAGCACGAAAAATTCAATAGAGTAACACGCAAGCCAAGCTCTGGACTTGAACCCAGGACCTTCCTGCTGTGAGGTGGATATGCTAACCACTACGTCACTGTGCTGTCCTGTACTTTCCAGTGAAGTGAAGAAAAAGAAGAAGACACGGGAAAAATGATTTTAGAATAGAAATATGAAAGATAAAATGTAGCACAGTGTCGTAGTGGTCAGCATGTCCGTCTTACAACAAGAAGGTACTCCGGGTGCTCTGGTTTCCTTCCACAGCCCAGACACATGCCCCTAGGTTTGAGTGTGAGTGTGAATGGTTTGCGTGTGTTAGCCCTGCTATGGTCTGGGAAGCTATTCAGGGTGTACCCCACCTTTGTCCCAGTGTCATCTGAGAAAGGCACCAAGCTCCCTATAACCGTAGATAAATGAGTGAGTGAGTGAATGAAATGGAGTATTCAATGAATGTCATGCTTCAGTGCGAGCAGCTGTCAATAGACAAGTCAAGTTTATTTATCATCTGCACATTATGCAAATGTGTATGCAGACTGAAATGCTTGTGGGAGTTGAGTTGTACTTGTAACACACACACACACACACACACACACACACACACACACACACACACACACAGGTACATAGAAAAGTGCAAGTGAAATTGGAAGAGAGAAAGCAGAGGGAAAAAAGTGAAAAGTTTGTCTGTGGGGTGTTTCAAAACCTAACAGCCTGCAGGTAAAACTTCTGGTTTTTCCAGGACTGGATGCCCTGTAAACATTTGCTCTATGGCAGCCTGAAGAATACAGTGAATACATTAGGAAGAGACAATGGAATATTCATAAACCAAGGTTTCAAAGTTAGTAGAGTTGGCATGTTCTCCCTGTGCTTGCGTGAGCTTCCACTCACAATGCAAAGACGTGCATATTAGGCTACTTGGCTGTTCCGAATTGCCCCTAGATGTGAATGTGCAGGATGCATAGCACGTCTCACAGCAAGAAGGCCTGGGTTCAATTCTCTAGTTAGTCTTGGAAATGTAATTGGGCAGTGAAGGGAAAATAAGGAACAATACTAACAACAGACAAACCTATAAAGGAAGAATGAAGCACAACGTAAAATGAGTGTTGATTTTATTATTTATTTGGATGTACAGGCCACTCGCATACAGTATATACAATTTTACATTAAAAAAACATCTGTCTGACTTTATTAATATACTGACAGCATGTGTAGAGAACAAAGACAAAATATATAAATCTCACATTTATCCAAATCTATTTAAAGTTTATAAAACTTAAAAAATATATATATATACACGACACTTCACAGTCCAAAGACACACATTATGGTAACTGGCTGTTCCAAATTGCATCCTTAGTGTGAATGTGAGTGGTTGTGTGTGATTGTTGCCCTCTGATGGACTTTGATCTGCTTAGAATGTACCCTGCCTTTGCCCAGAGTGAGCTGAGATCGGCTCCACGGGTGAAAATGACTCAAAACCCCATTTGCAGGTTAAAATAATCCTAAATCTTGCAAAGCTGACACTGCTGTAGAGTCAACCGTTTGGTACTTTTCTACATTAGGATTTGTTGGTTTCTCCAGTCCCCGCCCTTGATGGAAACCTGTCATATAGGATGCTGATCAATATCACCTAAGAATTCTTACAGCACACATTCCTGCCCATCAATCCCGGCCACCACCCCTCAGCCCCTTGCCTATTTTTTAAAGGAAATTATTCAAGAATTTAAAAAAATAATAAGTCAAGTGTTTTTCTAAAACTTGGGAGCCTTAATGCGTCCATGCTGAAAATATTCTTAATTAATTAAATGAATGTCTCAGTGTAAGGTCAATCCAAAGATGCATGTCAGCGTCTTTTACTGTGTATTGAAGGGGGCCTGACCTCAGGTGTGTGTATGGTGTTACATGGGTCACAACGCATGTATAGTGTACATAGGGAAGACCGCGTAGGTTCTTCACTCTGGTAAGTGCGTGGGCAAGACCGATTTCCTTTAACATTTTTCAGATTGATGCAGGGGTTGATGATAAGCTCAGAGTTTGGGGTGAAGTTATATTTTAAATTCAGAGAGTGAATAATGATGATGATGTTTGTAGTCTAATTTGTTAAGACAGGCTAAGTTGTAAAATAATTCACTCCATTTGTTCAAAAAATGTCTATATGGATATAAATATTGTCACTAATCTCACATTTTTGTTGCAATGAATGCTCCAATTCAGAGCACAGTCATCCATGTGGTCCTTCCATCCTATACTCAGTTATTAATCTGATCATTTTATGCACAAATATATCGGTAGCAATCACTTAAATGACAAAATCCTTTCAATGCAATGACTTCTGTCTTCCCTGATACATCTCACAGCACATATACAGGTAGAACTTTTATTTTAACAGCTTCTGATGGCTCTACCAAAGTCCAGCCATGAAGACTTTATTGCCTGAGTCAAGATTCAGATGAAAAAAAAATACAGTGGGATTTCACACAATAAAATGTGACCCTTTGTTTGATACATATGCAATGTTAGTTGTTCTGCATCACCAATACACCACTTTTAATAGCTTTTAAAAACAGCCATAACATTAACACCATAACAGTTATGATGACTGACAGGTGAAGGAATAACATTGATTGTTATATAATTATAGACAGTACATGCAATCTGATCAACCTCTGTACGGGCAATAATGATCTAGTGCTTACTGCCTGCAAGTTAGCCGTTAGCTGGCTGCACTGTGCGCTACGATCTTTAGCAGCTTTCACAGGGAGGTAAACAAGCCGAAAGCTACCTGTCATGAATTCAATGGAGACGGGATACATATGCTAGATGAAGAGTTTATTGTGGGCCCACTCCCCAAGAGAATTGAAAAAGAAATGAGTTAGCATACCATGTAGCCAGTTATGCTACATGTAGCAACTAAGGCGGAGTGTCAGTGGTGTCTCAAAAAAGCTACAACGGCACAAACTGCTGAAACTCTTAATGCAGCTATGATAGAGAGGAGTCAGAACACACAGCTTTCTGAATGTGGCTGCCTAGCCACACACCAGTCAGGTGGTGTTAATGTTATGGCTGATCAGTGTATTACTTTACTGAAAAAAGGGGATTTTTATGTAATTAGCAAGGAATTAGCTCTAAATGCGAGTGCTAGAGGGTGGAAATGTAAATGTAAACTCTGAATTGACCAGCAAAATGACTGACAGGCTAGTAGAGACACAGTCCTGTCTTGATCACTTCACTATTAGTGATTCAAGTTTACAGAGACTGGAGTTGTTGTTGTTTCTTTAAAGGGGCCCATTCACTTAAATAAACATAAAATACAGTGAGCGGCACGGTGGCGTAGCGGTTAGCACGTCTGCCTCACACCAAGAAGGTCGCGAGTCCGAGTCCTGGGCTCAGCAAGGGCGTTTCCGCGGGGAATTTGCATGGTCTCCCCGTGCTTGTGTGGGTTTCCTCCGGGTACTCTGGTTTCCTCCCACAGTCCAAAGACATGCATATTAGGCTAACTGGTTGTTCCAAATTGCCTTTAGGTGTAAGTGTGTACTGCAATAGTCCCTGCGATGGTCTGCCAAGCTGTTTAGGGTGTACTCTGCCTTCGCCCAGTGTTGGCTAAAATAGGCTCCAGCCTCCCTGCGACACTAATAGAATTAAGCGATTCGGCAAATGAATGAGAGTGAACCCATTTGCCTATTCCTGTACTCCTGAATCTCAGACTGCACCAGGCATGGTGATATTAATAAACATGTCCATCTTTTTTATTTCCACTGAAATCATATTCCTTCTTCTGTTTTTTAACTCTTGATCTCGGACCTTTCCACTTTCTATGAATCGGTGTTGCACTGCTAAGTTATCATATATGCAAGATGGTTCCACCGGTCATGCAGTCTTTTTATTGTTTTTTTTTTTTTTGGATTTTTTCCCCCATTTTTCTCCCTAATTTAGTCGTCATCAACTTTTGCCTTCCCCATCACACGACCACCACCGATCGGGATTGGCTGGTGATTGCTGTGAGTGACAGGGAAGTGAGCGTATGCCATCCCTCCCTCCCGTGAGAGCTCGGCCAATTAGCTCCCATGGACTCCCGGTCACGGATGGCTGTGGCATCAACCCGGATTCAAACTTGCGATCTCTGGGTTGATAGTCGCGCACCTTGTCGATGCGCCACTCGGGAGCCCTTGTTATTGTTATTTTAAACAGACGCAGAACCAAAATAAGATATCAAACAGGTGAGGAAGAGATACTAAGCCCATGCGCTGGGGTGGTTTCACCAGGAAACCTTTTTATTCATTCAAAATGAACTGATAATGGAAGAGTGAAGTTAAAAAACGTGGGATATTCCCTCATGAATGGGCACCTTTAAACTGAGTAGATATTTTTATTTACAGCTGCCAAAATGAGAAGAACTTTTCCCAGGTATTACAAAAAAAAAAAAAGAAATCACTGACCCCAACTTTAACTCTGATTAGTGTCTTAATCATCGTTAATTAGCCTTCAACTTTAATCACATATTAAATTCACAGAGAGGCATCATAATACTCTGCAAGTCACACGCCAATAATAATATTCATAATGTGTGAGACAGTAAAGTACGTACATTTCTATTCAAATTTACAAATCCTGATGAATGGATGGGAAATAGATTACACACCGTTCAAGATCTGGTCTCTGGTGAGCAAACCAGCTGCCACTCAGTATGCACTGATGTTTTACTATGTGCATACGGCGTCTGGTTTATGGAACAGTCTGCTGTGCCAGTAATCTGGGTTGTCAAAAGACGTGTTGCTGTTCTTGTCATCCATACCAGCGCATGCGCCTCTGAAGGCTCTCATTTGAACTCTATGTGGCTCTTCTCCTGACATCATTCTCCCCTTGGCTGGAAAGTTCTGGTACTCGAGCCGAACACCTGACGCACAAGCCTTCCCGCATACATCCATGTCCTCGTACTCAGTGATGGCTGCGTCGTCCTCATCCGCCTTGATGCTCCTCAAGCTGTTCCCCTTTGGACGAGATAGGTCATGAGTGTTTTGGTAGAGGTCATCTTCTCTGGGCTTGCGTGAGGCGCTGTGGGTTTTTTCTACCATCGAGTCATTTCTTATGTCCATGTATTCGTACTCGACCACAGCCTGCTGTGGCTGCTCCTCCTCTGGAGCCATGCTAGCCTCGGCACCATCTCCGCAAGGCTCTTTTTCAGGCCCGCTGTCCACCTGGTGTGTTGGAACGGCTGCATCGGTATCCTTGCTTTTGCCAATTTGTATTTGGACAGCCTCGTGTGGTGACAGGGTGCTATTGCAGGGCACAAGATCAGCACAGGGAGACTGACGGGGAACAGGGAGATCGGACGAGCCACTGCTACTTCTATCTCCTTGCGAGTGATGCTGTTTGCTCATCAGCTCATACTCTTGGGACGAATCTGGAAGAGCGTACGGTTGACTCCTGCCATTGTTGTTTGTCCTGCTGTGGCGAAGGCTGGCTCTGGAACTGGGACATGTCACCAGAGCATCTATAAAGAAGGAACAAATCAGTTAAGTAGGAAGGTCACTCAGCAAATAGAAAAACTAAATAAATGTTACCTTTTCCTGAATTGTGGGCACTTCTTGGTAGAATATAGCCATCAGGGTCCTCTTCAGTCACCTCCGCTCCTGATGAAAGGGGATCGGATGTGACGGACACGCAGTTGGACAGGTATGCACTGTCTCCACGGCTACGCCCCCTGTGTAGGCTTCCAGTTTGGGAGAGAATCTCACACATTTCCATGTCCACCATAGTGCCCCTGCCTTCAGAGCTTTCAGACATGGTTCTCGCCGAGCCAAGACGTTTTCTCTGCGGCCACAGCTGAAGCGCAGACAAAGGGCTCTTATATTACATTACATACAGCACAATACACTCTTCAATACACACAGACTAATCACTTATACCCAGTTCGCACATATTCATACTAGCCACCGTGATCACCACGTTCTTGGGAACTGCAGTGATGATGAATGTACAGTGGTCTCCAGGGGTCACAGAACATGTAATACAGATGTAAATGGGTTGTAAATTGGATATGATACAATATCAAGTGACCGCGGTAAGGATGTTAAAATTGTAAGAATGACACACAGTGTAGATAAACTAACAGCATAGGGGGATCGCAATCTATTTGTATGTCACACGTACTGGACGTAATTAACACGTACAATGAACGTACATTGAGTGGACTTTGGTGGTGGCCGTTAAACACGGCCAAACCCACGAGCAAACGTGAAGATGTGAAAGGGGCTTTAAACATTTTGCTTTGTTAAAGCCGCATTTTGCATTTGTTGCATCTTTCCATAAATACTGATATTGTTACTAAGACCAGGGTGGCAGGGTGGCATGGTGGCGTAGCGGTTAGCATGTCCACCTTACAGCAGCAAGGTCCTGGGTTCAACTCCCAGACTCAGGCCTTTCTGTGAGAAGTTTGCATGTTCTCCTAGTACTCTGATTTCCTCCCAAAGTGCAAAGACATGCACATTAGGCTACCTGGCTACCTTCCAAATTGCCCCTATGTGTGGAGAGGAGTGTAAATGGTTGTGTTTACGTATGCCCTGCGATAGTCTGGCGAGCAGTTCTAAGTGTACCCTGCCTTCACCCAGTACCAGCTGAGATAGGCATCAGCCTCCCCACGACCCTAGTAGGATTTAGCCACTTAGCCTAATGTGCATGTTTTTGGACTGTGGGAGGAAACTGGAGTACCCAGAGGAAACCATTGCAAGCATTGGGAGAACATGCAAACTTTGCACAGAAACTCCCAATCTGAGCCAGGGACTGGAACCCAGTACCCTTCTTGATGAAAATATACTATGATGCAAAAATATTGTTTGCAAATCGTTTGTGGTTATATTTTAATATACATACACAATATTCTACATGATGGACCACAAGAGAGCATGATGACATCGTTATCTTACAATATCACAAAGTAAGGTGTGTAATATGTCCTGACCTGTCTGAGATCATCCCCGGGAGTCGGGGTCATGGGCAGATATCCCACTTGAACAGACTGGCCTGAGGCACTCTACAGCATGAGAGAAAAAGAAAGAATTATGTTTCAAATAACAGTAGATGAAAATCTACTAAAAAACACCCAAACAAACATCTCCTTCATACCCTATAGGAGCCCATTCGCATGCGGGAGTGACTCCTTGATGGAGACATGTGCAGAGGAGGTGTGGCGAAGCCATCATCCAGCACCTCATCATCTTCACTTTCAAGGTCAAGGTCAGCCTCCACTAACTTCGGTTCGCGCGGATGGCTCTCATCTGTCGCTGAACTATTTTGATCTTTCTGCATTGAGTTAAAGATACAATAATAGAGTGAGCTAGATCCGTTTAGAAGGCATACCGGAGATAAAAGGTCACCGGCGTCTCACCTTGACAACAAGGTAGCGAGGCGGATCTCTTGCCATTCGGGTAAACTCGTTAGCCAGCTCTTTAAAGGTCGGCCTGATGTTCTCGTCAATCATCCAGCCTGAAAAATATGTGAGCATGAATCAAAAGAGTGAAAAGCAAAAAGATTAGCAGGGCACTTGGAGAGTGCAAACCTCCACCAAGTTAAAACTCTGCTGGGCCTGTTGTAATACCAGACTACCTTACATCTATCTTAGAACATAACACTCATATCTCTCTCAATCATTTGCACAACCGCTTAACCGCCCTTGCGGGCGTTTCTGTGTGGAGTTTGCACAGAAACACTTACACTTGACCATGACCATGTAGACATCGATAGTGCAGATTTGTGGTTGAGCCAAACGCTCGCCCTTCTCCAACAGCCCTGGGACATCGTTAGGATGCATAGAGGTATATGGCTCCGCCCCATGTGACATCATCTCCCATACTGTCACACCTGCAGCCACAGAACCCAGGGAAGTATTCAGTTTCTTATACATGTGGAGCTTTATCAGAATATACTGTGATTCACAAAGCATCACATCCTACCATAACTCCAGACGTCACTCTGGTGAGTATATCTCCTGAACAGGATGCTCTCTAATGCCATCCATTTTATTGGAGTCTAAAGACAATAAGCAGAATGTTAGTGGAAATATATAGTATGTATGTGACCTTTATTACCTCCTCCATGGTAGTTATGTTTTATTTTGGTTTGGATACATTTTTTAAAAATGTGGTATTACAGCAGGCCCAGCAGGGGGTGCTGTGCACTTTCTGATTTAGCAAAAAGTTATGTGAAGATTGTCATGAAATTGGACAAGACTGCATTCGATTTTAGAGATCATTCAGATCAAATTTCTGGATCCAGGAATTTTTAAAAGATTTTTCAACATTGGGAGCTTTCTTTCCTTCTTTCTTTCTTTCTTTCTTTCTTTCTTTCTTTCTTTATTTATGGCTTACCTCTGTTTATCTCTTACTTTTCTCCAGTTTCATGGCCAGTTTTGCCCTCATGGACTTCTGGCTGTTGATGATTTTGGCTGTTTGTACCCTAACCTACCCCCAATCTTAGCCCTAAACCTAACCCCAACCCTAAATGCCTAACCATTATCTCTAACCCCTAACCTACCTTAAATCCCTAACCCTAAATTTTCTGTTATGTTACTTGTGCCACAATTTTATTTTTATAATTTAATGAGTGTTTAATATACTACAAAACAGTATGTAATGCAGTTAATTCACTCTATATAGTTTGACATTATATCTACCAGTATTACACAGTTTGCGAAATTCTCTAACATATCCAGTCATTTGAAAACATTAGTACGTCCCATCACATTGCATGAAACCTTTCTTATTTAAACCCGACACCTTGGTATGGTTTTCTCTTTTCTGCTGATAAGTGTGTAGTGTCATCATGCAAACATCTATATAATATATAGGGCCTTTATATGACCTATTACCTACGTTATGCTGTGCATCAGAGGTACCTTGCTCGCTAATAATCGTAACTAAAACTCTCAAGTGTTATTTGTTTTAATAAAGGGAATCAGGAACTCGTATATCTTTTATACAGTGAAAACTGAAACATATTACTGGTAACCACTGGTCACTACCTTGTAAACATATTTCTTGTCATCAGGATAAAGCAGGTCTGCAACACCAAAATCGGAAACCTGCACAATGTAGTCGCTTTTCAGAAGCACATTCCGAGCAGCAAGGTTCCTATGAACCATGCGATGTTCCTCGAGGTAGTACATGCCCTAAATCACAGACAAAATTCACAAATGTTTAATGTACTGCATGGACTCCCAGATTTAGATACTTATTCCGGTCTGACATACCACAGTAACCGAATCTCACCTTGGCTATCTGCACACACCAGTTGAGGAGGCGCTGGGGGTCCAGGTTGTTCGCATTTTGCCGCAGATGTTGCAGAAGGGAACCCTGAGTGCTGAGCTGGGTGACCAGCTGCAGGTTTTGTCCAGGACAGATTCCAAGCAAACGTACGATATACGGGTGATCCAAACTGCCCATAGATAGCATGTGCTGTGTACACAGGCATTTAATACGAGTAAGGAACAACGATGCTCTCCATAGCAACGATCCATTAAAAAGAAATAACAAACCACTGAAAATCATAACTGACCAATCAGAAAGTTGTATTTAAATGAGCTGCATAACGAGACAGCAACAGTGGTGTCTCAGTGGTTAAGGCTCTGGGTTACTGATCAGAAGGTCAGGGGTTCAAGTCCATGTACCACCAAGATGCCACTGTTGGGCCCTTGAGAAAGGCCCTTAACCCTCAATTGCTCAGTTGGATAAGCAACACACACTGAAGTAGTTAAAGTTGTCAGAACACTGTTACTAGGCAACCGGGACACATTAGAATCATTGGTATCTAAATATTGAGCTATCATATAAGCAGTAGAGCTCTTACACCTCCTATATCTCAATTTTATCCTGTAAGTATAAGGAAAGGTGTCTCACATCTGTAATTTCAGTGAAAGTGTGGTGTCCAGAGCGGTCTTGGATGGTCTTTATAGCAACAGGGATCTTCACCGAGTCCCCTTCAGGCATCCAGAAACCCTGAGGGGAACAGAACAAAGACCCAGAGTCGAGTATGGAATCAGGACCACATGCAACACATCAACAACATACAATGGTAAAAAACATCTCAGTTAACAGATAAGTGTTCAGACCTTGTGTACGGTACCAAAGACTCCCGATCCCAGAAGTTTGCTCTTGCGTAGTTCCGAACTTTTCAGGATGCGAGCGTGAACTTTTGTCCCTTTCTCACCTGGATCCAGGGGCTCGATGCTCTGCAGGAGAAAATAAGGACAAGACAGATACAACACACACAAATTTATAAAATCTTGTGTCCAGTGTTCATGTCCTGTCTGATATTTTTCTCAGTGAAGGATTACTTGTAAATATAGAATAAAAACGATCTCTTGATGTGGTGTGTTTTGTCACCTCGCCACTCTCCAGGTATCTCCTGAATGCTCTCTTGCGCCGAATGGTCAAGCTACGGCGGTACAGCAGCGCCATCACCACGACTGCCAAACACACGATGAGACCAGCCAACACGCCACTTACTATAGCCGCAACATGAGGACTGAAAACAGGCACACGGAATGATATGAGGTTTATAATGGAAAAATATATAAATGCATGCTGTCTTGGTTTGTCACCAACAGAGGGAGCCACTGACCTCTCGGCTGTTAGACGAGCATCCATACAATCTCTCAAAGATGGACCGGTGCATCTATAAAGAGAAGTACAAGTCAGGGATCAGAAAAAAATGTATTCTTATTCACAGTTTCAACAGAAAGAAGATTAAACACAATGTTTAACCATCATGATTTAACGATGTTTCATTAAAATGTTTCATTCTGCAAAAAGTTTTAGCACTCTTAAAAATCACTCATTTGCCGAACCGCTTAGGGTCACAGGGAGGCTGGAGCTCAGACAACACCGGGCGAAGACTGAGGTCACCCTTGAACAGCTGACCAGACCATTGCAGGACACCACACCCACACACACACAATACACACTCACACCTAGGGGCAATTTAAAACAACTAGTTAGCCTCATGTGCATGTCTTTGGACAGTGGGAGGAAACCGGAGCACCCAGAGGAAACCCACGGAAGCACAGGGAGAACATGCAAACTCCACACAGAAACGCCCTCGCCGAGTCCGGGACCTTGCTGCGAGGCAGACATGCTAACTGCCAACCTTAAAAATATTCTAAGTAAATGCTAACAATTTTTCAATTTAACTCTCAGTATGAAGTAGGTTGTAGGAAATTGTGGCAAGGAAAGGCATCATGGGAGAATTAGGAGCCGCTGAATCCAGCACAACAGCCTTTAACCATTAAAGGGGCTTTGTCACAGCTGATGTTTAAATAATACTTCAGGTGAAACTTTTGGATAGAGAACAAAGTATTTGGTTGCATTAAAGCTATGCTTGATTTAATTTATTTCTTGTTAAGTAAGAAAAAAAAATCTGATGCAAGTACATGCAACAGCTGTGATAGAACCCCTTTAATGTTTATGGGCTGTTTTGTTAGATCCAGGGACACCTAAAATAAAGACTAATAGCATCATAATCACATAGCATACTGTAAGTACCAGGACATTTTTTCCCAAATCTTCTAAACTTCTGCATGAATACTCTATGCTTTAAAACATCATTAGATTTTCACACAAGTCTGAAAATTAGATCCAATTTTACATATCCGTGAGTGGCGAAAGTATGTGAACCTCGAGGATCAGCGCTTGTTTCAAAGGTGCAAACAGAGTCAGGTGTTTCCAATGAAGTGGACGACAATCAGGTGGTGTAATGGTTCGTACATCCGCCTCATAACAAGAAGAGGACAGATGTTTGCAAGTTCTCCATATGCTTGCGTGGGTTTCCTCTGGGTATGCTTGTTTCCTCCCACAGTCCTAAGACATGCACATTGGGCTAATTGGCTGTTCCTGATTGCCCCTAGGTGTAAGTGTAAGTATGAATGATTTGTGTGTGTATTGACCGTGCAATGGAATGCCTTCGGCTAGAGTTGGCTGAGATAGGCTCCAGCCATCTGGTGACCCTAGTAGGATTAAGCAGTTTGTCAAAATAAATAAATGAGTAAACACCACTGTAAATTTTGGGCATAGATGGAGCAAGATCTCACAATGACTCTAAAGACAATTATTAGTCACAAAAAGAATATTTTACCGCAGCTAGCAATTTCATCATATGTAGCAAATTCCACCTACAGTTCATGATGTATCTGTTCTGTGGATATATATCAAGCTTACCCGCTTGTGCAGTTCGGGTGGCAGGGCTGGCAGTGACCTGTATTATCTGCGTACTTAAAGATGGTCTGTCCCTTTTCTCCGATCACTCCGTAAGGGCATGAGGACACACAGTGAGGACCATCCATTAGGTTCAAGCATGCTTGACACTTATCCGCTCCCTGATAGCCACACACACACACACACACACACACACACAAAGAAAAAGGTGGCAGGGTTAAGTTTGATTATTTCATGGAACATTTACAGCAGCTCAATCTGTCAGCACCTGTACCAGTGCAAACAACTAAAACTGAAATTCGTAATCCTGTTGGTGTGTTAGCGATGCATTATTACACAATAAGCAGGTTGAAGCCAAGAGGTAGCAGAGCCAGTTTAGCAGGTCTTTAAAGCTTGATGAAGACATTACACAGAGCGTGGGTGGAATATTAAAATCATATCGTTAACATTTTTCCACGGAAATATCCCATCATCACATTTATATGATAATGGGGAAGGACAGAACACAATACAGAGGATTTGACAGTGATACCAGCACCACAATGATAAGCATCTGCCATCTAACAAGAACCGTTAGAGGAAGTCAGAACAATCAATCACATATCAGTAAGCAATTCAATGCAGTGTACTGTTTTCTCTCGCTCTCTCATTCTATATATATATATATATATATATATCTATCTATATATAATATCTTGTGTCGCTTTT
>JAQMYF010000022.1:28566192-28595831 GCA_030014195.1 Neosilurus mollespiculum | reverse complement strand
CAGGCTTGTCGGGATAAAATTGTAGTACTGTTATTTTTTCCCACATACAATATATATATATATATATATATATATGGTGCATTCCCTACATACAACCATGAGCGAGCAGCATAATACATAAAAACACAACAAAATCAACACAACGCAAGTGCAATCAGAGGGAGGAGGGTGTTCAGGGTGTCTCTGTATTGACATTCAAGTGCTCATCTAAACAGTGGAAAATCTGCAGGCTTCGGCCTGTATGGAATCTGAACTATGGTCACCACATCAAAGGGAAAAATAATAGAGGTCATATTTCATCCTGTACAAAAGGGACAAAAAGTAAATACACTTTTATATGTATTGAACACTGAGCTGCTTAATATCGCTAACGTCGCCAAGTGAGTCATTTCGGAAAATCAACAATGTTGTTATGGATATAGCAACAAATTTGTCAAATCATCATTACGTGTACGACATGTGGAGTGGTTACAAACAGACCCAAGGCGAATAAAAAATGCTGCGGGTCAATACAGAGGGAGATGGGGGGGGAGTGTTTCAATTACACCCTTTCTCTACACAGTTGTTCTATTATGAATGTGTTAATTAGAGGTAATGAAGTGCACAGTACGTAACATTTACCAGTAGCAGTGTGGGACTACAGTACCCAGCAGCCATGGCATACCCCATGCTGATTATTAGGTATAAGTCACATGACAACTAACACTTTAAATGAACTTATGCACAATGAATGCTAGTTGTGTATAATGTTAAAATAGCACTAGTGATCTACAGTCTGTATATGTTTGTATTGTTTAGATATTTGTATATCCCTCAAGGTCTAGTGTCTACTAATATATACTACACAGGAACGGTGCGATCTGATAGGTCCGCTATTTCAGGATTAGATTAGGAAATATTATTCTAAGTAGAGAATATCAAAATGACAGAAACTCACAGTTTGTCACGGTCAACTGGAGGAAGCAACGTCATCACTATCACTCTTTAGACTAGAAAAATAGTCCATAAAAATCTCCTTTAACTTTGTTTTTCTTGTGTCTTTTTCTTGTTTATTCTAAAACTCCTTTACGGAGGGTGGTTTACTTTCATTTCATTACCTCCACCAAGGATACAATTTTATTCTGCTCAGATGTGTTGAACTTGATGTCAATCTGTTTAAGGTGGCACAGTGGCATAGAGGTTAGCATGTCCACCTCACAGCAAGACGGTCCCGGGTTTGATTCGTGGGCTTATGCATTTCTGTGTGGAGTGTACATGTTCTCCCCGTGCTTGTGCGGGTTTCCACCAGGTAATCTGGTTTCCTCCCACAGTCCAAAGACATGCACATTAGGGTAAATGGTTTCCTCTGAGTACTCCTTGACAAGCCGAATATAGAAACAGTGACCTTGTGACCTTCAAACAAGGTCAAGGGGAGCCATATACAATCACAACTGAGACCTTACTTAGGGGAACCCATCCACCAAATTTGGTGATCCTACGTCATTTCCTTCCAAAGTTATTTGTATAACAAATCGGAAGGACGGACGGACAGACCCCATTTCTATAGTCCCGCTCTGCCCACGTTCGGTGACGGAGGGAGCTTAGAATTCAGTAAAACAGTAATGTCAGTTCAGGAATACCAGAGGTAGTAGTAGAAGATAAAGAAAACATCAATATTGACTTAAGTACACATACCTGGAGCATCAGTGTCAGTCTATACATTAGGGTTAGTGGTTGTGCAGGGTTGTATTTTTGTGACAGTCTTGTGTAGTCTCTGCGCTATGGTGTCCTGATACAGAGATGTTTATACTGTGTTAAGCCTTTTCCTTAAACAGCAATTTGGGTTTGGCTGTGGCACTGTAGTGTTGACATAATTATAATGTATCCTCGGTGTAGCTAAAAATCCTGTCTGCCTCCACATGAAACCTGAACATCTCTTATTCCTCCCTACCTCTCCTCTGCAGGTCTCTCTCCCATCCTGTGGTCGACACTCAGGATGACAGGCACGGCACTCTCCAGCCGGACCCACATACTCTCGCGGCTCCCTGCAAATACATACTACGTACATCAGACGTCTTGGGTCCAAAAATGCAGAAGATGCAATAAAGATCAGAATCAAGCATTCAATAGAGCTATGCTATGAACATACTGTACAGTATATTCATATATCTACACACTTCATCCTAGCACACACACTAACCCAGAAAAGACGTTACACTGGGCCACACAGACATGATCCCGACTGTGATTCCTGCAGGAAAGACACTGCTCAGGTCCAGAACTCCAACAACCTAAGTTCGAACACAGCGGATCACACACATACCCCTCGGCCTCTGTAAACACACAAGCACACACACACACACGTTGAGAAAATATTCCTAAGTACATTGCATGAATCTGTGTATGCCTAAGTATATACAAGCAGAAACAAGAATCTTTCAAAATGTGGCAATTTTTACCACACTGGCTCTGCAGCTTGTTGAACTTGATGTCGTTTAAGTTGCGCCGGTGCTTAATTTTGCTGCCAGTGAAGATATTCTGCCACTTCACTGTGTACTGGTAACACAGGTTAGTGTTATTGCTGAGGTACACGCTGCCTTCACTGATCTCCCGCAGAGAACGCAGACCCAGAGACGTCAAAGAGTCTACCTTCATCACCAACAGAGAGAAGGGTCTAACCAAGAAATAGAGGCATACAGACAGATCAGAAAACATACAGTAGAACATGGAGCAAGCAGCCCTGCAAAGCGGGTAATACCCCTCAGCCCATGCACCACATTATAAAAGGTAACGCCACTCCCAAAACAAACACCTAAAATGATGATGATCGGTGACGGAGTTTTCCAGTTAGTAAGCAGAACGAAAATGGCTGCGGTGGCCATATTGGATATTGCACAACGATGAAAATCGATAGGTTTGTATAGTTACACAGTCCCAACAACCACACCAAAAATACTGATGATCGGTGATGGTGTTTTTGAGTTAAACTGTGGACAGACAGACATACATCACAAGTGATGATAGTACCAATTACGTCTGGGGTGTCAAACTCATTTTCACTGAGGGCCAGATCACTAAATTTAAAGGTGATTGAATTGTGCCGTGATTGGGCTGAATAATCACTGAACATCTATTCTAAAAGGGCAACCATGAAATCTGGATGGCAAAATGATTCATTTAGGCATTTGTCCTCTTTGCCTTTATTCACTTGCATTTTCTGACAGCGCTTAACAGTGACAAGCTAGCATGCCATGTACGTCTTGAGTCATGAATGACTAGCTGTTTACTTGAAATATTTTTCTGTTGCCATGTATTATATACTAAACCAATTATTTGTCTAGGACTCGGTGGACATCACTGAACAGTCTCCTTGACCTTCCGTCTCAGGGAATCAAAATTCAGTGATATCCACCTCACCTTCAGCAAATAAACTCTTAGATATATTGTTACCTCCACATAAGTGAAGAAGCCGTGATTAACAACACATTTTATCATTATCTTAATTTAAACTTCTGCTTATGTTTTGCGACTAAAAACGTTTTACGGTTTTATCTTGTTTGCCAGCTCTGACATCGGAAACTATGACGGGTCAAAGGAAGATGTTTTGCTCCAAGTTCAGACAGCAAATTGGATAGTTCGTATACAAAATAGACAAAATAAAAACATGTTATTATCTTAAATTGTTCTATTTAATAGGCATTGATAGAGTTGGAACCCTTCACCAATTATTCTATTATGTAATATTATGACGGCATGGTGGTGTAGCGGTTAGTACGTCCACCTCGCGGCAAGAAGGTCCTGGGTTCAAGTACCGGGCTCAGGCATTTCTGTCTGTTCTTCTCGTACTTTTCTTCGGGTACACTAGTTTCCGTCCACGGTCCAAACACATGCAAATTAGGCTAATTGGCTGTTCCTAATTGCCTCTAGGTGTGGATGTGGGTGTGACTGGTTGTGTGCGTGTTGACCCTGCGATGGTCTGGCAAGCTATTCAGGGTGTACCCTGCATGCAATCAATGTTGGCTGACATAGACTCCAGCCTATGCAGTTTGGCAAGTGAGTGAGTGCATTAATATACATCTCTATTCCCATACCTAGTGTATACCCTGCTGTTTTATTTTCACAGACTTACTGTGCATTACGTTAAGTCAAAGCTTTGTCTTCGAGTGTGTTGTTTCCTAACACAACTTTCCGGTTTTGACCCTCACCTGTTTGCCTGATTTATGATCATGGAGTATCTTGTTTTGATGTTGCCTACCTGTGTACCGACCTTCACTTCAAACGTGGATAGACTTTCAACAAAGCACTTAATGAATACATCATGTGCTTGTGGCCAGACTTCAATATGTGCATACCAATTCATTCAGTGACTTCTATTCTGTCGGCTTAACTTTCTTGTCTAGTTATTAGACTACTTAAACATACAACTCTTGCTGTGTTTTTATGATGATTCAAATGTGACATCACAGACATTCTGACAGCTGATATCTGATTACAAACTAATTTTGTTTAGCATTATGTCCATTCCAGGTGGCACGATGGTGTAGTGGGTAGCATGTCCACCTCACAGCAAGAAGGTCCTAAATTTTGTAAGTCCCAGGTTTTATGGTGTGGAGTTTGCATGTTCTTCCTGTGCTTGCATGGATTTCCTCTGGGTACTCCAGTTTCCTCCCACAGTCCAAAGACATGCACAGTAGGCTAACAGCCTGTTCCAGTTTTCCCCCAGATGTGAGTGTGAAAGTGTGAGTGTGAAAGGTTGTGTGTGTTGCCCTGCGATGGACCATTCAGGGTGTACCCTGCCTTGGCCCAGAGCCGGCTGAGAAGAGCTCCACCCTCCCCGCAACCCTAGTAGGATATTTAAGTAGTGCTCACTCACTCACTCACTCATTTGCCGAACCGCTTAATCCTATTAGGGTCACATGGAGGCTGTACACCTTGAACAGCTTGACAGGCCATCACATGGCCAAAACACACATGCAACCATTCATTCTCACTGTCTCTGCATGTCTTGGGATTGTAGGAGGAAAGCAGAGTACCCCAAGGAAACCCTCACAAGCACAAGGAGAGCATGCAAACGCCACACAGAAACGTCCACGCCAAGTTCGGGACTCGAACCCAGAACCTTCTTGCTGTGAGGCGGATGTGCTAGCTGTTTCAGAGCTGTCAATGTTTATTATTATTGGAAAAAGCCATTATTTGTTATTTGTGGCTGTTTGCCGGGATTCAGCTGTGGGTTTTCCCATCAGTCAATCGCACATATTTGGAATGACATGCAACACACAGTTCTCCTCTTCTTGATTTTGACGCTGATATCATTGAAAACTTTTCCCTTTCAACATGCCATCATCTTATTATATCTTATTGCCAGGGTACTATTTGTACTACTGTGTGTACACATAAATATGGTTCTAATTACGTTGCACCTGGGATTTTCAACTGATCACAGTGTCTGGGGAAAATATAAACAGTTGATTCAAAGGATGAAATGGAAATTAATTCAGGAATGGGGAAAAAAATATAGTGTAGAAAGATGCACTTTGCCGAAAGCCCTTACATCTGTCCAAACCTACAAGTCCGGACTTCTTCCCCAGATTGTGCCGTTATCTTATTAGCTCTATTTTGTAACTCATCAAAAGCATTCGGCTCCATTTCCCACTGCTGTCATAATGAGGCACCCAAAAAGAAAAATGACACCAGTGTGTAGAGGGGAAGGTGTGGGAATAGGAGATAGAAGGAAAGTGATAAGAGAGAGATTTCTTAGGAAGCCATGCAGTTAAGAAGGTTTACAGCAGTTCACTTGGATTACGTACCTCTTTGTACTGTTGTGGGTACACAGTTAGAGAAATGGTGGGGGGGTATGGTGAGGTGAGGTGGAGGGATGCACCAAAAAAAACAACAACAAATACATACAAAAAAAAAAAGGAACAAAGATGAGATGCATGCGCTGACTGTAAGATACTGCTAGCACATAACGGACGTAATTTAATAGCATTAGCAAGTAGGCAGACACATTAATGGCAGTTAGACTTAAATAAACTGCTGTTGTTGGAAAGACGTGAACAGAAACAGACACACTTACAGGTGAAGCGATCTTCCACGTATAGTGGTAAGATTGGAGAAAACTGACAAATCCTCCAGCTCTGTAGGCCAGGATTGGATATTCAGAATTCCTACAAAGTAGGAAAAATAAATAAATAAAATTCATAAAAAAGATGAGTATAATTAGAGATGACTGCGTATAATATTATAGATGCAATCACAATGCATTTACACGTGAAAGTATTCACAATTTGAAATTCAGCTATTCATTAGAATAAATAAAAGACTTGCTATAGAAAACTACAGCTTCAAATTCAAAAAGTCAAAACGGAAAAAACACAAATTCACTTAAAATATGAAAATAAAACTACAAGAAAGACATACAAGGGGAATCCCTTCCCTCCAGTTATAAGCTGATTTTAGATACTAATAGTACATTAGTGTATAAATGAATGCTAAGACATACAACATATACAGATATAAATATAAATCATACATAGCAGCAGACAGACTTCAGTAGTTGGTATGAGATCTAATTCATTTCATCACATCTATATAATAATTCTGTGCTGAAGGCAAAGTAGATGTTGCAGACTAGTCCCCAGGACAGAACACTGACACGACTATTCAATTCACTGATTCCTCCGAGCCTAACAAATGTAACTGTTTTAGTATATACTACATGGGAACCTCATTAAAAAGCACACTAAAATGAGGTTTTTAAGGCTTTTTTTAGCACGTCCACCTCACAGCAAGAAGGACCTGGGTTCGAGTCCTGGGTTCTCTGTGTCGAGTTTGCATCTTCTCCCCGTGCTAGCATGGGTTTCCTCCAGGTAATCTGGTTTCCTCCCACAGCTCAAAGACATGCGCATTAAGCTAACTGGCTGTTCCAAATTGCCCCTAGGTGTGTGTGTGTGTGTGTGTTGACTTTATGGTGTACCGGCGAGCTGTTCAGAATGTCCCCTCCCTTCGCCTTGTGTCGGCTGGGATAGGCTCCAGCCTTCCCGTGACCCTAGTAGGATTAAGCAGTTCAGCAAATGAATGAATTAATGATTTTTTTTTTTCCTTTTACATATTTAAACCATGACAGACTGGGTTAGGTGATCTCTGTGTGCTCTGAAATGAGTCTACTAATGCTAGCTGCTATTGCTATCAACACTAGCAACAAAATTAGGAGTGTGGGGGGTGGGGGGCCCTGAGCGAGGCCCACTATCCCAGCAGTTTAAGGTTAACATCAGATTAGCATGCTAACAGAAGAGCCTGCTAGGGTTAATTCTAGACGAAACACAAGAAAAACAAACTAAAATGAGATATTTTTGGATAATTTTTTCATTTCAAAGCAAAATAAAAATGACTACACCTGGTCCAAGTGACCCTCATAAACTGTGAGTGTCCACCATTTTGTTTCAAGCATTATCAACTCAGAATAATGATTTTTAAACCTGAAATAGTGGACCAACAAGATCGCACCGTTCCCATGTAGTATATAGTAATAAAGTCTAGACTTGTCTGGAACTTGGATTGGAAGCTGTCTGATACTAAAATGTGACCTTATTACTTTAGTAGTGTATAATTCTAGAGAAATATACTGGCTAATGTTTGAAAACACTACGACAATATAGTAATAAAGGAAGTGCATTTTGTTACTTCGTACTTCTTCGTATAATTTAAAATTGGTACAATTATAAATCTATTGTTATACTATAGAACTAATTACAAAGCCTTATTACCTGTTATTTCTCGTACAGTACTGAAGACTCTGAGTTTCTCTGGGTCTAGCGGAGGGATCTTATTATAGGCATCACTGAAAAAGATATACAACTGTTGGATGTGTAGGCATAATAATAATAAAAAAGTTTGTCAAGTTCCCACCCACTTCCTGTCATAAAAACAACTGAACTTATGCAACCCCCAGAAAAAAAGGGTTGATAAGGAAAATGCAAATAAGTGCTAGGATATTTCACCCCCGTTGTGGTTGGCATGTCCAGCTCCAGCAAGATGGTCCCGGGTTTAAGTTTGCATGTTCTCCCCATGCTTGCATGGGTTTCCTCCCGCAGTCCAAAGACTTAAACATTAGGCAAATTGGCTGTTCTAAATTGTCAATAGGAATGAGTGTGATCCCAGGAGGGATAAGCGGTTTGTCAAATAAATGAATGAATATTTCACCCTCTACGCTGCACAATTTTCACATTCAAAATAATTCCTTATGGAAGGATTGAATAATGTTTTGGTAGGCTTTTAACTATTTTGAGGATTATCAGCTTCTGAAGGCATTAAGGAATAAAAAAAAGTCAAACAAATTAGTTTGGTGTAAAACGCCAAAAAAGAAAGATATCCACTGTCGTGTTTTTATATACAACAGCAACATATTTATAACATTTATAAATGTTATACCAGTACTTCGAACGAAAACACAGATGTCTTTTATAATAAAAATGAATTTAAAGTTAGAAGCACTCAGTTAAAGTTAGAAACCTCCCCCAAGGAAAGACAACTTTGGTGCTTCATGTTATAGTAGTAACACAACCTTTTGCATGGTATTGATTATGAAATGATTAATAACAGATAAGAATAATTTTATAGGATCTGTTCATTGGCGGAGGTAAACCAAAAAATAATGATTTGTTCCTTGACCCATTCTCCACCTTCCATGAAAATTTCACAAAGTTGTTCACAAACAGACAAACAAACAAACGCCGGCAAAAACATTACCGCCTTGGCGGAGGTTATAAGAAGCTTACCCATTAATACCCATAACAAGAAAATGCAGGCTGCCCTGGATCTTAGTACAGTTGATGAAACTGTCGATGTTGCTCGAGTCCACTGTCTGTCTGTTGCTTTTAGTGGGATCTGTACCCTCACACACTGCAGAGAGAGAAAGAGAGAGAGAGAGAGAGAGAGAGAGAGAGAGAGGGAGAGAGAGAGGGAGAGAGAGAGAGATGTTCAATTACACACTTTCTCTACACAGTAAACTAATATGAATGTGTTTATTAGAGGTAATAAAGTGCACTCTGTTTACACAGTACATAACATTTACCTACTGAAATATATCTCTGTGTGCCAGTAGCAGTGAGGGACTACAGTACCCAGCAGCCATGGCATACCCCATGCTGATCGTTATATATAAGTCACATGACAACGAACACTTTAAATAAACTTATGCACAATGAATGCTAGTTGTGTATAATGTTAAAATAGCACTAGTGATCTACAGTCTGTATATATTTGTATTCTTTAGATATTTGTATATCCCTCAAGGTCTAGTGTCTACTAATATATACTACACAGGAATGGTGCGATCTGATAGGTCCGCTATTTCAGGATTAGGAAATATTATTCCAAGTAGAGAATATCAAAATGACGGAAACTCAGTTTGTCACGTTTCAACTGGAGGAGGCGATGTCATCACTATCACTCTTTAAATTAGAAAAATAGTCCATAAAAATCTCCTTTTACTTTGTTTTTCTTGTAGTTTATTCTAAAACTCCTTACGGAGGGTTGTTTACTTTCATTTCATTACCTCCGCCAAGGAGGTTATGTTTTCACCGCCCTTGGTTTGTTTGTTTGTCTGTCTGTTAGCAACATTACTCAAAAAGTTATGAACGGATTTTGATGAAATTTTCAGGATGATTCAGAAATGATACAAGGGACAATTGAGTACATTTTGGCAGGTATCCGTGTTATTGTCTGGATGCAAAGTTTTTTTAGCGTGGATGACGAAGTCATCCGAGTTACTGCATCCGGACCATACCGAAGTGTAACTTCCAGGCTTGCGTTCGATAGTGTAATCTCATACCTTTACCTTTCTGTACAACTTTTAATTGCCAGTTATCACAAAAATAATCCAATTATTAATACTTCCTCATCCAAGCACACGGCCTTCTTTTCAAGACAGGCCCTATACACAATGCAATCATATAAATGGCTGTGCGTTTGCATTGTAGGGCTCAAATAATAAACAAATGTATCCTTTATAAAAATGCTGCATTTCATACAATACCATACTAGGGTACTGAACGGCATTGGCGGAGGTCCGCGCTCTCTGAGTGCTTTTCTAGTTACTTTAGTTTTTGAATGAATATGATATAAAAAGACACCATTAGCTACATAGCACATAGTGGCTCGAAGCATAGAGCTTACCTGACCTGCCGCTGTCATGGTTAAAACATAAAAATAGAAAATATGGAAATCTTGTTTTAGTTTGCTTTTTGCTATGTTTCTGTGCAGTGAAGAGACACCTGCTCGTACGTGCACTTTCAACTCCATGTGTTCATCATTTAAAAGGTCTTAAAACCACATAATGTTTTCAATGTACTTTTTAGTGCTTCTGATCCCGTGTAGTAGAAACTAAAACAATTATGCACCTCAGGCTCAGTGACTGTTCCATCTCTGAGACTATTCAGTGCAATTCCCACCTGTCAGGTATTGCGTCTTTATCCCATACGACCACCACCAACCAGGGAGGAGTGTAAGCATGCACATGCGCTCTCCAAGACATGTGATGCTACCATCCGCATCTTTAAAAACTTGGTTGATTACAAGATTCCATACTTGTCTTAATGCTAAACATTCTGTACTTGGATCTGTCTCCAAACCACCTGTGACACAGTGCTGTAAATTATGTGTATAATTACTGTGTAAAGTGTGTTTCACCTTTTGGGCAGAGTCCATTGCATGCCTCACAGTGTTTCGTGCCGTTCTTCTCAACTTCCATTTTATCAGGAGGACAGGAACTCACACAGGCACTGCCATCCACCACAAAGTGAGCTGTATGTGACACAGAGAGAGTGACAGAGAGAAAGAGAAAGACGGAGAGAGACAGACATGGGATGACAATCAAATATCAAATGATCTAAATTATTTATCAATACATTTAAATCTAAATAAAATTGGAACTCATCTCTTCTAAACCATGCTGACGGATGTGGGTGATTTTAGGGCACACAATAAAAAATACTCATTTTGGAGATGTGGCTTTAGTCTCTGTACTCACCTGGACATTTGGGTAAACAGATTGAACCATACTGGTACATTGCATTTGGATTGGGTTCCAGCTGGAAAGTCTGCTTGTTGTAGATGTGTAACTGTGGACAGTGAGGCTCGCATGCTCCCAAATGGCTCACATGCTGGCATGCCTTTAGCAAACAACAGACAAACAATATTTTTGCAGTTTATTTTTGATTTTTTTATTTTGATATTGAAATACTCTATTAATCCCACAAGAATTAAGGCTCTACATTTAAGCCATCCAAAGGTAGAAAACACAAGTAAACGGTAAAGACACACACTCGGAGAAGGGCCGCCACTCTGCAACAGCCAGAGAGCAGTTGGGGGTTAGGTGCCTTGCTCAAGGGCACTTTAGCCATCAAGGTGAAGAAAAGGAAAGTGCTGCCCTCTCCCTTCGCCACACATTTTACCTGCCAGGTCGGGAATCAAACCAGCTGTGATTTTCGGTCACAAACCTGCTTCTCTAACCATTAGGACACAGCTGCCCCCGGTAGTAAAGCATTTTTAGTAGAGTTTCAGCTTATGGCCATATATATAACATTTTCTTTTGAGCCATTCAGGAGTCAATATAAGCACTTTAATTACAAATCTCTCAATCTGTCTTTACAGACAGTGAGATTAGGTCTTATGGTCCAGCAACAAAATTTCACACTTTTTCCTTTAAAAAAACTTCAAGAAAGATGACACTTACAAAGCAGTCGGTTTCCTTCGGTCCTGCACAGCCTCCTGCACATTCAGTGTTGCAACAGTGCTGAGGACTTGGACCGAAACATCGGCCATGACACTGCGGCGCGCACACCGTCTTAGTCACTGACACACACACACACACACACACACAGCAAATTATGTTAGAAATTGAGGGATGTGGCAGTGATACAAATGTGTACTTCACAAGTATGACAGAGTCTTATTATGGAAGCCCGTTTCCACCATTAGAAAAAAAACAACATTGTTTGTAAATCATAATTATGAATTAGGAAGTCATAATTATGACTTAGCATGTTAGAATCATGACTTGCTAGCTCATATTCTTGACTTAGCATCTCCTAATTATGTCTTAGCTATCAAATAATTTTGACTTAATAACTCATTTACGACTAAGTATCTCATATTCATGACTTACTAGCTCATAGCATCTCATAATTATGACTTAGCATCTCCTAATTATGTCATAGCTATCTAATAATTATGACTGACATAATTACAGTGTCTCATAATCATGACTTAGCATCTCATAATTATGACTTACATCACCTATGTATTAGCTATCTAATAATTATGACTTACTAACTCATATTTACGACTTAGCATCTCCTATGTCTTACCTATCTAATAATTATGACTTACTAACTCATAGTTACGACTTAGCATCTCATAATTACGACTTAGCATCTCCTATTTCTTAGCTGTCTAATAATTATTACTTACTAACTCATAACTACGACGTAGCATCTCATAATTACGAATTAGCATCTCCTAACTATGTTTTAGCTGTCCAATTACTATGATCTACTAACTCATATCATGACTTACAAGCTGTTTTTTTCTCCAGTGGCTGAAATGGGCTTCCATAGGCAAAAATGTAAAAGTGATAGCAAGGAAGATATCTTCAATACAATTCAAAGTAAGTAAATTATTGCATAGATTTTTTTGCTGCGAAAGACTAATATTCAATTTGTAATAATTACAGTTAAAACTCTGATTGTTATAATGTTACACCTGAACAGCTGAAAGAAAACTTTTTAAAAGTACATATTATACTATGGTGTAGTAGATGCTGAATGTGTAGTCTAAGTATCTGTTTAAATGTTTGACGTTGTTGCTTCACAAAGGATAATCTAAGAAAACTAGCTATTAGGCTTACTACATTAGCATGCTAGCTTATATACTTACTTGATGAATTTCATTTCAGTAAATAAAACAACAAGTTACACTGGGAAAAGCAACCTGATATTATTTGTAGTGACATGCAAATGATGTCCAGCAAAGCTTATCAAATTATATCTAATACAGTGACTAACTCATTTTTCTCTCCAAGCAGATTAGCATGCTAACTTAGATTTACATGTTGAATTTCAGTAAAGAAAGTAGGATAACTCGGCCATATTTAGCTACATCTCATTTAAAAGTGCGAAAGAAACTGCAGGTCACTTTACCCTCCAAAGACCCAAACCCCAGTGTTGTGTGTGTAGTCATTTCTCCACAAAACAGGAAGAACTTTGGCAAAAGAGTAATACCCAATGGTCCTCAATCTTACAAGGATATACACACAGTATAATTGGCAGGAAATATGATGTCCGCCTGTGAGAACAGTGGGTTCTTAAAAGGGTATATGAAGGTAGTTGTCTCACCCATTTGTCAAAGCGCTTAATCCTACTATTAGGGTGTGGTGAGACTGGAGCCTATCTCAGCCGAAACTGGGTGAAGGCGGGGTACACCATGAACTGCTCACTAGACCACTGCAGGGCCAACACTAATACAACCCTTCACTCTCACACCTAAGGGCAATCTTAAACAGCCCAATGTGCATGTCTTCGGACTGTCGGAGGAAACAGTAGCACCCTGAGGAAACCCATGAAATCACAAGGACAACATACAAACTCCACACAGAAACGTCCGCGCCAAGCCCGAGACATGAACCCAGGACCTTCTTGCTGTGGGGCAGACCTGCTAACCAGTATGCCACCAGGCCACCCTGTATAAATATTTATTTCAGTACTTTTCTTCGCATAAGACTCTTGCTCGGTGCTCTATGTCTTTGGGGGTTCTTACACCAGGAAACACCGTACGTTATATATGTACGCCTGAGTACTATAAACTCTGTTTTATATAAATATATATATATATTTATTGTTATGATGGTTCATATTCCGTTCTACTCACAGTTCTGACACTGATGCTTATCTGGACCCCAGCAGTAATCACCACAGTCAGGATGACACTGAACTGTGGACAAAATGCACAAAGACTTAATACGTGTGCACGAACCTTCAAACCGACAGAAGAATATCAGCTCCAATGATGTCAGTCTCAGACAAACCCACCTTTTTCCCCGTTGTCACTGATCTGGATGTCAGCACTGCTGTCTCTCACTATGTCCTGCCAGTTGATCCAGGGAGCGTACAATAGGTACTTATTTTTAAAAATCTGGACTCCTCCAAGTAGAATCTCTGTAGTACACACACACACATCAGGAATCTTAGAATAATAAAATAAGTATGCATTGGAAAATTGAATAACTTACTTTTTTTGCCATTGTACTAATTTGTTGTACCAATTTAGACTTAATCCAGTAGTATTTTAAGATTCTGACATATATGGACTTATTTGAAAGGTTTGTGAACTTCATTCATTCATTCATTTGCCAAACCACTCCATCCTATTAGGGTCACGAGGAGGCAGAAGCCAATCTCAGCTGACTCTGGATGAAGACACCTTTAACAGCTCGCCAGGCCATTGCAGGACCAACACACATGCAACAATTCACACTCACTCTCACACCCAGGTTCAATCTGAAACAGCCAATTAGCCTAAGGTGCTTTCATTGGTCATTGGTCATTGGACTGTTGGAGGAAACCCGAGTACCTGGAGGAAACCCACACAAGCATGGGGCGAACCTGCAAACTACACATAGAAACTACTGCGCTGACAACTCAAATTCAGGAGCTTCCTGCTCTGAGTTGGATGTGCTAACCACTATGCCACCGTGCTCCCTGGGTTTACGAACTTATTGCACAATAATTTGAGTTTATCTTTGTTTACCATGTTAAAATGTAAATGTATAAATAAGCAACAGCTTTAAAAAATTAGAGACGCATACAGTATCCAGAAATTGTATAGGTGACTCCGAGTTTTATTAGTTCTATCAAGCCAAAAAAGGATCAGGTGAGTCCATGACATCATGATAAACAATTAAGCAAGCTGACAAATGAATCAGAACAATTGAATATATTAGGAAGAAACAAATAATTATTCTCAGAAAAGCAGGTCCATTACTTGTCCTACAAGTCTAGCACAACGTTTTATAACATACCAAGGAAATGTTAGAAGAGGTGCAGGGCAAAGTAGTGGATGTCAAGTAACTAAGGTTTAAAAGCAGTTATAAAAAAAATCCACCATTACACAAACAGTATACAAGTGAAGGTGATCAAAACAATAATAACCATGGCAAGAAACTACAAGAAGGTTCAAACAAGTGATCTCCAGGTCCCCTTAGCTTCCACATTTTAGGGCAATTTGAAACATCAGATTTATGTTTATAATGTGCATGTCTTTGGACTGTGGGAGGAAACTGGAGTACCAAGAGGAAACCCACGCAAGCAAAGGGAGGACATGCAAACTCCAAACAGAAACACCCAAGCCCGGGACTCGAACCCATACTTGTCATACTTTTTAGTTTAAATGCTCTTATGCACTTAAAATAGCAAGTATAAGTATGCAAACTGAGATACACCATCAATGTTACAGCATACAGACATTTGAGTATGTCTTTGTATATGGTGTTTCTAACTTTGTGGCAAAGGTTTGGGGAAGCGCTACACTTTTGCCCACATAGTGCACTGTAGATCAACAGTAAGAAGAAAACTGAACAGAAATGACATCTATGGAAGGGTCACCAGGAAGAAGCCTGTTCTGTTAAAACAAAGAACAAAGCTGTCTGTTTGAAGTTTCCCGGAGAGTTCTGGAAGTCTGCTCTAATTACAGATCCAAAATTGAAGTCTTTGGGCACATCAGGAGGCCCATGTTTGGGACCTTGTAAGAGCCAAAACAGCTTACCACCAACAAAACTTTATCCATACTGTCACGCATGGCGCTGTTTTTCTTACTCTAACTTTAAGCAACTTGACATCAGTGAAGGAAGCCAGTGAAGGAGATTTTTGCCTCCCAAGAGTCAACTGGTATAATCCCAGGCAAGTGTTCCAGGCACTTTCGTCATTATACTTGAGACCTGGGGACTCACCTCGAGAGCCAGCAGAGCATGGCTTCCATTTCTGCAAAGTTTGGTTGCCGGAATATTTGAGACCCAGGGACCTATCTTGAGAACCGGGTGGGCGTCGCTTCCATTTCTGGAAAGTGTTGAGATTTGCCATGAATCAAGCGCTGGATCAATTCAACCACACTGTTTTTTTTAACCTGGCTATTGCGTCTTTTTCCTCCACCCACATTTGCAAAATCCCCTCCAAATCCACCTCCAAAATTTGATGGAATGGCCACGGTACTCCCAGCTACCATTCTAATTTATCAACCAGCTATGTGAGATCTTAAGCGTAAGGTAGAAGAGAATCGATATAATGGAATGGCCATTCCAAGCCAAAGTCCGGACCTGAATCTTGTTGAGATGCTGTGGGAGGTGAACTAGTGAAGTTTTGTAAAGAAGAGTGAGAAGCAGAGCTCAAGGGAGCACAATATTCGCCACCAAATAAGCTTTTCAGATAAAATCGGATCAAAGTACTAAGGTTAATAACTCTGGTACAAATCACTCGATCACTATTATGTGATAATATATGTATCAGTGGAACGTGTCCAGAAAGACTGCCAAGTATGAGGAAATTCCAAGAAAAGCTGTAGAAGGAATTGAGTTCACAAGATTCTGGGATGGACAGACAGACAGGTAGACAAACTGATGGTGCCACGACTTTATCGTGCCTCAGGCCTTCGGGGGTGTTGGTTTGTTTTTCACACAAACCTTAACTTTCACTTCCATGCATACTTTATCCCAGAACTCTCTATCCAGGATATTCTTTTTATGAAATTGTTAAGAATTCTTTTTAAAGTTGCACAAGCATCTGAGATCCTGAGTCGTGCACTGACAAGACTGCGAGTTCAAATTCAGGTTGATGCCATAGCCATCTGCCGCCGGGAGTCCATGGGAGCTGTTGGCTGAGCTCTCACAGAAGGGAGGGATGGCATACTTTCACTTCCCTGTCACTTGCAGCGATCACCAGCCAATCATGGGCAACTGTGAGCTCATGCATACAAGGGGACAACGTTTTCCCTCCAGGTGTGTTAGGCATTCGTAGCAGTGAATGTGCATGCGGCAGCATCATGTGTCACAGGGGGATCGTGCTTGCTTCCACCCCTTCCTGGTTGGTGGTGGTTGTGTGATAGGGAGGTTTACTTGATGGGTGGGAATAGGCTATGAGTAAATTAGGGAAGAAAACTTGGGTAAAATATAAAACACTTATGCATGTGAATTGAGAAACATGTTCTACTGTAACAGTAAAAAATAAAAAAAGAAAACAGGGTATTTACACTTTATGGATAAAAGTTTATAGACTCCAGGTTTCGTTCCTCTTTGCAGTTACATCCCCTTTTCCGGGAAGGCTGTCTACTAGATTTTAGAGTGTGGGCTGTGGGGATTTGTGATCATTCATCCACAAGAGCATTATTAAGGTCAGGCAGGAACACCTGGGGCAGTTGTCATTCTAGTTCATCCCTAACGTGTTCATTGGGGTTGAGATCAGTGCTCTGTGCACGCGACTCAGTTTCTAGTACTCCAACCTTGGCAAGGCATGCCTTCATGGAGCTCACTGTGTGAGCAGGGGGCCAGTCACACAGTCATGCTAGAACAGGCTCGAGCCTCTTATTTCTAGTGAAGGGAAAGTGCAACCCAACAGCAGACGAAGACATTCTGCACAGTTGTTTGCTTTCAACTTCATGGCACCAAATTTGGGAAGAAGCTACATATGAGTCCAATGGTCAAGTGTCCATAAACTTTTGTCCATATAGTGTATGTTTTGCAGGAACCCAGGGCGAGAAAGTATATTGAGGAACTTGATTTTCTTTGACTTCTTGGAAATTGACCTGTTTGTTTTAAAATCCAGTACTACTAACTTTTTACCACGCATCTGTCTTGACTAGTCCTGACATGCAATAAGCCTCAACAGCGCAGTAAGAATGGAGTGTTTTAAGACACAGACACAAACCTTAATGTACAAACAGATAAACATGCACACACCCAGAGCATCCATGCACTTTGCAATACTTATGCTCTAGATTCCAGAATCTTCCCACAGTGCTACTGTCAGATCTGCCTGTATGTGTATTGTCTGTGTATATGTATATGTACGCGTATAGCTATTTTGTTTGTTATACAAGTATTGTCTTTATTTTATCCTTTATTTTAATTACACATCCGTCAGTTTACTTACAGTATATAAATCCCAGCTTTTTAATATAATCTCGGGAATTTCGGACCCCACCATGTTCTAACCTGTAAGATGAGTAAGGCCCAGGTCTTCCAGTCCATGGTGGCCTTCGAAGTTAAGGAAGACAGACAGGGCCCACTCCTTTTCGTACAGCGTGCTGCCACGGATTACCCGCAGCTGCTCCAGAGGAAGCCGGTGAAACTGGTTTGTAGCAATGAGAACGTAGCCCGTCACCTCCCGAACAGTCTACAGGCAGAGGCAAGACAATTGAAGAGTTGTGAGGAAAGGGACTGGAATGTAGGAGCTATTAAAATGAAGATTCTATTAAACATTAATCACGGTTTTGCCTTAAGGTAAATGTGATTTGTGCAGTTACGGTAGTTAAAATCTTTCAGTCGTGGACTTTAGCGTGTGCTCAAGAATTAAAATCAATCTTTGTAATCAATCACATCAAAACGATGGAATATCACTGCTGCTATTACAAGAACAAATGTGATCTCTTACACTGAGGAAGGAGAAGTCGAAGTCTCGCTCCATCTGGGTGATTTCCAGGTTGCCAATGATGATCTCACAGTCAGTGTAGCGTTCTTTCAAGTTACTGTAGTGCTGCGCAGGGCTTTCTGTAAAACTGAGACCATTCTTGGTCCCTGGGCAAACTGACAAAAGGAGAAAAAAATTGTCTTACTGCTTTGGCACACACAGTTAAATAAGGAATGACACAGGATAGACCATGATGAAAAACGAAGCTAGCTTATACCACATTGGAAAGGCGTGACCTGATTGGACACGCTTGGACATTGAACACGCTATTAGCTACACAGTGGTTGTGCTTTGCCAAGCTGACCTGCCTTTGTAATGATTAAAATACGTAAAAATCAAATATATATATATATATATATATATATATATATATATATTTTTTTTTTTTTTTTTTCAAAAGGCAGCACAGTGGTGTAATAGTTAACACATCTGCCTCACAGCAAGATGGTCCTAGGTTCAAGTCCTGGGCTTGCACTTTGCATGGTCTTCCAGTTCCAGTTTCCTCCCACAGTCCAAAGACATGAACATTAGGCTAATCAGCTGTTCCAAATTGCCCCTAGGTGTTTGTATGTGTGTGAATGGTTTTGTGTGTTGCCCTGTGGTGGACTGGCACGCTATTCAGGGTGTACCCTGCCTTTGTACAGAGTTGGCTGAGATCCTAGAAGTAGGAGTAAGCGGTTCGGCCAATGAGTGAGTGATGATACACCTGTGTTATGATGATCAGACTTTGATAGACCCCCTTGAATTACTAGCTTGTCACCGATCAACCATAGCATCAACACCACCTGCCTGGTCTGTGTGTTCTGAAACCTTTCTTTAACTGGCGGTTTGTCATCATGGGCATATTTAAAGATAGAGGACTTTGCACCTTCCACAAACTCTACCAAGATAAACCTTCAAGATAAGCTAAAGTCTGTCTATGGCTGGTATAACGTGATAACAGGAAGAAGGCTATAATTCTCTGCTTGGGAGGTTACGTTTTTGTCGGCACTGGTTCATTGGCCCATCTGCCTGTATGAAAGGATGTGGATGATTTTTTTTGGGAGGAGTGCAGTACAGCCCAAGTAACACTCCATTAGATTTTGGAGATGGTCCGGATCACTCACACTCACTCATTTGCCGAACCATTCAATCCTACTTGGGTCGCACGGAGGCTGGAGCTTATCTCAGCCGACACCGGACGAAGCCCTATCCTGAACAGCTCGTCAAACCATCGCAGGGCAACACACACAACCATTCACACTCACAGTTAGTGGCAACCTGAAACAGCCAATTAGCCTAAAGTGCATGTCTTTGGACTGTGGGAAAGAACCAGAGCACCCAGAGGCAACCCACGCAAGCACACAGGGAAGAACATGCAAACTCATGCCAAGCGCAGGACTCAAACCCAGGACCTAGTGAGCGTTCAGTGATGTCTAATAATAATTCTCCAGTATGTTCAGCAGAAATACAGGGCCACTTGTAAACCCTTCGACCGAAATGGCATCCTAAGAGACCCAACAACATGAACACAGAGGACTTTAAAGCAGCACAAAGCCTCTGCACACATTCAGACACAAGGTCAGAGACATGGTGAAGGAGAGGTCAAAGGTGAAAGGGGTCACAGGAATGCTACAGGCTAATACTGGTAATACAAAGGGCTTGTAATGTGCTCGCCGCCATGAATTCAAGTGAAGAGGGAGGGCGAGAAACAGCATCAATCTGCCATGCTAGCACAGCAGGGTCACTAGCTGGAGGGTGGAATTAGTGCTAATTTACCATCCTTTAAACCTAGAGACCAAAGAACTATACAAGCAGACACAAAATCGCTCGGCCCCTTTTCCTCCAACTCTTTCTTTCTACAGAGCACTCGGACGAATTAAAGACGGCTTAGCCAGCCAAGCGAGTGCCACGGTGCGTTGGCGTCTGACACAGACCTTCGTAAGCGTGTATTGTGTGTTAATGACTACGTATCCTGCTACTGATTTGCTGTGCGGCATTACAGTAGAACAGCAAAGAAACACACACCTCATTAGCTGTACACATTAGCACGCTAATAGCTATGTGACAGTCCTGAGCTTATTTGCAAGGAACAAAAGGATAAGTTTACAGGAGTAGGACATGGTATACTGCTGTAACAGAATAGTTCCTGCTCTACTGATGTTGGGTTTATAATGAGGTGAAATAATATATTATGTACATTTTGTAATATATATACAGTGTTTATTTAGATTACAACCACAAGGGGGCAATAAATCAAAGATTATATTTTATACTTACCCATAAATCAACATTATTTTTATTTTACTGTTATCAGTAACCGCTGTCCTCAAATCATAACAGCAGATCAACCTGGTTATAAATACTTCCTGATAGTTACTTGCATGCAAGCCAATCGATAACTCACAGCCCTGAGCCTATTTTCTAAGCCTAATCTCCATCCCACGTGCCTGTTGTGTACGTGTGATCACGCACTCATTTGCCGAACCATTTAATCCTGCCAGGGTTGGAGGGAGGCTGGAGCCTATCTCAGCCGACACTGGACAAATGCGGGGGTACATCTTGAGCAGCTTGCCAGACAATCGCAGGGCCAACACACACATTCACACTCATTCACACCTAGAGGAAATCTAAAACAGCCAATTAACCTAAAGTACATGTCTTAAACTATAGGAGGAAACCGTTGTACCCAGAGGAAACCCACGCAAGCACGAGGAGAACATACAAGCTCCACACAGAAATGCCTTTGTGAGCACGGGACTCGACCCCAAGACCTTCTTGCTGTTATATTATTCTGAATATTAAAATTGACCAGGCTTCCTATAAAGACACGTGAGGGTGCTGTTTGAAGGACGAAAGTGGAGTAGGGAGGCCCTCAGCTCTATCAGACATTCTTAATAAACAAAGGTCAGGATTGTCACAAAGCTATAAATGTGAACTTTGTTCATGTGTACTGGCATTGGTGTGTGTGTGTGTGAATGCATGTGCATGTGTCTGTGTTCGCATTAGCATTGCTGAGATCATAGAAGCACACAATAGGGCGAGTGTGAGCACAGCAGTCTATCAACCAAGGGAGGAGGGCCGGGCGGCAGGAAGAGATAGGGACAGTATCTATGAGTGGCCACTCTCTCTATGCTCCCACTACTCCTAGTCAACACTACAGCCTTTCTTCCCATCCCCGCATATAGCACTAGCTACTTTAAAATTTCACTTACGAAGCCTTGAAGTCTGCAACGCCCATAGTTCACCGGTTCATGAATCACACTGCGGGGGAACTATTACTGGAACGATGCCCGATGCAGGAATCTAAGTGTGAATGTAAGGAATTCGAAAGCAACCTTTTCTTCCGTGTCACGACATGATAATCAGCAGTCTCGCTTCAACTGGCATATCTGGCTGTTGTTCTACGCAAACAACGAGTTAATTAGATCTCTTCACCTTTCTACTTTAAACATGTTTCTAATTCGCTACTAGGAATTAATAATAGTCACCCACTGACTAAGATATCCAAGAGTGGTTCTCGGATCCAGTCCTCGAGGACCTGTGGCTCACTTACAGACAGATTCCCCTGTCTTAAGAGACTACATATGTCATCATCAGTTTCCTTATTACTATTGTTTTCCTTCTCAAAACATTATGATCTTCCATATTGGTGAGCATAGCTAACATAACATATTTATACATGTAAATAGTATTTATGTGCCTACATGCTGGCTTATGTACTTTCCTTATTTCTGATTGCCACAGACACACTTTTGTGCACCGAGATAAACCATTTTTGCTACTTTTATTGCTATCATTCATACAAACAAGCCAAAAATAACGATTCCATCCATACCCACTGGATATGAGCAATCGCACATTCTGATTGGATATCAGCTCATATACCATCAGTAGCTATGTCATTACAGATAAATACTAGAAGGGCACTCTACTGTGCAAGGTACCTCCACTACACAGTATGGATAACGTAGCAAATAAGTCCTATATGGGTACAGGTATTAATTACCCATGTGCGGGTCTTACGATATGTTTATAGTACATGGACGTGACCGAATCAGTAAAAAACCTCTTGTTTTATGGTTTTACATGATGGCTGTGGTTTGATCTTTGCAGGTCACTGGAGGTCAAAGGTAACTGTGTCATTTGAAAGTCCATATAGGGTTCCCTATTAGTGTTCCAGAGTAATGGCATGTCTATTAATGCTCGTTCCAAGTTAACCACTCAATCTCCAAAAATTTGTGATATTGTCCTGACCTTGAGTTTTGACCTAGAGATTACAAAGTCAGATTATCTTTGGGACTCTTTGGGTAGGGTAGTGTTCCCACCAAGTTTGTTGGAAATCTGTGCATGGGTGTGGTCAGGATTTTGTTCCGAGAGGTAGACAGACACATGGACTTACATACACTGAAACTCCATTTTGGTTGGAGGTAAAAAAAGCAGAAGAGGTCGAGACTCCATGCTAATCTAAATGCTAACCCTAGCCAGCTGGCTCTCCTGTTCATACTGTACTACCTTTAGGCCCAACAAAAGCAACAACATTTGGAATGAAAGCATTTGATCCTTCTATGAGGATCAGGCATTCTATGGCATCGCATAAGGCTGCTGACCGGGTGAGGGGCCATCGTAATCGGCGTGCAGCAACCGGATGGAAGTCCATGTCTTCCACTCAGTCTCAATAGATATGACTGACAGGGTTATCTGTGGGGCAGGACGGCGGTGTAGTGGTTAGCTCGTCCACCTCACAGCAAGAAGATCCTGGGTTTGAGTCCTCAGCTCGGCGAGAGAGTTTGCATGTTCTTCCTGTGCTTGTGTGGGTTTCCTCCAAGTACTCCAGTTTCATCCCACAGTCCAAAGACATGCACATTATACTAATTGGCTATTCCAAATTGCACATAGGTGTGAGTGTGAGAGTCAATGGTTGTATATGCTGCCCTGCGATGGTCTGGCGAAGCTGTTCAGGGTGTACCCCACCTTCACCCAGTGTCGGCCCCTTTTAGCATGTGGATTCTTAATTCAGACAACAGGTTTTCTGTAGCATTTCAATTGCAAAACACTGATTTTCTGTTTCTTTTAAAGTTACAATGCTGATTTGGAAATACGTTTGACTCATAAAGCCCTGACTATGGCTCAGCCCGGGCCTCATGGCTCAGACAACAAGGTTTTACGTTCAGAACCTTATGCACACGTACCAGTGTCAGAAAAACGTGTGAAACACAGGTCTTGATGTTGACAGAACGATGTCACGTGGCATAATGACTCATAAGAGTTACTGTTCGTGTGTGAGGCCTGTACACAAATGCCACGTTACATTCCTTCAGTACAGGAGCAGTCCCGGAACTTTTTGATCACACCTCGTATGCCTATCTTCTACAAAACCGCCCCACAGCATCACTGATGAGCCATTATATCTAACATATTATATTACCAGATATGGTACCAAATATGGTAGTGATAGTGTGCTTGACCAAGGTATTTGACTTTAGGTTCATCTGAATCATGAGTTCATCACAAAAGGCCAAGTAGAGCTTCTGAGGATTCCTGAGACTGCGATACTTTCAGGAATGGCAATGCTTTCAAACAGATGATTTTGAAACCAAAACCATCAGTCAAACCAGACAATTCTAAAATCACTGATTTATTCTCAATCCCCGGGAGGGACAGCATGCGGGTGGGTTTCATTCCAGGAAAATTTCCATCTGTTTGAGACATCTAAAACTTTTTTCTTATAACTCTAATTGTGCTCAATGCTATTTTTAGCTGCTTGAGCATTTATACATCCCTTACCTGATTAGGTGAGGAAATATCAAGTTAACTGGTTATTCACTGGCTTTCTTGGTTCAAGAGCTAAAGTGAGCACAATATCCACTGCCGAATAAGCTTTTCCTATGAAACTGTATCATAGTACTGATATTACTTAATACAGTTGATCAGAAAAGAATGTCTTTATTCCTCCACCAAAAGAGGAGGTTATGAAATTGTTTGTGTGTGTTTGTCTGTGTCTCTGTGACCACAATATCTCAAAAAATAATAAACAGATTTTTTGGGTTATTCTCATAGAAATGCATATTTTATGTCCCACTCTTTATACACCCAATTATTTAAAAAAAAAAATGTTAAATTGGATTTGCCCAGCTCTGTTCTGATATAAAAGTACCTTCCTGTGTTGACAGTTTAAGCTGTATATGTACAAAGACAAAAAATAAATACATTTTGCCATTTCAAGCATATGAAGTTATGTCCCCAAGAACTATGTCAACTCTGTCACACAAGTATATTCGCTGTCCGAATCTAATTCAGGTTTTTAATCACATGCAGTTCGCACTACAGGGCAGTGTAGAACATCAGAGTGCGAAATCCAGCATGGACGTTTGAGCCTGTCAGACCGTAAGTGAATTTCTTGCTTATTAAAATCATCGCAACAGTAAACGTACGTTGCGTCTGTTGTTAAAGTACTCTCAGTGCATGACAGAGTAAAAATGTGGGAAAGTTAGAAGATTTAATCAATGAATACAGCCTACTATCATTGACGTTTTTGAGTGAAAATGAATGATTTTATATCAGGGCTTTCATTATTAGGTCATATTTTCTATTTTCCCACTTAAAGCGAGGGACATAAAATATGCATTCATATGAGAATGACCCATTAACACAAAATTTTTACTAAATATGGGTCTTGAGCCAATGCAGAACTGATTAAAATTTGGGCGTGATCCAGATCTGGATACAGGATGGTTTTGAAGGATTTTTTTAGTATTGCGTTATAGGTCAAGGAGACGGAATACACACAGAATGCGGCAGGAAAAAAAATACAGAGCTCAAATATAATTGCAAAACAGGCCACAAGGGGGTACCGTAATTCTACATCATCCCACTATAACCCATCTAAAGAAAAGATTGCACTACCTTGGTGGAGGCCTGCACTCTCTGAGTGGATTTCTAGTATGGTCAAATTTGATGTGATCTATTTTTCAACACAATCTCCCCTGTGGTCTACAAACTTTTTAGCCCACCTTCGTATTACATGGTTACAAAACTGTGTTAAAAATAAAATATGATAATATGCATATCCTTACCAGGTCTCCAACATGTCTGCCAACTTCCGAGAAAAAAATGAAAGTAGAGTTGATTTTAGAGTTTAGATCAAATATTTCACTTGCATTTGGAATTATTCATTTATTTGCCTGCATATTCCTATTAGGGTCTCGGGGAGGCTGGTGCCTATCTCAGCTGACACTGGAACAGCCAGCCAGACCATCGCAGGGCAACACACAAACACACACAACCATTCACACACACACACACACACACACACACACACACACACACATACCTAAGGGCAATCTGGAACAACCAGTTATCCTAATGTGCATGTCTTTGGACTGTTGGAAGAAACCCGGTGTACCCCGAGGAAACCCACCCAAGCACAGGGAGAACATGTAATCTCCACACAGAAACGCTCTCACCGAGCCTGGGACTCAAACCTAGGACTTTCTTGCCGTAGAGGCGGACATGCTGACCACGATTCGCAACACGTGAATTATGCTATACTCTTACCTCTCAATATAAAGTCCAAAGAGCTCTTTTCACAATCACTCCAGAGAATACAGGTCTGGCCAAATTAACCATTGGTCCATTTAAAAAAGAGAAGAAAGAAGAGAGAGAGAGAGAGAGAGAGAGAGAGAGAGAGAGAGAGAGAGAGAGAGAGAAGTCTGGTAGGCTGAAAAACTGGACCAGGAGAGAAGAATTATTTTGTTATCAAAGAAAAAACAACTCACCACTTTGGCAAAACAAGAAGTGCCTCGGGGAGGTAGGCGTACAGTATATGTGTCAAAGTCAACAACCAAGAGACGAGTTCATGAGAGTAAATACGCAGGGCTTACCACATGATATAAACCAAAACACACATACACACACAACCCTAGGAAGATCAGTGTAGAGTTTGGCACCTAAAACATCTAAACAAAAGTGTATAAACGTCTGGAAATGTCTGTTATAATGACAATAACTGAATTTCAGTTCCTTCATGTTCTGACAGACTGCTGAAATAACCCCAACAATTACAACAACAACAATAATAAATGTTAAAATATTTATGGATCTTTCTGTTTACAGCTATGCAGTAAATCAAAAATACAGGCGTTATGGGTTCAAGTCCCGACAAGGGCATTTCGTTTCTGTGTAGAGTTTGCATGCTCTCCCTGTCCTTGCGTGGGTTTCCTCTGGGTACTCTAGTTTTCTCCCACAGTCCAAAGACATGCACGTTAAGGTGCGCTCACACCACACCCATCACAATCCCAATTTGCGACGACCGTATTCCAGTGTTATGGCGACGTTTTTGTTCCGATATGTACCGATGTTCTCCGATTGTTACCCGATGTCTTTCCGATAGTATTACGATCTATATCGATGTTCCCGAAAATGTGACCAAAATGTCTCCCGATGTTTTTCCCATTTGTTTCATGTTACGCCGATGTACTCCGAACACACAAAAAACCCACTAAATTCCTCCCAAATATTTCAGTCTTCTCCAAAGTTTTCCCTGAAATTCTACAATGTCCTCCGATGTATCATTAGAATGTGTTCGGGGCAAATAGGTATCCTGTGAGCACACTTTTAAGCTAATTGGCTGTTCCAAGCATGAGTGCATGAGTGATGGTATATGTCAGCCCTGCGATGGTCTGGTGAGCTGTTCAAGGTGTACCCAAACTTTTCCCATTGTTGGCTGAAATAGAACCCCCCATAATCCTAACAGGATTAAGCGGCTTAGAAAATGAGTAAGTGATTATTAAAAAAAGCTATATATAGCTATATATAAATATTTTTACCATCCAGTAAAACAATAACAAAACAGAAATAAAAAGGTTATTTCACTTCAAAACTTTTTTGAATTAAAAGAATTATTTATAAAACTATTTAAAAATGAATCTGACCGCTGTCAGAGGGGATTTTGTATCTATACAGGTATATACTGTACACTATGGGTGTATTTATTTTTTCATCCATTTATTTATCCATTTAACCGCTTAATAATATTAGGGTTGTGGGGTGGCCTAGGTCGAATCCTGAACAACTTGCGAGTCCAGCACACACCCGCACACAACCATTCACACCCAGGGACAATCCAGAACAGCCAGTTAGCCTCATGTGCATGTCTTTGGCCTGTCGGAGGAAACCAGAGTACCCAGAGGAAACCCACGCAGGCACAGGGAGTCCACATGGAAACGCCCTCGCTGGGCCCGAGACTCGAACCGAAGACTTTTATTCCTATAAGGCAGACGTGCTATCCACTACTCTACTGTTTTCTCCATTGGTTCGAGTTGGCAATGAATTTGATTTCTTTGATGTGATGTTTATTTAATGCAACCATATTTGCTTATTTTTATGCCTCGTGCCTGATTATAGAGGACACGTCGTAGACATGCTACCAAAATAAATAAAAGGGTATAAAGCGTTCCCCACGAAAGAAGAGTTTTCTTTCTTGCACCCGCTCATGCTGATCCACCCTATTTAAACACAAACCCGTATTAACCACCGCACATGCTTATTAAAATCAGTGTAACTGGAAGAACCCTGTCAATCAAAATTCGAGGAGGAACTTGGGACTTGAGACAGAAAGGGGTGGAGAATGATGTTATCTACCTACTCCCTGAATGTAAACAATCCCAGGATTTCTTCTGCAGAGCTTTGAACGCATACACGAAGGGTTCCTGTAAGCGTTGTTGGAGTGGTGTTGCAATACTGTAGATGCTTTTAATTATAGGTTCTTCTTGATTACAAAATGTCCCGTCACGCTGATTTGGTATTACTGGAAATACTGTGACAATAACCACAGGCTCCCAAGATGTCAAGGATCCTGTGCTGTTTATTCATCTTTCAGGATTTATGACTTGTGAATGATGGGAAATGACTATCACCCTTCACCAGACCTTACCACAATAAACCAATGAACTTTAACGCCATAATCTTGAGTGCGACATCTAAATTAATGTTTTATGATGGGGCAATATACAATATTCCTCCACCGTACTTTTTTACTGAACCTGTTTACAACTTCGCTGACACGCTACATCCTCGAACAAAATAAGTTACGTATTAGGACAATCAGGAACGCTGATTACCAGGCGTTAATACTCAGCAGGACTCGAACAGGCAAAGTTCTTTGAGAAGGTTTTGTGTGGAGAAGGAGAGGAATAATTAAGGAGAGGCCTGGTTAATCATTCCAAAGCTGTCCACTAGAAGTGACTCACTGCTGGGCGGTTCTGCTAATGAACCCTGCGGCTTAGTCTGTTCACACTGCTAGCACCAGTGACGCAAACTCGAAACCTTTAAGCAACATGAGGTCCAAGACAGGTGATGAATTCTTTTTCTTAAATAAGTCTAATTCTATTCAATCAATACAGAAAAGAAAGTTCGGTTTTCCAGGTGAGCCGTTTAATCCTATTGAGGTTGCGGGGAGGACGGAGCCTATCTCAGCCGACACTGGGCGAAGCCCTGAACAGCTTGCCAGTCCATCACAGGGCTGTGCGGCGGACGCGCTAACCGCTACACCACTGAGACGGCCCATAATAATCCATTCATTCAAGTCGCATAATCATAATCCTAATTAGGGTCACGGGGGGGGGCTGGCGCCCATCTCAGCTGACTCTGGGCGAGGCCAGGGTACACCCTGGACAGCTTGCCAGGGCATTGCAGGGCCAACAGACACACAACCATTCAGACTCAAACAATAGCCAATTAGCCGACTGTGAATGTTTTTGGGCTGTGGGAGGAAACCAAAGTACCCGGAGGAAACCCCCGCAAGCACGGGAAGAACATGCAAAGTCCAAAATGAAACACCCGAGCCTGGGAATCAGACCCAGGCTTTCTGGCTGTGAGGCGGACGTGCTAAACACTGCGCCACCCTGCCGCCTTAAAGGTGTGTGTGTATATATATATATATATATATAT
>JAQMYF010000022.1:28541857-28556525 GCA_030014195.1 Neosilurus mollespiculum | reverse complement strand
AGAGTCGGCTGAGATGGGTGCCAGCCTCCCCGTGACCCTAAGTAGGAATAAGCGGTTCAGAAGATGAATGAATGAATGAAAAATAGTAGTATCATACAGTGATTGTATCTGGCGACTTCCCAACAGTGAATAAAGGCAAGGATGGACCTATAAACAGTATCTATTCGAGAAAATCGCTAGCTGAGGATGAGGATCTGTTAGTGCCAGAATTCAGAATGGACTGACAGTGCTGCCGTTTCTCCCACTAAGGGTTTTAATTTTAACCTCTGCCAAGGAGCTTCTGTTTTACCCTCGGTTTGTGGGTTTGCTTGTTAGCAAGATTATGCAAAAAAGTAAGTGCAGTCTTTAATCAAATTTCTACCAGCGGCAGGGCTTCGGGCAAGACAGACTCCATTAGATTTTGGACATGAAGGATTCTTTAACGTTGTAAGAGAGAAATTTTTTTGGAAGTGTCATACTACAGCAGGTCCAGCAGGGGGTGCTGTGTACTTTCTGTTTTTGCAAAAAGTTATACGTGGATTGTCATGAAATTTCTACCAGCGGTGGGGTTTTGGACAAGGAAGACTCTGTTCGACTGTGGAGTTGATTTGGATCAAATTTCTGCATCCAGGAATTTTTTAAAGGATTTTTCAGCATTGTGAGAGAGATTTCAACGATTTTTGACATTTTGGTCCATATAAGGAATTATATCTGGGCTTGGCAGAGGTTTACGCTCTCTGGGTGCTCTTGTTTTTCAATCTGTTTGTGTTTCTTGGGGCATGATAGGAGTTCCAAATCAATAATTATTAACAGACACATCGACTTTGGGTTTAACGCCCAAGAGACATATGAGTCAACATATTAGAGTGGAACAAACAGGAGCTAAATTGCTTTTTAAATATTTGTCAGTAAATTGACTACTGAGGAAAGTTGTTGTCAAAGGCTTCCACTTGAAAGAGGCATATTAATTTTATTGCCAAAAGAGTTCAAAGTCACCACAGTCAAAAAGTCAGTTGTTTACTTCCTGTTCTCATTCTATTTGCACTTCCTGGTCATTTAAGACATTTAAGACAGTAGGCCGAGGTCAGGGGTTCAAGCCCCAGTAGCACCAAAGCTGTACTGTTGGGCCCTTAACACTTGTATTTATAAACAAGACAAATGTAAGTCACTCTGGATAAGGGCATCGGTGAAATATCATGAACACCACATAGACGGGCACATGGTGTCGTAGTGGCTAGCATGTTCACCTCACAGCAAGAAGGTCATGGGTTGAAGTCCCGGACTCAGCAACGGCATTTCTGTGCAGAGTTTGCATGTTCTCTCTGTGCTTGTGTGGGTTCCTCCTACAGTCCAAAGACATACACTTTAAGCTGATTGGTTGTTCCAAATTGACCCTAGGTATGAGTGTGTGTTGGCTCTACTATGGTCTGGCGACCTATCTTAGCCGATTCTGGTCGAGAAAAGGCAGGGTACACCTTGAACAGTTTACCAGATCATGACAGGGCTAACACACAACCATTCACACTTCACACTCAAACCAAGGGGCAATTTGGAACAGCCAATTAGCCTAACCTGCATGTCTTCGGACTGTAGGAGGAAACCGAGCGCTTGAATGTCCCTCTTGTACTCACTCATTGGCCGAACCGCTTAATCCCAGAAGTGTCACAGGAAAGCTCCAGCCTGTCTCTGCCGACACTGCGCGAAAGCAGGGTACACCATGACCAGCTCACCAGACCATCAAAGGTCCAACACACACAAACAACCATTCACACTCACATCCTTAGCTAGGAGCAGCCAATTAGCCTAATGTACATGTGTATGTCTTTGAACTGTTGGAAGAAACCGGAGCATCCAGAGGAAGCCCATGCATGCGGAGAACATGCAAACTCCAGACAGAAAAGCCCTCACCGAGCCCAGGACTCGAACCCAGGACCTTCTGTAATGCATATTATACAGTGTAAGGGGAATATATTCAGTTGCTCTCTCTGTCTCATCTGGAGAGAAACCAGGTTGAAGCCCAGTCTGCCCCCGGTTGCTTGTCGGTTATTATTCAATAAGCTGCGCTGCATTAATTTAATGTTCTGTAAGGACGCTACAGCTACTTGTTTTGTTCAGAATTACAAAAAAACAAGTGCCATGAAAGCATGAAAAGAAATCTAATTTAAGTTGATGTATGGAGCAGTAGTGTACAGTACAGTACGGCATGAAATACACCCCCTAGGGTTGCTTTCCTCTGCCTTTGAGTTAATAATTATAAATGTCCATTGACCATGAAGAACAGAGGGCTATTAGGGGCAGTGAAACTGTTTATGTATTCACTGAAGAAAAGGTGCCGCATAGGGCTGAAAAATGGCCTTGGCATTGGTGAAAGCAGACATTATTAACATTGTGTATATACTGACGCTATAGCATTAAACACACTGAAATGCTTTCAATAGATACCAATTGTTAAGACATGCTAAAAGAAGAACGACGCTATAGGAATAGACACGCTTGGAACCAGTTGTCGTTGCAAACAGAAGCGTCCCAGAGACACAAGCGGAGGTCTACGGCTCGCCTCGTAGCAGTTACAGTGAATCCTTGCTTGCAGAGCTTCTGCATGGCTTTCTTGTTCACTGTGAAGAGCATCATTGTGTCGCAGCCATGTCTTACTGCTAAATTCCCCCATTGATGGATGCATATAGACCCGTCACTCACAATGGGCACATTGTCAAGAGCCGAGCTGACTTGTGAACCCAGGATAGGACATGGCTGAAACCAACAAACTGGCCACTGTACATTTCAGAGCATGCGACACGCTACAGCTCACATCTGAAATCACTCCGCTGCATCAAGCCACTCATAATAAGTCTTAATTATGTTTTGTTCTATTTCCAGAAAAAAAATTAATGCATTTAAAAAATGGGCTCAGATGGCACGGTTTGAGCTTTGACACCTTATACACAGACCGAGAAAGAGCTACGGTGTCAGAAGGTCTTTGTTTCGGATCAGGAATCATCTCTGTGAGTCCTTCTTTTGTCGTCGCTTTTATGTACGTGTTCATACTGATATTCGGACAGCTGGGAATAACATGCGTTAGCTTGCACCTGTCTTATATTTCTTTAGCTGTGCAGCTGAAAGAACCTTAATAGTACCTATATTATACATGCATAAAAGCAGTGAAGGCACTCAAAGTTCATTCATTCCCTATGGAGCTTGGAGCCTATCACAGCCGACTCAGCGTGAAGGTGGGGTACACCCTGAACATCTCACCAGTCCATCACAGATCAACACACATGCACAACCATTCACACTCACACTTATAGAAAACTTGGAACTGCCAATTAGCTTAACATGCACATCTTTGGACTATAGGAGGAAACCGGAGTACCTGGATGAAACCCACACCAGCATGGGGAAAACATGCAAGCTCCACATAGAAAGCCTTTGCCGGTCCCGTGACTCAAACCTAGGGCATTTGTGCTGTATGGAGGACGTGCTAACCCATCTAAAGAGTCATGCCCTACCCTGAGTGATTACATACTCACTGACCATATTTTGGCACACAAATACACATTTTAATGTCTTGAAGACAAAAAGATTGTGAGCTTAAATCCCTGGACTGTTACAGTGGCCTGAGCTTGGATAATATTCACCTCATTTTGAATAAAAGCATGAGAATGTACTTCTCTGTGAATTCAGAGCCCTCTGCTGGCAGAATTTTGTATTAACACTCCATTTGCTTGAATTTCTCTCGAACCACTTAATCCCACTAGGGTCACATTGAGGCTGGAGCCTCTCTCCGCCGACACTGGGCGAAAGCAGGTCACACCCTGACTAGCTCACTAGACCACACACACAAAACCATTCATACATCCACGCCTAGGGGCAGTCAATTACCCTAATGTGCACGCACATGTCTTTGGACTGTTGGAGGAAACCGGAGCACCCGGAGGAAACCCACGCAAGCACAGGGAAGACATGCAAACTCCGGACAGAACTGCTCTCACCGAACCCAGGACCTACGATGTTAACCACTATGCAACGGTGCCACCCTTGCTTGGATTTACTAATTTTCATTTATCACATGGAAGGAGAATCAGATTTTGGGGTTTAACGCCATCATTTATTCGAATTAGTTACAAAACAAAGGAAATCAACAGCTGCATTAGTTCTCACTGCACAGTCGCTTAATCACCTGCAGTCTTAGTCCAGATCACAAGCCTTTAATCGTTGGTGGTCAGTTACAATATTTCGGTGTCCCCCTGTAAACTTGATCGTGAAAATGACTGAGTTAGTTTTCCATATAAATAAGACTGAACTGCAGTGGAAACATCCAGAGAAGTTTGTGACGTGTAGAAATCTGAGAACTGAAGCAGGGGAACTCCACCAACAGAGCTGAGAACAAATGTGACCCATCATAAGACTACTAAAGCTTTTGTAACACCAATCAATACATCATTTGTACATTTTTTTCTTTTCTTCTTCTTCTTCTTCTTTTTTTTTTTACAAGCCCAGTTCAAAATACAAAAATAATGCTTTCTTTTAGATTACATTTTGGTAACACTTCAGGATCGAAAGAACAATGGCATGAAATGAGAATGTTAGTGAAGTGACGGCACATAAACTCACCACCAAAAACAAAGAACCAACACATTTACTGGAAATGTTCTCCATAATCTTGTGCAACAGTCATATTCACTTCACATCCACAAAGTCAACAGTTAGTAACATTACAAAACATAATTCCGTCCTTTTCTTGACTTTTCTTTTCCGTCTTGTCCTGCAGTCCTTATGAACATTACACCACAACCGCCATTTCAAAAATACAGAGCATTCTTCTTTTTTTTTTATTTTTTTTTTATCTCCTTTACACTGTGTTAAAAATTAAAATTCCCCTGGTGGCAAAAAACAATTTCAACCAACATGACCGACTTGCATGTTGCTGGAAACTTTTCTGTCCTCTGACAGGGATGGGCATTATTTATGTTACATGCATTTAAAATACTGATGTTTAAATACAAAATATGCTTCGAGTCATTTTATAGGTTTGACGGAGATGGCTTCATATTTGATAAAATATTTTAGTATTTTGTGCTCAAAAATACGGCAACGTACTTTCCAGATGAGAACATTATAAAAATGCAAAATGTGTTTGCTTGCTTGTTTGATTGTGTGCAATATAACTCAAAAAGTTATGCACAGATTTTGATGAAACATCTTTCTGAAGTATGGTGTGGTATAACTGACAAACCATTAAATTTTGGAGGTGATCCATGCATGGGATCATGCTGAAAAAACCCCCCCAACAAAAACAAAATTAAGGTCAATAAGTGAAAATAATGTCTCAATGAATGTTCGCCAGACACCAACTAAAAGAAGACATTTCATATCAATAATCATTAATTTATCTGCTTAACCGTTACTCCTACTAGGGTTGCGGGAAAGCCCGAGCCCATCTCAGCCGACACTGGGCAAACAGCCGGGCGTACTCCCTGAGCAACTCGGCAGTCCATTGCAGGTTCAACACACACAACTGGTCACACTCACACCTAGGAATGATTTGGAACAGCCAATTAGCCTAATGTGCATGTCAATGGACTGTTGAAGGAAACTGGAGTACCAGGAAAAAACCCATGCAAGCTGGGTTATTTACAAACTCCACACAGAAACGCCTGAGCCAAGCCCAGGACTTGAACCCAGGACCTTTTTGCTGTGATGTGGACGGGCTAAACACTACACCACCGTGCCACCATATTAATAACTATGCCAAGTTATTCTAAATTATGATACTTAGGTAATTAATCATTAAAGGTACAATATGTTGTTTATTCTCCGTACTGGATAAGAAAATGACTGCAGAATATCAGCAGAGATTAACAAAACATGCAACTGTGAAATTCTGGCTTCTCTGACAGAAATGCTACAGCTAGCATATGTTTCTTTGAAATTGTGCTGGATTTTCTGGTTTACTCACCCTTTGGCAGATTACCCTACACTATTTTGATACTGGATTGACAGAGTAAAGGGGAAAAAAGAACTGATCAAATTCTGCTGAATGCTGCGTTGAATGTCCCTGTCAGCCAACATGAGCTTCAAGTCTTGGGAAGATGGGCACAATCATGACAACAAAACTCTTGCTAATATTTTAAATTCATCCATTTTAAACACTTTCTGTAATTCGTACACACTGTAGCTTTCAAATGTTAGTTATTTTAAAACTAACCTTCATGTGGATGATCACAAGGATACGTGGAGATCTGGGATGAATATCTGGGAGAAGGTCAGAATATTTGATCTGCTACCTGGTAACATAGGTTAGCTTTATGGCGTGCCACGTTAGGCAAAGAGATGTAGCTTTCAAACATCATCCACTTTAATAGGCTAAAGGAGAGATAAAATAGGCTGATAGATGGAAGATGATTTTATGCTCTACCCGAAAAAGAATGTTTAGTATTTTTTAAATGCCAGTAGGCAAAGTATTTAAAAATACTGCATCTTGATACATGGCACAGGTTTTGTATTTTGTAGATTTTTAGACATTTAGAGTTAAGGTATTTGGCATCTTAGTTAAAAATATGTTCCAGTGTATTTTTGCCCATTCCTGCCTCATCAAAACCCATGGAAAGTATTTAACTGGACACTCCAAGCATAAGACAACAAGCCCACTTGATGTCTGCTTAGTGTATCCACATAACACAATTTTATTTACTTGTTTTTTTGCAAGAAAAATATATAGTGTACATGTAAACAGTAATTGTTTAAGGCTGGCCTTAAAATCTCAAGGGGGAATGTATTTAAATGCTACTCGGAAAGGTGATTTCACTGATTTTTTTTTTTAAACAATGTGGAGATTCACAGTAGTATGTGCTCAGCGGGATGTAGTTACCTGTGCAAAACACATTAGCACAAGACTGTTCAGAATTTGCTTCAGCTGAAGCTTCTTGGCACATGCACAACTTTACTAAAAGATCTGACGGGAAGAGTCTGCTCAGAAGAAATAAGAAATACTGCAATTACTGCTGCTTTGAATTCCTATTGACTCTGACTTGAATTTTCTGGAGGTCCACTGCAAAACTCAAGTGAAATTTTGATAGGCAGCACAACAAAAAAAACATAAATTAAAAACACCATTCAGACTCACACAGAATAAAAAATACAATCTAACTCAGAAGGGGACACATTTTCGCCAAGCAAAACACCACCAACCATGAACGGGAGCACGGAACATGAACTCGTTAAACGGATAATTAACCTAAGAAGACAGGTGATTGAAATGAACACAGAAAGCAGTGAGTGAAAAGCAATGAGAAGAACACTCAGTGTTAACCTTTCCTGTTTTCACTGCGGAACGTAGTCTGGAAACGCAGTGGAGATTGATTAATTAATTAATCAATTTATTTATTTTCTCCAGGGCTGAAGTTTCAGCTGTTAAAGGAACTGCACTACTCTTATAAGTTGAGTTATGTTGAGAGCTCCACCTTTAGGCAGTGCCTAATACTTTATCTGATTTTTACTCTCATTATTTATGTTATTACCATAATCCCAGAACTAATCGCATATGTTATTCATTACATACATTTGTGTAAAATAGAGAAAGAACATGCCGTGCATTACATCGTAAAATGGTGTTGACGGTGGTCACATGGCTGAGACCATGGCTCCGGGGGTAACGGCTTCGTGCTCTGTTGTGAAACATGTGATTGCTCTCGCGGCTTATTAAGATGTTTTGTGCCCTACTCTCTTAAAATGGCGACTTTCTGTTTAGTATCCGACTCCAAAAAAATATCGTTAGTATAGCAGACACACATTACAATGATGCAAAAGGCTGATTTCAAATCTAAGTTACTAATTGCACTTTTAAAGTTTTCAAATAGTCCTTTCACTAAATTTTTTGTTAAATAATGATAAAAAACATAGTAACATAATGTCAAAAGGTTCTTTAAAATATTTATTTATCGGTCCATACCCAGAAGAACTAAAATTCATGTTTGGCTTTCACATTCTCAAGGTGGGAAATATCTTTACTCTGCTGTCCCATCAGTTCATACCGTTGTCTGAATGGAAAAGCATTATCACGCATTTGTGGAGGAGCAAGAGTCGACTGAGGTTGTGGAGGTGGAGGCGACGGTGGTTGATGGAGCTGGCATGGATGTAGAAGGAGGAGTGGGGTACGGTGCCACAGAGGTGGCTACACTAGAGACTGGCATGCTGGGTTGGCCACACTGAAGCGGCTGAAAGGACTGCGTGTGAAGTCTCCGCTGTGATACAGGAGGGATGGAGGGTTGAACGCAAGATGAAAGGGTGTGGCCTTCTGTGCTACTGGCTGATGCAGCAGAACTCCTGGGGGTTAGGGACGTCACGGGGAACAACGGTACAAGTGAGGCCTGAAGACAGACATATACAAAATATCAATATACTATAAATGGTTTAAGGGAATGTAAGCACTGCACAAAATCCAAATGACAGTACAATAAGGCACATTAGATAAGATTAGTATTTTTCATGATGAGGCGTCTAACAGTTGGGGGGTACAACACGTGTTGTCAAATCAATAGATGTTCATGCAATCGTTTTTTTATGTTGTACATTTCTTCCAGATCATTTGTACAGTACAAAATAAATTAAAAAATGAATAATTTCAATGCAGAGTAAAGCTATGTATAAATTCAACTGGAAAGACGAGTTACACGCAAACTGTAGTGTATTGCAATTTACTGCTTGTTAAACTTATCTTTCAAAAGTGTGGGGACTTTGATAGTTTTTTTTAATAAGAGAGCACAATGAACAAATTCAAACATTGACATTATTATTACTATTACACTTTCATAAACTAACATTCATTTATATTACACTATTATGTGTTCATTGTATTATTACGTTCTCTTTTCATTATTATGACTACTTTTTTATATTAATTTTATTATTATTTATTCAATATATATTTTTAACATTTTAAATATAAATTAAAGTATAGAGAACATTGTGTATGCACATTACAACTTTCTGATTACTTAAAGTTATAAAAATATACAATTACCAAAAATTAAAAAAAATACCAAATTCATGATGTGACTTTTAATGTAATGTAATATAATTTATGCAAAAATGCAAAAAACCAAACCAAAGCAAACCAATAAAACACCCAAAGAGGGGAGGAAACCACCACCTGGAACTAATAATATTAATAATAATAATAACAACAACAACAACAACAACAGATGGTACACAGCAACCTCACCTCTACTCCCCTGGACCTGTTGTAATACCACACTTCCAAAAAAACAACAATCATCCTATCTCACAATGTTAATCTTTAAAAAATATCCTGGATACACAATTTGATTCAGATCATCTCTAAAATCTAATGGGGTCTTACTTGGGCCGTACTCCAAACCTCCAAAAAAATGTAATTAAAATCCATTCATAGCTTTTTGTGTAAAGTGTAAAAAAAACCAAAACAAAACAAAAAAAAAAAAACGGACAAACAAAAACAAAAAAAACCCCAGAAAAAACAAACCAACACAGACAAAGACATAACCTCCTGTAGATTACAGAAATAAAAAAATGAATACAGGTACCATAAGTAACAACTATTATAGATTAATCATATAGTTAGGTATAGGAGATGCATTACCTGCGTTGGTTGGTTCGAGCTACCTAAATCATGTGCTTGCTGAATTTGCTCGAGCTGACTGAGTGAAGGTTTGGTGGTGGCAGGTCCAGTGGACTCCTTTGTCAGATCATCTACAGGTTTGTGTAGTTTGTCTGTGAAGGTGGTCTCGCTGGTGGATGGACTTTGGGCTGAAGGAATGCAGACAGGCAGAATGTCAACATGGCACTGCTAAGATATAGTATGCAATAGAGTAGTGGTCACCACCCGTGCTCCTGGATATTTACCTCCCGGAAGACTTAAGCTCCAACCATAATCATGCCTTCTTCACAATCTAATTATTGATGTCATTTTAAGTTTATTTTATTTATAAAAACAACAGCAGTTCGCCAAAGTGCTTTACACTCACAAATATATTTAGGCATAAAATAGATATCTCTATTGATAGATGACCGAGGCTGGTGTTATAAGAAAAGCGAGGCTCCTTTAAAGGCTAAATCAACTTCAGGTAAGATTGTTGGGCTTTATACACCAGAGCCTGGTGGCTCATCATAGCTGGAGCTTATCCCAGTTTCTGTAGCATCGACTAGTAGTTCAACTCCTGCTGGATTTATACTGCATGGTGGACAGAGACACGGTCTGGAGTGAAAGAACAAAAGGTGAACATTGAGTTGTCCTTTCACCGCCTTTCCCTCGCTTATTTCCAGATTCATTTGTATCACCTGTTTTCCTAATTAGTTTAATTATCCGTTTAATGGGTTCATATTCCGTGTTACCGTTCACATCTTGTATTGCGCAACGCATAACAGCCAATCAGCATCAACTCAGCAACGTGGCAGCATTATTGGATTTCCTGTGGCAAGGACATGGGGCAACCATTAAAATCATGCTCCATACCTATGGTGCTCCACTATAAGAAGTAAAGAAGTTCTTAATCAACTAAAAGAGGTCTGTAAAATTTGTGTTGGAGAAAAATCCTGCAGGAAGGTAGATCTCCAGTAACAGTGTTGGTGACCAGTGCACTAGAGGTTGCATGAAATAGTCGACGAAATCACTAGTCACTGCTGTGGGGAGAGGTCTCCTAGACGATGTGGCATATGGTAAACAAAGCAGCTACAGGTACTCAAGTACTGCTACGTTTACCAAGTAACCTTTACTGTAACCTCTACCAAGCACTGAGCTGAGAATCTGTTTGGTTTCATACCTGATTTAGAGGTCAGTGAAGCTGTTTTTTCAGATTTGCAGTAAGAATGCAGTCGGTTTGGCTCTTCACCAGAATAACTGCTGGACTGCTGTAGCGAACCTGAGAATGGGTATGTTTTTATATATATGAACATATATGAACAAAACTATATCACGGAAATCAAGTAGCCCACAAACATGTCAAAGAGGTCCTTTATCTATTAATCTCATGAATTTTCTCCACCTACAATTAGAACTATTACAAGCACATGCTACTCATGAATAATTTATTTTTACAAAGAGATGGTCAGCACCTTGTTGTGTGACTCCGTAATTGTCAGTGTGGGAATGAGGACGAGGGCGGAGTTTGGGCTTAGAGGAGCGGGGTCTGCGGGGGGAAATGGCCAGTGATGTTGCAGGAGATGAAGGGGGCTGATGGTAATCTTTCTTAGTGCGCAGTTGCTTGTAGAGCTCCAGTAGTTCCTGCTTCTGCTGTGCCTGTAGTGACACTACCTCCTTGATGTGTCTGTGGAAGATCGGGAAAGAGAAAGAGAGGAAACTAGGTGAAAGAAAACAATACAACATATGAAATATAATATGGATCATGGGCGGCACAGTGATGTAGTGGTTAGCAAGTTCACCTCACAGCAAGATGGTCCTGGGTTTGAGTCCCGGGCTGGGCAAAGGCGTTTTTTGTGAAATGACATGCACATTAGGAAAAATTTCTGTTCCAAATTGCCGCTGGATGTGGGTGTGAATGGTTGTGTGTATTGATCTGCATTGGACTGGTGAAACGTTCAGGGAGTCGGCTAAAACAGGCTCCAGCTGTGAGGCGAACGTGCTAACTGATACACCACCATGCCGTCCCCAGCGTCATTACAGTTAATAAAAACTTTAAAATATAAATAAAAAAAGCAACAATTAAAATAAACAATCATCAAATCAAATTACATTAAATACAAAAAAGAAAACAAAGCAAAAAAAATGTACCTTAAAGATTGACATAAGTTCTATTTTAATCATTTTTCTGCAATAATTGGCTTGAGTTCCAGTTTAGGTTGGAAAACAGCAGCTAGTAAGATCTTTGATCCGTGTAGAGATATTAAGCAATAAAACATTCTATAGAATATATTTGTATTTAATTTTTAAATTCCTGCTTTACTTTTCTCTTAATTTCTGCAGTTCCTTCCTCAGGTCCTCATCCTCCACCTCACTCTCATCATCACTGCTTCCTGTCGGAGACTGGGTGTGGCCACGTGGTGCATGGTGGTAGCCCACTTGGTTTGTTCTTTCTTCTTTCTCTCGGTCCTTTGCTGTTGCCTTCCTCCTGTCCTTGTTCACATCTGGAGAGACAGGCGAACTGTCGGAGAGCTGGTCTTCTTTCTCCTCTGCCTTCATAATGGAAAAGCGCCCTACAGTCTTGGGAACATTCATGAGGCTTGATGCTACGTCCGCTGGGGGAGTTGGGTCCTTGGGCTGGGTGACTGGGGTTACCTGGATTTGAGAAAAAAAAAGAAAAGAAACAAAAAAAAGAACAAATATCCTGCACCTGTCTATGTAAAACTCTAATACTGCTGCTCATGAACACTGACGATAGAGCATGCACTGTGCACTTTCTGATGTTTCATTGGGTTAGCTCTACAATGAAACACTTATTAAAAAAAAAAAAAAAAAAAAAAAAAAGTTTGTCTGAAGTAATAAAAACTGAGCTGTCTTAGTATGGAATACTCTTCTCTATGTACCACTAATCAATCAATCAATTAACTGAACTGCTTAATTCTTTATTAGGGGTGCATGAAGACTGGAGCCTAACCACAGCTGATTCTGGGCAAAGGTGGGGTACACCCTAAACAGCTTGCCAGTCCATCGAAGGTCCAACACAGGCACAACCATTCACACTCCTGCCTAGGGGCAATCCGGCAAAAACATGCACTTCTTTGACAATAAATATGCAGTTATCGAGCCGGGACTCGAACTTTACTGAGAGGCAGAGCCGCCGTGGCGCCCTGTACTACCCAGAAACTCCAAATATATATGGCTCTAGTACTGCCAGACACATTCAGTCTAAAGACCCAGTTAGAGCAATTCAAACTTTCTAAACACCGGGACATACGTAATTCAGGGTCTGTCGTGCAAGCCACATCACTTGGGCACTTTTACAATCAATTAACAATTAAATTACACTAACACAAGGTTGGTACAAAGAGGGATCCAAAGTGGATCTATCCAGTCTGCTGATTCCAGCACAAAGGCTGCCCGTCAGAAGCTCCAAACAGTCCAAGCTTCTGCCTTAGAGCAGGCAACAGGGTGGCTCCTAAAGTAGCAAGGGCCAAATTGTCCTGGGCCAGCAGGGTAACAAAGCACACATGCACAGAGAACCCACAGGGAGTGGCACATGTGGCAGGGACAAGTACACCAACTACAGGACAACTCTATGTGCCTCATTTTAAAGCACAGAAAGAGATGGCAATGAGAAAGACCAGCCCTCTTTATAACGGCCAGGTGATGTGTCTGACCACAGATGACGTGAGCAAAATTCTACACAGAGTCAACCCACGGAAGGCTGCTGAACAGGACAATATCCCGGGCAGAGTGCTCAGAGGATGAGCAAACTAGCTGGCAGATATTTAACATCTCCCTGAGCAACACCGTTATTCCAAAGTGTTTCAGGCCACCACCGTTGTCTCCATGCCAAAGAAATCTTCAGTGTATTGTCTTAACAATATCCTTCTCATTATACACATACTATCATTATGCAGTGCTTCGAGTGGCTCGTCATGAGGCACATGAGGACCCCCACCACACACACACACACACACACACACACACACACACACACACTTCGCGTATCCCGGCAACCATTCAATAGATGACGAAATAAACACCACCCTCCATCTGGATAATAAGGACACAAATGTTCAAATGCTGTTTATAAATTGGTGCATGCAGATGACGCACTGAAATGAGGGCTTTCAGGACTATGATGGAAAGAATATCCCACAAGATACCAAAATAAAGGCTTAAAAAGCTTATTATGGTTCTCAGTTGTATGTAGGTTAATCAGTTTAGAGAAGCTGTACCTGGAAACGTCCTTTGTGCAAACATGCTGAAGGTGTGTCTCCATCCCCTTTCACTTCCTGACTGCTGAAATTGTCTTCTGCCCAGAAGAGAAACATAAATTGTGAAGAGATGAGAGAAAACAATACACACACACATACACACAGAGTCTGGTTTCCATAACTTCAGGGGACAATACATAGGCTTCCATTCTCTTGGAGATTTACCTTACCGCTACCCATAAACACTACTTGCCTAAACCCCAACCTTAAACATGTCTAACCTCAAAACATGTCTTTATCTTAAAATGTAATGATTTACTTTATGGGAACTTGAATTTTGTCCCCATAAGGAAGACGAGTCCCCATAATGTAACTGAGAAAGCAAATTCAGGTCCCCACAATGTGATGAACACCTAGACACCACACCACACCTGCACACCATTGATACAAAACAACAGACCAGGACGAACACTTATACATACATGTTAATCATTAGTAAATTTTAACACAATCTTCCAGCATGAGACCTGGGGGGAAACACAAGCTACCCTACAAGTCTGGGATATTATTGGCATCAGGCATGGCCAGCAATATTGTAACACCTACATTACATCAAGTCAGTGACATTTACTATATAGTTCTTCGTTTAGAGGACTGGTAGATGAATATTGACCTCATACAGTATGTCATGTTGAGAGGTGTAAAATGCTCATATAGAAAATATGATCAGTGTGACAAACACCAAGAGAAGTATCTATTCTCTTCTCATATCAACCATATGTTTGCACACACACACACACACACACACACACACACACACACACACACACACACACACACACACACACACACACAC
>JAQMYF010000022.1:28513810-28541695 GCA_030014195.1 Neosilurus mollespiculum | reverse complement strand
TCGAGCACTGTTTTACGGAAAATCGACTCAAGATCTTATATATATATATATATATATATATATATATATATATATATGAATAGTACAGATCCATAGCATGTTGACTTGCAAAACAGGAAACTCTGATAATGAAGTAAAAATATCAGTGACTGAATACAGGCCTCATCTCATTTTTAGCAAACATCAGATAACACTCAGTCGCCATTTTTTAGGTATAACAATTTTAGCATCTACAAAATGGTTCCTGATTTTGCAACTCATTTAAACCTACAACATTTTTGACTGAATACAAATAAGTAAATAATAATAATAATAGAAACAACAACTAAAAAGTGGTGCTGGTATGGGCAGGGTCAAGTACAGCAATGTTGCTGGGATTTTTAAATATTGCGAGTTCGAGAACTGTCCACCAACAGGTGGATGTTGCTGGATAGTTCCTGAGACAGAACAATAAGTGGACTATTCAATTCTGCAACATCCACAGAACCTGAGGAGAACAAATGTTTTAGTATATATACACACTACAAGGAAACAAAGACATGTAAACAATAAATAAAACGTCGATATTTTTATTATTAGAGAGGAAGGTCAAGTGGTCTCTGCATGCACAGCATATAAGCACTGTGTAGGTAATGGCGTGTTTTTAAACTCATTCAAGGTTTTAGCATATAACTACACAGAAACAGAGAAAAGTAAACTTAAAGAGAAAGATCAGGTGGACACTGTGAACAGATCATCTGCACGGTGTAGCATTTTCACTAATTATTTTCCTAATTCATTTCAATGATTGTAAACACATGTCAATTATTCAGATTCGGCTGATAACACCCCGTCAACTTTGCCTCATTCGATAACTGCGTAGTAAACCTGAGATAGCGACCCAATCAGATTACCATACCTGTGTAGTATATATGAACACAAGTAATGCATGGGCAAAAATCTGCAGTATTTAAAAGTACCAATATGATGGACCATCATATTAGGAACAGGTAAGTTGATAAGTCTAACTAAGTAGTCAATAATATAGCTATATAGGGTTTCATACCAGTGCCACACTCCGTCAGCATTAATGCTATGTTAAAAAATGGGACACCGACTAAATGTCTGGTCAGCAATGTTCTTCTAATGGAAAAAGATACAGGTCTGACACAGTGTGCATATCGGTTAAGGGGATCTACTACCACTGATAGTTGCATTAAAAGTTACCTAATAACTGGCCACTGAGTGTATAATGTACAGTATATATGCTCTTTTGCTTTATTTGTGAATTGATAACCATAGAATAGATTAAATAATACTTAGCTAGATAGTGGACCTTACTGTTTAACTATCAACTTGAAGGAAATTGTGCCACAATGATTTCACTTACTGGACCAATGTTACTTGTACTTCTGAAGTTTACACCTGCTGCAGTTCAAGAAAGAATCTGCTTAGAAACTGAATAAAGACAGTGCAGGCAAAACATGCGTACAGGTGTGAACTTTAAAGTGTCTGGTCCACATTGATCAGCAAGTGTGCCTTGATATCGGGTAAGAGTGGAACCTGTGAGATGGGTAGCGTAACTGTGCAGGCAAGTGAGGGGCAGGATGAGGTGGGCTGAGCTTGGTTTTACTGCAGTACAAAAACTGGACTAGATGCTCACATCAAGGACGGTACGGTCTGGGTTCTTTTCCTACATCCTATATTTCTCTATTTCACTACACTACACTTTTCTTACCCTAGGGTAACCCACTCACTCATCACAGGGAGACTGGAGCCTATCTCAGCTGTCAGAGGGCGAAGGCAGAGTACACCCTGAACAGTTCCCCAGACCATCGCAGGGCAAAACACACCACCATTCAAACTCACATCCACACCTGGGGCAATCTGAAACAGCCAATTAGCCTAATGTGCATGTCTTTGGACAGTGGGAGGAAACCATAGCACCTGGAGAAAACTCACGCAAGCGTTGGGAGAACATGCAAACACCCTCGCCGAGCCCGAGACTCGAAACCAGGACCTTCTTGCAAATTAAAAATAAATATTCTTTTAAATAATGTATAAAATAAGAAGTGTGACCGCTAGGTTGGGGAACCAATGCCTATAAATATTTAAATTCTACCCCAACATACGATCCAACTAATGAACGTCACTCTTACTAGATTAGATGTGGATGAGTACAAGTCAATGGCTCCACACGTTATATATGCTTCAGATCACGTTTACTTTGTAACAATAATGAAAGTACTACCGGTATCCGAGCAACCAGAAACAGTGACAATCACATCACATCCTAAACAGTCATTAGGATTAATAGTTATTAATTATTTCATCCCGAATCTATCAAGAGAAGGGGACAGATTCATATGCTACATCATCTGCACATTCATTTAATATCATAGCCCACCCACACCTCTCACTCGCTCTCACTTGCACTCTGTACAGACACTACCTTGCTGGACTCTGGGCTTCTTGAACATGCTGGTGGAGTGGCGCAGTTTGCACGCCCAACTTTTGAATTTGCGAGTCCAGGATTTCTTGCTAACAGGATTTCTGATACTAGGACAAGTCAGGTTTAGGCCAAAATATCCACCTCCTGCATTGTGCTGCTGCTGCTGTCCGGCTGCGAGTGCAAGGGCCTGCTGAGAGAAGGAAGGTGGGAGGTCATCTAACGTGGCACTGTCAGAGGGGACAGCCTGGGTATACAGGAAGGGGTGGGAGAGATAGAGACATTGTGAGGGCAAAAATACACTATTGGAAGCACATACATGAGATATACAGCGTGAATCAATGACATATGCACATTAACAGATTCACAGTAGCACTTCTGTGCGATCTGACCAGACATACTAGCCTTCTCTTCCCACATTCATCAATGAGCCTTGGGCAATCACAACACTCTTGCTGTTTGTCCTTTGTTGGGCCACCTTTAATGGGTACTTAACTCTGTACAACAGGAACACCCCACAAGACCTGCAAGAGGTGCCCAAGGCTCACTGATGCACGTAGGGAGCAAAGGCTAGTATGTGCGTTTAAATCCCATAGATGAGCTACTGCAGCACAAACTGATGAAACTGTTAATGCCATCTGTGACTATGTCAGAACACAGTGCATTGCAGCTTGCTGTGTATGGGACTGCCTCAGTGCAGAAAAGTCAGGTCGTAATATTATGGCTGACTGGTGCAATTTCATTAAAGATCAAGCAGCAATTAAATTATTTGTTGGTTACATTTAGTTTAACATTAGTTGGCAGCCAGGCTGGTTTTTTTTTTGTTTGTTTTTTTTGTTTTTTAACTCCGACCCAACTTACAAGGACTGCAGATTCACTGAGTGGAGGTATAGGTCCAGGTACAGTCTCCTGTGGAGGGGTAATGAGGGAGCATGGTGGAGAAGTGGAGGATAAGGATGAGGCAGGTTGTTGCTCCACAGCAGTGGAGGGGTTTGGATCTTTCTGGGAAATGTAATCTCCTGCTCTCTCCCTTTCTTTGTCTGATGAGGTGGAGGAAGAGCGAGAGGTGGTAGAGGAGGTAGTAGAGGAGGAAGAATGTGGAGAAGTGTCTGAAGAGCAGGCAGAAGGAAGTGGAATGGTGGAGGGTGGCAGTGTGTGTGACTCAGACGACTCCTCTTCCTTGGCTGATGTGGCAAGTGCCGCTGAGGAAGAGGCCAGGTCAGGAGTGTGGGGGGAGATGGTGGCCCCGCTGCCACTATGTTCCTGATAGAGCAGATTCCTCAACTTCTCATCCAGTGTCTTTATACGGTTGTCAACAAACTCAATTTTGGGAGGTCCCTCACTGTCTGATTCAGCTACTGATGAGGGCTGGACAGGAGATGGGGACAACACGTGAGCCAGAGCTGGCAAAGCTGTCTCTGAGAATGACAGAGGTTGGAGAGAGGCATCAGGTAATGGTTGCAAAGGAGCAGACTGGCTGAAAGTGTCATCGGTAGTAGTGACCATTCCTGTAGAGAGCTCTGATTCCAAATGTTGACTAGAGAGCTGCTTCTGCACAAGCAGGGATGCAGGCTGAAACACCTGCTCTGGCTTGGGCTGGGGTTGACTTTCCTCAAGAGGGACCTGATTTGAAATCAGTGACTGAGTCTGTACTCTATGCAACAACGGTTCTTGTGTTTCTAATTTTTGCTGAGGTTGTATGGACAGTGGTTTAGGGTGTAGCACTGTTTCCTGCTGCACATATTGCTGCAGTGGAACTGTCTGCTGCTGCACTACACCATGCAGTTGCACCTGTTCCAGACTGGCATGTGACTGTAAATGAGCACTCTGCTGGCCTAGTAATTCCAGTGAAAGTTCTGACAGTCCCTGCTGGTATGGAATATGCTGTGGAGGCACAGGATGAAAATGAGATGCCGGATGCTCGACTTGACAGGGCTTTGACTTTTGCTCTGCAGCTGAAGAAAGTTTGTCCTGGGCGGTGTACTGTAGCAACTGCTGTTGCTGTAGCAGGACCTGCTGCTGCATTTGGGACTGTTCACTGTCGCCCTTTGGAAACTGTACTGAATAGGATTCTGGGAGTGGTTGAGGCAGTAGGCCTTGCTCAGGTTTCTGTACTGTTGGCACTTGGGGTAACTGCTGCAGTTGGTCCCCATGGTGTAACATGCTAGATGATAGGGTGCTCTGAGCCAAACTGCTAGAAAGTGGTGCCTGATCCTCAGGCATGCTTTGAATTATTACAGCATCTTCAGAACATAAGCCGAAACTGGAACCTATGCTCACATCCTTGCTAGGAAAGTTTGTAACATGAACAGATGAAGATTGGTTTGGGATTGTATCTTGAGTAGTGATCACAGATGTTTTCCCTGAACCTGGCTGGGTGGGAGCTGCTATGTCTTGGATGACTGCATCTCCTGAGGGTCTGTGAAGTTCTGGTGGATAAGAGTTGGTAGAGTCCAAGGAAGTGGTACCAGGAGTAGAGACCAAGGAAGTGGTACCAGGAGTAGGATCCGAGGCTTGGACAGATACAGCAGAGGATGGAACACAGGGCATTGGAAGTGAGGAACAGGGAGGAAAATGGACTGCAGACAGAGAGTCTGATTGCTGTGAATCCTCATGGTCTAAAGCTATAGCAAATGAGGGGGAAAAAAATCATAAACAGTATGAAGGTAATTATTAAACAAATTACAGTTAGTAAAATCTTACTTTTGCTAAAACCAGGTTGTTTGGGCCAAATTTGCTGTCGCAGGCACAATAATAGATAACAAAAGGATAATCTTTGGCTGTGAGTTGAAACTTGTGGTCTTAAAATATACTATCTGACATGCTCATTGTTGGGGTGACGAAAGAGTTCTGTCAGAATAAGAATATTTTTCAGACTGCTGTATCGACAACTAAATTCTATCAATACGAAGATGAAATATGATTGCATAAAACTCACAGACAGCTACAACCATGATAGAGGGACACTTTGATGACAGGAAGAGGCACATGACATGGAAAGAAATGGAGAGTAAATTGTAGCTAATTAATAAGCAAGAAAATGTTCTGGTCATTTAATACAAAAAAAGAACTAGATAACAAAATACATCTAGTAACAGTAAAAAACAAAACAAAAAAACAAATAGTACAAGGATCACACATCATAAAACCGGCTTAAAGCTGGAGATGGTAATCTGGTAAGCTAGCAAAATTTGAAGGCAGCATCTTTTCCGGGCCCAAGCTAAACTGTCCCCTGCCTTCGGGGGTCTTTACAAAGGCACATCCTCTTCAAATAAATGAGCTCCACGCTGACTGCAGGTTAAGTCAGATTCTTGGACCTTTGACATATCTCCTAAATTATTGATTGCTGTCAGGGTGTAAAAACCATTTTAACCGACAGTTGGTGTGTGTGTGTGTATATACAATGAAAAAGTTACTTACAGGGGATACAACCCCTACTTCAAATCATTTACAGAAATTGAACATACTAGTTGTAATTATTAATTTATTTATTCCCCTGATTTCTCTGCTTGATTTGGTCATGGTTCATTCCTACCCAGGCAGCACAGTGGTGTAGTCCCGATATGAATGAATAAATGAATGAATGAATGAATAATTCCTACCCATCATACATCTGTACCTAATAGGCCAAGCAGGAAGGGGGGGTGAAGGTCACCTCATGTTTCCTTTATGACACTTGATACCTGAAAAGCATGTTTTCAGCTGCTGCTTATGCAGTGTCAGGGGTGGCTTAACACTTTCAGAGGACAGAACTGTCCAACTATCTTGCATGAGACCCATCACTGGCTATTGTAGCTCCCATTACCATGGGCTCTTAAGATAACTGGCAATCTTTGGAGGATTAATGATCTTTTCTGTTGTGCCTCTCAGGAGCCACCAACTGTATTTCTAATCCTTGCCCTATAAAACTGACTTAAGCCCACTTCAAGAACAAATATTGCTGGTACTGACTATCTTGTTCAGGCTGGCCCTGGCTCTCCCCTGCTGATGAAGAAGTTGAGGCTTCACGGTTGGACTGGGAGTCACGATGACGAATCGTCTGATTGATGAAAAATCGCCAGCGACCTACTGGAGACGATTGAGGGGCAGAATCTACAGATGGACAAAAATGATAATTGTAAGCTGTAACAACAATGCAGTGACATTATCAAGCCAACATATTCAGAAACTACTACATTTTTATTCAATAATAAAAAAAAAGAAAAGAAAAAAGAAATGAAGAGTGAGGAATGAAAGTCTGAACACATCAGTATGTCTTGGGAGCTGAAGGGGTTATAGGAATGTTTAAAATAATGCAGATTAAAAAGTGTTTTGTTCATCTTATCAATGACCGATACTAAATACTCTCACCGGTTGAACTTGACTGTGTGCTTAAATGCAGCTGTTCCATGGACCCAGTCTTATATAGAGGGATGGAGAGAAAAAAGAGAGAGGGAGAAGGGAGGGAGGAGTATTATAGCGGATCTGGAAGCTTCCCTTGTGAAACTTTTAAATTAAATATCAATATGATCAATATCAAGCAAATCTACGATTTATTTCCATCATTGTCAGTGCTCTTCACTGTATCCTCTCTTGCAAAAAGTTTGGATACTCTTGCTACAGAACTAATTGGAACACATAACTACTGACAAAAGGGGGTGGACCACAAAATATTTATTATGTATTGATCACATGCATAATAAAGAAAGGCCAGACCTTCGACTGAGTGCTTAGGATCTCCTGGGCTTTCTTTACTATAGCCCCCAAGTCCTCTACAAAATGTTCTTTCTCTGATTCAAGGACAAAATCCTCTTCCACCTAAAAATAAATAAATAAACAAATTTACAATAGCAAAACATTTTTTCAAACACCCCCCCCCCAGTTTTTGGTCACCTGCCAATTTGCTTCCATCTTAAATTCATGATAATCTGAAATTCTAACCATGTATTCCGCTATATCTTCAGGTGCATCTTCTTCAATATCAAACTTGAATGTGACCATTTTGTTACTGTGAGTTTCAAGCTGGCACTCCACCATGTTGTCTCCAGAGTTCGACACCTAAAAATGCATAAATTGTCATCAACGTTTTCCCCTAATTTAGTAGTAAATTCCCACCGGTAAAGTATGTTGTCTAAATCACACGACCACCAGCAGCCGGGAAAGCATGCCGGTGCGCTCTTTGTGACAGGTGATGCTGTCTGCATCTTTACGAACTGCTCGCACATGCATATTTAGGGTCAGCTTTACAGACCAAGAGGGAAAACACTATCTGCCCCCTGTCTGCATGCTTTCACAGATGCCAATGATTGGCTGGTGATCGCTTTGAGTGAGAGAGAGGTAAATGAATGCCATCCCTCTCTCCTGTAAGAGCTCTGCCAATTAGCTCCCATGGACTCCTGACTGCAGATGGCTAAATGCAGCAACCTGGATTCAAGCTTGCAATCTCCAGGTTGATAGGCAAGCACCTTGATAATGCACAACTCGGGAGCCCCATCTGTCATTTTTTCTCTTAAATATTTCCTGTTTGCTGTAGTTGTTCATTACTGGATGCTGCATAAATATGCTACAAAATAAACATTGGAAAAAGCTAATGTTTACCTGAAGCATGCTTAGTTGAAAGTGAGTGGTTCTCTCAGACTGTTGATAGGAAGACCTCCGTTGATTCTTTATATTCTCCGCTCTACTTAAAGGCAAGGGTAACGGAGATTCCTCTCTATTGACTAGAGCAGAGCTAGAAGCAAAAGGTGATAAATCAAAAGTCCATATGGCTCATTGAACAACTATCAAAGAAAACATCCTAACCCATGAGTTTAAAAGGAAGCAAGGTGAGAGTCTGAAACATACCCTACTAAAGAATGTCGGTGGGCAGATTGGTTTGGGCTCCCCTATTCATTTAGTTGAAGAGACATACAAACATATATACAAAATAAAAACACAAATACCAACAGAAAAAGACAATGAGCTAGCTGTTATTGAAAAAAATAACATTTAACAAAGAAAAAAACAAAAATGTGAACAGGTCTGTATAGACAAAGATTTAAGAAATAGGCAGCTCGATTCTGTAAGTATATACTTGATTTTGTGGGTGTTAACTATCAAGCAAAAATGAAATAAGAACATCAAATAGAAAATACAATCTAAAAGACAATCAAAAGGGATTATTTTTATAGCAATTTGCTATTACTATCAAACAAACAAACAAAAAAAAAAAAGGAGTTACAATGACAATTGTATACATTTGTACCTGAGCAATGCCTGATAATGCAGGGTCACAGTCTGCCAGCAAGTTTGGGGGAAGGGAAGTGCCAATAGAACCAGGGAGCTGTGAAGCGCTGACAGAAGGAAGGGAAATCGGAACTATATCTGTTAGCCCAGTCTGGCTTAGCTGTGCATCAGCTGGCATTGGGACTTCTGAAGTGGTGGGGGCAAGCTCAGAGCCTGATAAGTTGGTAGTGTTGAGGGAGGTATGAGATGAACTAGAGGGTATCTGGAGAGGTTGCAGCGGAAGTTGGTGGTAGAGTGGTTGTACAGATGTGCCTGCAGTCTCAGTGTATGTGTCTGCTTTTAAGTGAGCCTGTGATTGAACGTTTGTCTGTAAGAGGCTGTGTGTCTGTGACTGACTGCCTGCCTGCCTGACAGTATGGGCAAGTAAGATTGATTGAGGTTGGTGTCGAGGTGAAGGTGGAAGGCCTGCTACAATATGACTGTAAACTACACCAGACTGATCTTGTGTCAGACAGCATTGTCTTGCTAAGTCATGTGAAGTAACTACAGAGTGCAAAGATGATGGTAGAGAAGATGACGGTTGATTGAAATCTAATGGCACAGCAGTTTGGTGGCATGGTGGAGGTTGCTGTACAGATGACATTTTCTGGGCCTGAACCTGCAGGTGTACTGGCTGCTGCTGGACTTGCTGTGATTGCTGTTCACACTGTTGAGGAGCTTGAGGCTGCATAAGAGGTATGGGCTGCATGACAGTCTGATTGTTGATCCCACTTGCCTGTTGCTGTGCCTGCCCTTGGACTTGACTTTGAGCCTGGCCTGTCTGCTGTAAGTACTGTTGTGTGGTAGTTACAGCAGCAGGAACTATGGTACCTAAGGACACAGCAATGGCATTTGACACTGTTGCTGGGGACAGCACCATTTGCTGATACTGCTGTTGTTGTTTTATGCCCTGTGTAAAGTCAGTCTGCATTGCCTGAATAGTGTGTTGATTGTGCTGTGTGCCTTGAAGATATGGCATTGTGAACAAGTCTGAAGGGGCCTGAACTTGGCTTGATATGTGAGTTGATGGTGGCATTGCTGGAAGTTGACAGAGGACAGGAGTTATGGTTTGATGTGACATAACTTGAGATGGAAGATGTTGTCCCTGCATGATCATTTGAGTCTGTGCTTCATTAGGAATATATGCCTGGGTCTGTACTTGTGGCTGTGGTGAGTCCTGCTTCTGTACTGGAGCTAGGAATGCTTGAGGAGTCTTCAACTGGATGGGATTATTTTGTGATGGGGATGGAACTATTGACTGTAGTACTGAGAGGCTTTGGGTCTGTAAAGGAATTTGCCTATGAACTTTTTCCTGTTGTATTGAGCCTTGAGTATGAGGTACTGTCAGTGGTGGCCCATGTTGGTCAATGTGTACAGGGGTTTGTATCTGGGAGGTAACCATTTGTGATGCTAACTCAATGACAGAAATTCCATCTTGCTTCCCAGAGTGAAGAGTGTTCTGAGACTGAAGAGGCTGTTGTAGTAACAAGGCTTGCTGTTGCTCATGCTGAAGTAGAACCTGTTGCTGCTGTTGCACTGTTTCAAGAGCTATGGCTTGCTGTTGCCCTTTCTGTTGATACCCAGGGGCTACTTGTTGGTCCAACTGTTGTTTCTGATGTAAAAGCAAAGCTTGCTGTTGATCCTGGTGTTGCTTGAGCAGAGCCTGCTGCTGAACAGTCTCAAGACTTACAGCTTGTTGATGTCCACTGTGATGTTGCCCATGGGCTACTTGTTGGCTTGACTGTTGTAAAAACATAGCCTGCTGTTGAAGTTGCTGATCTTGTGGATGTTGAATAGACATAAGAGAAAGACTTTGTTGTTGTCCAAGGGGGACTTGTTGGTTTAACTGTTTTTGCTGTTGTAAAAATGCAGCTTGCTGTTGATGTTGCTGCTGATCCTGCTGTTGTTCAATTAGAGCATGCTGATGCTGTTTAACAGTCTCAAGAGTAACACCCTTTTGGTTCACATTTTGCTCTTGTAAATATAAACCTTGCTGTCGAAGCTGTTCCACTTCCTGGTGTTGCATGGGTAGTCTTTGTTGTGACTCTGTATTTTGTTGTTGGTGCTGCACAACAGCCTGTAGTTGCACATGCAGTTTTCTCTGCTGTTGGTCAATCTGTGGCTTAAAAGCTTGTTGCTCTGACTGTTGTTGCATTTGTGCTTGTGATGTCTGCCGCATTACAGACTGCTGCTGCTGTTCAAACTGTTGCTTTTGCAGTACACCTTGTTGTTGATCCATTTGGTGCTGCTTTTGCAAGAGAATTTGTTTTTGCTCCAACTGCTGTTGCTGTTGAAGGAGATGCTCTTGTTGTAAAAAAGACTGCTTTTGCTGTTGTTCTAGCTGCTTTTGCAATAAAACTCCATGCTCTGTCTGTTGTGGCTGTTGCTCCATTTGTTGTTGTGGTATCAGCAAGTTCTGTTGTTCTATATGTGATTGATTCTGCTGTAATAAAGACTGCCGGTCAAATTGTTGCAAATGTATTTGCTGTTGTCGTAGCAGAGCTGCTCGCTGCTCCAAGTGCTGCTGCAATAAAGCCTGTCGTTGATGCTGCTCCCCTGCTCGTTGTAAAACAGCCTGCTGCTGTTGTACTTGCTGCAACTGCAGATTCTGTTGCTCAATTTGCTGTGTCACTGCAGAATTTTGCTGTAATTTTTGAATTATTTCTTGTGGCTCTATTTGTTGTTGGTGCTGCTGTGCTAACTGCTGAGTAGTAACAAGTGGTAAGTGCTGAGTAGCCGACTGCATCATCGCTAACTTTTGGGGTTCATCCTGACTTGGCACATATAACTGTTGATGATGTTGCAATAATACCTGTGGCTCCTGTTGCTGCTGTTCAATTGAGAGTTGCTGCATGGATGTTTTCTGTGGGACCTGCTGTTGAATTACAGACTGTGGTTTAGGTACTCCCACAGGTTGCTGTACATATGCCTGTTGCTGCGGGTCTATCTGCTGACTCTGCAGCAAAGTCTGCTGTTGATGGTGTGGTATATATTGCTGTTGTATTACACTTGACTGCAGCTGTTGCTCCTGCAAAACTAGCTTTGGATTCTCTACCTTCTGGGGTATTATTCCAGTTGAAGAAGTAGTCTGTTGCATTAAAATACCCTGCTTGTTAATTTGCTCCATTTGTTGCAATGCAACTGCCTGATGTTGGTGTGTTGGTGGTTGTTGTTGGAGCAATGTAGTCTGCAGATCTAGCACTACCTGGTTTTGTGACTGAACTGCAGTTTGTGGAGAAAAATTAGTCTGTGGCAGAGGCGACACGTTATGCTGGCTCTGTTTAGTTTGTGGCATAAGGTTGCATAGAGATGATCCGGTGGGTTCTGCAGAAAGAATGCTAATGGAGGCCTGGGGTGAAATAGGAGTTAAGTATGACTGTGGGTGTACAAGAGAAGTATGAGAAGTAACCGACTCTCCAGGCTGGGGGAGTGCTGTTTGTGTTATTTCTGTGGAGTATGAGGCCAGTGACTGCAGGCATGTATGAATATGGAAATCATCGGAGACAGCATGAGGAAAGGAAGGAATTGAAGGGGGGGGGGGGGAGAGAAAGCAAGAATAAGGATTAGTATGAATAATTAATCATTCAAGGGTATGAGGACAACGTAGAACGGGGTATTAAATCTAATTTGCAAAGGGCCGGTGGCATGCAGGTTCACTCCTACTTTGCAGGAGCCACATCTTCCACCTGTTTAAATCAACTGACCTTTACTTTCAAACAGGTAAAAGGTGCGGTTCCTACTCCCTTTGAATGAAAACCTGCAGCTATGCCGGCCCTTTGTGGATAAATTTAGACTTTTTTAGAACTTGATGCAAAAGCCAAGATTCAGTGCATGCAATTAAATTTTTTCTACATTTTCTTTATTCTCTATATAACACTAAAAGTAGGCCTCTCTTAATAATTACATTATCTCATATGTTGCTAATTGCAGTTACTGAATTACTTACCACATTATTTATATACACAAACCTGATAATTTTTATACACCTCCATATTGCCCATTGTGTTAAAAAAAAAAAAAAAAAAAAAAAAAAAAAAAAAAAAAAAAAAAAACCCTGCATATTAACATAATGAATGTCAACAACATTTTAAGCCAGGTGCACTGCTTCAGTTCTCTTGCCTGCGGTGTCAGAGATGAGGCTTGGTGTGCTTCCCCATATACACAAAGCAGCCTGAAATAATGCAAACTAGTTTTAACTTGTTTGTCTAAACAGACACTTTCTGTTTGTTTGCCACGAGCCTGAGTGGAGGTCTCACGTTTTGTTTCTTCCCTTGCCTTAATTTGTGCCCTCCAATAAACATGTTTGCTCTTGCACCTGTGTTGCATGATTGTAGAGACCATGACAACAGTTTGGAATTAAAATGGATATTTGAGGAGGTTTAATCAGCTAATTCACACGACATGCCAAGAACCTTGCAGATGCAAAATATTTTACTGTGAAGCAAACAAGAAATAGAACAAAAAAACTATTTACCACCCGGAAAGTCAGTACCTTGTAGGGCTATCCTTTTATAGAAGTTAAAGCTGCAAATTCCTTAGGGTATGCATGTATGAGCTTGGCACATCTAGCCACTGTGAGTTTTGCCCATTCATCAAAAACTGCTCTAGCTCCTTCAAGAATTTCCCTTCCTCAAAGTTTGCCCGTATTTAGCGCCATCCCTCATTCCATCAACTTTAACCAATTTCCCAGTCCCTGCTGAGGAAAATAGGCTGCTATCCTGTATAAATACTTTTAGATTAGGCAGAGCTAAAAAACTGTACTGACATCAGCCACCATTATTACTGAATTTCCACTGGATCCTAATTTGATTCCAGAAGCTGCCGTTCATGTTTCTACAGTCATTGATTCTTACACCCCACACCGCATGTGTGTATCTATATGCTAAATAAAGACTGGGCCTATCAGCGTGACTCATTATTTACAATCATTATAAGCCACAAAACATTGCGACTTAATCTATACAGAAGTTTGCCGATGTTTAATGAATTGGGCTTTATTATAACGACCAATTCATGCGAAACAGACCAGGGTGGTGCTAGAAGCATCATCACATTACTAAGACTCGGGGGGGAAAAAATAACAACACGGAAATTCAAAGGCATACATATTTTAGTTTTACTAAAATTAAACACCGGGCAGTATGGTCACGTAGCGTTTAGCATGGCTGCCTTACAGCAAGAAGGTCCTGGGTTCAAATGCCAGGCTTGTAGGGCTTGCATATCAGGTAGTCTCATTTCCTTCCACAGCTTAAAAGCTATTCCAAATTGCCCCTGGGTGTGAATAGCTGTGCGCGTTGGCCTATTGATAGTCTGGCGAGCTGTTCAGGGTGTACCCTGCCTTCACCCAGTGTTGGCCGAGATAGGCTCTAGCCTCTCAGGGACCCTGTACCACTTTATTCTATATGCACTTTAAACTGGGGAAATAAATGGCCATTTCACCAAACATTCCATACGTGTCCAAACAACACATTTATAAGATTGTGTGCACACACATTATTATGTGCGTGTGTGTGTATGTGTGTAGCTGGACACAAGAAAGTCAATCATCAGAGAATACTGCTGTATTACACCAGACGTGATCTGTGTTGTGACTGGCCGTGAAACTGTACTGTTAGCCCCACAACCACCTTGGTTAGAGGAGATCTCTGTTTGCCTCTAACCAAAAGACCCTGTGTTTGATGTGATGCTGATGAGACATTCTGTAATTTTTAAATGAACTGATTCCAACTGAGCTGTAATTTCTGAGAATTTTGTTACATAGAAACCAGACACATACCAGAAACACCAGACTTTGTTAGATGGTTGAGCAGATGATGATTAATGGTGTTTTTTAATAAGGCAATACGTACAGATGTCCCAGTCGGATAGCTGGCTTGAGTGTTAGCAAAAGAGATTCCAGAGTCTCCTGGTGATGAATAAGCTTTGCTCTGTACACCTGCAAATGATTCTTTGCTGATTGCTGAGAGGTTCTCGGTTTCTGAAAAATGCAATTAAAACTCATAGTGATTGATGTGGAAAACAAGAACTATGACATAGAGGACATAAACACATCTGACAGGGATTTGATTCTACATACACAGATTATTATGCTTAATTCATAAATGAAGGGAAAATCTTCATAAAAATTTGAGACAAGTCAGTTATAAATCCTTAAGTGAGCATGTTACCCATGAGGCCTTGTGCACTGCTAATGGGAATCTGTTTTCGAGCATGTTGCTCCACCTCTGGCAGGTCCTCTACCTCCCTGTGGCCCCCAGTGACCCCTACAGAGGCAACACTAGGAGCAGCAGAAGGCCCTGGACCCAGTGAGGAGGGGAAAGAACTAAAACTGGAGTCACGCCTCTCCTCTAGTGCTTGATGTTGTCGAGTTGCACGGAACTTCTTAAGCTGAGTTATCCTGTCTCGAATAGATTTTCCCACAACCTTTGCGTCACTCTCGTGGAAAAACCCGGATTTGACCTACAGAGCGCAGAAACAGAAAACAGGAGAAGAATAAAAATTTATTTCTGGTAAAAATTCCACAGGAAGTATCTTATGGGTGGCTGTAGAGAGATGACTAGTAGGTATATATACACCTACTAGTCAGCTCATAAAATAATAATATTAAAAAAAGATTATTTAATTTTCCTGTTTTTTCTTTTATTAGGGTTGCAGGGAGGCCTGTCTCAGCCAACTCTGGATAAAAGCAGGGTACACCCTCAACAACTCATCAGATCATTGCAGGCCCTACACACCGATATTCATTCTTCATGATGTTCTACTGCTCCTGACATACCAAAGCCACAGAATTACTCTTTGGTTCTGAGCAAAATCATAAATGTCCATGCGCACACCGGCATACTGAGTCCCAGGACTTTTTCATCACACCTTCATATAACCAAGAACACAAATTCATTCAATGTCACTCTGAGCACTTAAAGCTGCACATGTTTCTATCTCCTTGTCCAGATAGCCACACTTGCACCCTTGTGCCCTACAGTTGTGTGTTCTTCCCAAAGAGTACAAGGCAGTAGGGTGTACCAATTTTCTTAGGGCACCTCTTGTGTCCTTCATGCACCCTGGCTGAGAATCCCTGCACTGTTGTCATGTTGGGAATAGGTAACCAATGGGGAAGCAAAATGGTCCACATTGAGCCCTAATGTCTTCATCTAAGTTCACATTTATTGAAAGTGCACTTAGTGGCATATAGTGCACAATGGACAGATGTAAAAAGTAGAATTGGGATACAACTACTACCAAGCCCCAGTACCACCAAGCTGCCCTTAACCCTCAATTGCTGAGTGTATATGCAAGTCAATTCCGGGCATACATCAATGTCAACTTCTAATCTTGGATTAAATTTCTTCAGTGCTTAACATTATTCTCAGCTTCCTGTCAGCACTACAAAAAACTTTTTCGCTTCCCCACTGGTTAGCTGTTCAAAACTACAGGAAGCCTGCGTAATAGCATACGGTGAGGCCTGATGCACACTTGCACAGAGGTGCATTAACGGCACACGAGGCCCTATGGTCTTGGGTCCTGAGATACGGCCTTGTCTCCTGAGCAAGAATGTGCAACTAAGGGGCGCAAGGGCACAAGTGTGGATATTGGGACAAGGAGATTGAACCTTTCCAAAGGGTGCTGTTCTTAAAATGTGCAAACATGCATTTGGTACCATAACATAACATCACTATCAGAGACACTAATTATGAAACATCACATTAAATTAAAAAAAAAAAAAAAACAGTGCTCTTTTTCATTACGTGGTTGATGATATCTGCGTTGATGTAAGCAACCAACAACTCCAATTCCTCAGTAGTGAAACAGATGAGCCAATAAAACTCTGACTATCCAATAACTCCCTCACCATCTCTAAAGCCACTTCTTCTGCGCTGTCAGTCTCCAGGTTGTAACTGAATTCAATGGCCTCATTGTCCTTGTGCTTGCCCTTCAGTTTTTTAGGCTCCTCCACCCAAATGCGCAGTGCCAGACAGTCCTGAGTGCCTGTGTCCTCTTCGGCCAACTCCACTCGCACGCCTGTGTCCTCGCCAAAGAAGGCATGGTTCAGCAGGTCTTTAATGGAAAGCCTGAGTGAAAAGCAGCCATGGTGAAAGTGCATTACATACAAATTCCTAACATTTCTGTTAACTGAAACAAAAAGAATATAGGCACATTCTTACCGCTCGCCTCGATTCTGCCGAATGCAGCCCTCGATGATCTCCTTAATTTCTGGATCGTTCACTTTATGAAAACTGGCCGGCTTGATTCCCTGCAAACAGAGACATGTTGTCCACTGTTCACTTACGCTAAATGTGCTTCATTGTAAATACATTTAAACCAAATTAAAACTTCCCATTTAACTGCAAGAGCAATAACAAAAAAATATAAATGTTTCCTGTGAGCCTTACGCTGGTGACCTTGCGGTAGATCTGCGCAGCGTTCTGACACTCAGAATAAGGGTACTCGGATGTAGCCATTTCAAGCATGCACATGCCAAAGGCGTAAACATCCACAGACTCATCGTAGTGTTCCTCATACATCTCTGGAGCCATGAACTCTGGGGTACCTGAGCAACGACACCAAAGTAAATAAGAATGATACTAACATTCTCATGGTTTGAGTTCAGTAACACTTCATTAACGTTATCTCACATGTTCCTTCTGGTGTGATAAATTTGCAAATTCCATAAACCCCCATCAGGTGGCACAGAGCCATAGTGGTTAGCACGTTCACCTCAAAGCAAGAAGGTCCTGGGTTCGATTCCCAGTTTCAGGTGTTTCTGTGTGGAGTTTGCAAGATCTCCTCATGCTTGCGTGGGTTTCCTCTGGGTACTCCGGTTTCTCAGACAGTCCAGGCAGGCACATTAGGCTAAGTGGCTGGTATAAATCAACTCTAGGTGTGAGCATGAGCGTGAATGGCTGCGTGTGTTGCCCTGCAATGGTCTGCAGAGATGTCCATGGGGATAAGCTCCAGCCTCCCCATGACCCTAATAAGATTAAGCGGTTCAACAAATGAGCAGGATGATGAATAAACCCTCGTCAGTGCATTTTCATTACTATTTTCTAACTATTAGAAAATTAATACTGGCGTGAAAAAAACTTGGCGACACGGTAGTGTAGTGGTCAGCCCTTCTGCTTCACAGCAGATCCCAGGTTCTGGGATCCACTCCCGGGCTCTGCAAAGGCCTTTCTGTGTGGAGTTTGCATGTTCATCCTGTGCCTGCGTAGGTTCCCCCAGATACTCCAAAGACAAGCACATCAGGCTCATTGGCTGTTCCAAACTTTCCTTAGGTGAGAGTGTGAATGGCTGTGGTGAATGGTTGGTGCTGTTCATGCTGTACCCAGCCTTTGCCCGGAGTGGGCGGGAATGGGTTCCTTTCTCCCTGCGACCGTAATAAAGGAATGCAGAATGCTACATTAAGATTTCATGGCGTTATTAGTGCTGTTTCTAAGTCCCTGTGTGGAGTGTACAATGCAAGCTTTAAAGGTACAGGTTGTAATATTTTGGAGAATCTTTTAGCGGAAATTAAGTATTTTATCAGTAAAAAAATTTTCATTACATTAAAAAAAATCTTTATGTTTTCGGAACCGTTAGAATAAGCTGTTTATAACTACATGGGGAGCGTGTCTTTTCTCATGGAGGCCGCCATCATGCACCGCCATGTTTCTCCAGTATCCCAGAAACATACTGGCTTTATAAAGGAGGGATCATGAATAAACTTTCAATTAGTTGCAATCTTGAACCTCACCACTGGATGGCACTAGATATTGCTACATCTTACACACTGTATTTTTAAGGGGTGGCGGAAGTGATGCAAGCAACCTACATTGTGTCTGAGTGGTATGCTCAGATTTGACGCAGCAACACACACTCTTTCAGTACTCAGAAAACAAAAAAGTAATAATAATGTCAATAATAGGGCGGCATGATGGCGTAGTGGTTAGCACGTCTGCCTCACAGTATGAAGGTCCTGTGTCGAGTCCTGGGCTCGACGAGGCCGTTTCGCATGTTCTCCCTGTGCTTGCGTGGGTTTCCTCCAGGTACCCTGGATTCTTCCCACAGTCTGAAGACATGCACATTAGGTTAACTCATTGTTCCAAGCAGCTAACTGGGTTATCAGAGGCCAGGTATGTCTCTCACTGTTTGTGGTGAGAGGCATGTAAAAGAACCATTGCTGTCATTTGAAAACAGTTGGCCATTGGATTACCATCAGCGTATTTCTGTCTGAATGCTTGTGTGTGTGTGTTGGCCCTACAATGGCATACTGAGGTGTCCAGGGTGTACCCTGCCCTCATCCAGAGTCAGCTGAGATGGGCGCAAGTCACCCCGTGACCCTAATTAGGATTAAGTGGTTCAGAAAATGAATGGTTGTTCCAAATCACCCCTAGGTGTGAGTATGAATGGCTTTTTGTGTGTTGGTTTTGCGATGGTCTGGTAAGCTGTTCGGGGTGTACCCCGCTTTCACCCAGTGTTGGCTGAGATAGGCACAAGTCTCCATACACCCCCAATATGATTAAGTGGTTCGGCAAATGAAATGAGTGATGAATATCAATAATAATAAACCCATGATGCCTCAGCTATTGAGCCATTTGCTCAATTTAGATATCAGTTATTGTTGGTGTTGTTTTTGAAAATTTCTGGTCTGTGCAATGCTGTAATATATTAAGTCCACGGGACATCAGTTATTTAAAGCTGATATGCTGAATGTACATTTTATTTACATCAGACACATGTTTTTTTTTTTGCCTTTTGCTTTGTCTCGGTGCATGAGTGAAACTTTACAACATGACATTTCAGCCTGACAAATGGAAAACCTGCCTCCAGTTATTTACTGTTTGAACCAATACCACTTACAATTAGCTCCAAAAATCAATAAGTTTCGACAGCAGTGTGTGCATGCATACACTCAAATCAATAATTCTGAGCTGAAATGCAGAACAATAAGCAATATGGCAGGTTCTAAACAGGAAGGGCACTAAAACGAAACCAGCATGTAATCACCCATAATTAAGTATATTGTGGCTACAGTGACGACAGTAGCCATGATGATGACGTGCCTATTAAAAATGTGAGCTTGTAAACACACCAATCACACTCTTAGCAAAGGAGGTCCTCATGAGCGTGGCCAGGCCTAGGTCTCCGATCTTCACTGAGCCCGTCGGGCCTGTGATAAAGATGTTGTCGCACTTCAAGTCACGGTGCACGATGGGTGGTGTACGTGTGTGCAGGAAATGCAGGCCCTTCAGGATCTGCCTGCACCAGCTGCGCAACACCTTTGGCTTCATAACCTTGAAGCGCTTAAGGTATCTGCAAAGCACACATGCAATAGAGCAATCACTCATAACCGCATCATAACTATTTGAAATGTGTCCTGTTTGTACACCATATGCTTTTTACTAGTTCATTTAATGTAATTTAAATTTTAAAGCTGGGGTTGGTACATTGTTCCCCCACATATACAACCTGTTATTATGATTCAAATAAACTTTAAACCCTAAAAGCAATCAGTAATTAATGAAATCGGAAAAAAGGGTTTTATTTGTGGCCACTCTAATCCTGTGATATCACCGACCAATCACTGCCTCGCGGTCAGCTAGGAAATATCCAATCAAATGTTCCTGTGGCTTGAACATGCAGCCAGAGCACATATGCAGGGGGGCGTGGCTTTGGAAGGCCCTTCAAGGGCATGGGAGGGTTTCGCTGGATGCTACTTTAAAATTTTTTGCTAGCTTTCCAGATTATTTATTTTGGATTTCCCCCCATTTTTCTCTCTAATTGAGTTGTATCCAATTCCCACCTGTCCAGCATCACATATGACCACCACCAAGTAGGGGCATAAGAATGCACATCCCCCCCTCCATGGCATGCGATGCTGCCACCTGCCTCTTTATAAACTGCTGCGCACACTCGGAGAGTGTCCCCCTTTGTACGAATGAGCTCCCAGATGCTCCTGATTGGCTGATCGCTGTGAGTGACAAGCAGGTGAGCGTATGCCATCCACTCTGCTAATTAAAACTCTCGGTTGCCCATGACTGTGGCATCAACCTGAATTCGAACCTGTAATCTCCAGGTTGATAGTCGCGCACCTTGTCGATGCACCATTCGGGAGCCCAACCCCCAAAAAAATAAAATCCAAAAAATCCAACCCCCCCCCCAAAAAAACCAAAAAAACCCAAAAAACCCCACCCCAACATCTGATTTCCTTTAAATAAGAATTTTTGGAGTTGAAACTAAATATAAAAAGGTAACTGGTGATTAGAAGGGTCAGCAGCAGAACAGTTTTAAGCATGTCACCATAGAAACTAAACTCTGAAGACTAGGCCCTCGACACTGTCGCTGTAGACTTTGGGGGTATAAATAACTTGCATCTCTGATGCACTGCAATGAGTGGGGTACTGACGTTTTCAGTGTTCCTGAGGTCATGAGCTCTGTGACGAGGACGATGCACTTCTTTCCTCGCACAGTCGACTCCCAGAAGTCATAGAAGCGCACGATGTTGGGGTGCTGCAGGCCTTTTAGCATCTCCGCTTCCTCTTTGAAACGCTGCTGCTCAGCCTTGGTCAACTTCCCATCCTGTAAAAAAAAAACCCAAACAAACACACACACACACAGCTCAGAGTGGCACATATAACGCCATATGGGACACTATAATGTTATGGGATTATATTTTGACCTGTATTCTTCTATATATCATGAGGTAAATTTTGCTGCTGCTGATCTTTTTATATCTACGTTGTTTATAACTAATCGTAGTAATTATGGTACAGATATAGAACAGTAGCATCAGCGCCACGAACCACCATGTGACTCTGAATTGCCCTTTTAAAAATGTGCTTATCGAGAGGAATGTTCAACGCTTTGCACCCATTCAATTTGTGTTCTGTAAGAATGTAACCCTCCAAAATACGCTAGGTTACACATTCTGCCGTGGGTGGGTGCAGGTGATTTTAGGAGGCTTAAACAATTTCTCCGTGTGCACGCGTATCGAGGCAACAGCAGTTTGCGCTCAAGTGATGTATGTCCATATTCAATGCTCAATACTTATACTGACCAGCAGATGGCGCAAAGCTGTATGAAGTCATGTGGTAAGGCAACACCCAGGATTTTTGCAGTAAAGGGGGTGGGGGGGAGGGGGTTGTTGGTATACCCTGAAACCTTCTCACGTGTCTGAGTGCTGAAATTTCCACAGAGCGGCACTACTCTGCACTAAATATAGAGCAAGATGCAAAGCCAATGGTAAAATTGGTATTTACAGGCGACAGCATTTTTCAGAGCACTCAGAAATCATATCCGACATTTCCTTTGAAGAACAATAATACGGCACAGAACGCTTACAGGTCATGCCAGGTTTAACTTAATGCAGGAGAGAACTACAGTTTAACTTTTACCATCAGAAAAAGGATCCCTGTCCTTCGCATCCATGTAATATGACACGTTTTATACGGCATGTCTTCGTTACAGAAATCAGGTCAAAGGTCAGGAGATGAACGATCACCAAAATAAAGACTTCACTGGTAATTACTGATCTGAGAATATATTTTAATGGAGATTTCTAACCTCCTGTGTGCAGCTCATGGAGGAAATAAGGGGAGAGGGTTGAAGTTACTCAGACAATGAAAGTGCCCCCCAAAATATTTTCTAAATTTGGCAGTGATGGACAGGAAGGAACCCTGTATGTAATGTACTTTAAAACAAGTTATGGTGGGACCATCAAACAAGGTCGAATTTCAAGATTCTATCAAATTCATTCATTCATTCGCCAAAGCGCTTATTCCCACTAGGGGTCGCGGGGAGGCTGGAGCCTATCTCAGCCGACTCTGGGAGAAAGCCGGGTACACCCTGAACAGCTTGCCAGGGCCAACACACACAGTCACACACACCTGGGGCAATATGAAATTGCCAATTAGCCTAATGTACATGTCTTTAAACTGTGGGAGGAAACCAGAGGAGGAGGAAACCAGTGTAAACCCAGAGGAAACCCAGACGCATGGGGAGAACATGCAAACTTAACACAGGAACGAACCCAGAACCTTCTTGCTGTGAGGCGGACATGTTAACCACTACACACTAAGCAGCCCGTGATAAAATGAAAAGGCATCAAAAGTTTTAAACACAGCTTCCTGTACCTGTAGATGTATGCTCCCTGATTCTTGTGTGTGCGCGTGTGCACGTGTCAGCCTGAACTCTTGAAAGAGACACAACCCTCTACGTTTTCCTATCTGTGTTACAAAACGTTCACCTTTTGAGAGCGTGTTTGGAATTATTGTGTCTTCATCAGTACTCCATCCGACAGTCCAGGAATAAAATGAGCATGACACAGAAAATAAACAAATCTCATCGAACCCTATGTGTATTCTGTGTGTGCGAACATCTCGCACCGCACTGTATGCGTTATATCCGAGCTATTTTACAAAGACGGAAACGTTAAAGTATTAATGTAATAACTGCTTTTTAGCGCGTGTATGGTTTTTCTCTTCCATCCCTTGAATCTTTCCTCCTTCCCTCTCAAAACATACAAAAACATCAAGAGCCAGATAAAGGTGTTAGCATAAACACTGAGCACAAGCCTATCACACATACATGAGTCATTTATAAAGCGGCAGAGTCAAGAACACCATCTGTCAGGGATTTGGGGACACTCGGAAAAATTTAGCGCCATCCAAGGAACATATAATGGATGGTGATTACATGAACACGGTACTGGGTGGTGGAGCTGGTTAAGCCTTACCTCTTTTGGTTCAAAGGTACAAAGAGGTTAGAAAACTAAAACCATGACCAGAAGAACCACAACACTATTGATCACAGCACAACCCTGTAATGTAGCCCAGGAGGAAAAGAAAAAAACCCTGCCTGAGTGAAGGGGTCCATAACATGGTTTATCCATCCATCTATCTACATATCTATCTTTTATCCATCCATCTATCTATTCATCTATCCATCCATCCACCTACCATCTCTATCTAATCATCCATCCATTTATCTATATATCTATTTATACTATATACATTCATTCATCCATAGATCTATATATCCATTCATTCATCACTTATCTATCTATCTATCTATATATATCTATATCTATATATCTCACTATCTCGCTATATGTTTGTTTATGTGCTGTGAAAAATCCTAGCTATACACTATTAAATGAATAAATGAATCTTTATTGTAAAATCCAGTTACAAACATAAAATGTCTGTAAATATAAAATCAAATTAGGATCTATTAATAATAAATAAAAGAGACATCAGGGCTCCAGATGCTGCGCCAGCAGGACCATTTAGATCCTAATGTCATTTTCTATAAGTTATAGCACTAACAAGCTGATTACAGAAAAGGTATCCTTGTGACCTTTATCCCATGCTATTTGCCCCTGAGGGGGTCCCAGGCACCAAATTTGGTGATCTTATTATATTTCCTTCCAAAGTTATCACACTCACAAACCGTACGGATGAAACCCGTTTCTATAACTTCTAATACTACTACTACTAATAATAATGGTATAAAGTGTTAATAGTTGTATGTTATTTCATGTTTATGGTTGTTGTAGTTATTATGACTTGACTGGTCAAATCAAAGCTGTAAAATAATAAAAAATAATTAACAATAAAATAAAAAGGGTAGGCACAGAAATGTAAACATTGACATAGCATGTTCTGACTTACCTGAAAGAGAACCCATGCTCTAAATAAAACTGTTTACCCCTCTGATGAAACATTTCACAACCCCTTAATCTGCCGGCACTGTGAAGCCTGGGTAATCCCTGAACAGCTCGCCAGACCATCGCAGGGCAAAACACAAACACACTTACGCCTAGGGGCAATTTAGAACAGCCAGTTAGCCTAATGTGCATGTCTCCACACAGAAACGCCATCGCTGTGCCCAGGACCTACTCGCTTAAATCAAGCCCCACTGACTCGCCATTAAATAAACACTATCCTTATCCATCTCTTTCAGTGTAATGAGTGCACGTATTTCATTTAATATATTTACTGCTATGTTTAATATTTAATGGTGCATCCTGGGGCGTCTATTGCTTCTTTACATTTGCAGGTAAATCAGTAAGTGATTCGTTGGTTCTTGAGTTCAGGAGAGTGCGCCGAGCTTGAGGTTGTCTGTGTGCCATGTCGTGTGAGTGTCTGCCTAGGCATCGTTGTGCTGGCTTGCGGTTTCCCAGGGAACACTGCTCTGTGATGGTGCCTCCATGTCTAGATTCTGCGTGTGTGTGTGTGTGTGTGTCAGGAACTTATCCTTTGCTTACTCGTGTCTTATCCTGGTATTCGCAATTAATTTCTCGTGTGACAACACACACACACACACACATACACTTCTTACACAAACCCATCCTTGATATCATTTAACACTTAATCACCACAACTACTTAATGTAATGCTATCAGTATTTCTGGAGAGCGAGGGGAAATCGCTGCATGCAGAAATCCAAGTGACATCGTTCGATGCCACTTTAAAAGCCATCCTTACACCTTATGGCTCCTGCTTTAAAATGGCCTTTAATTAGATTACACATTATGCACTTCGTGTAATGGTTGGGAACCAAAAAGTATTGGTGCACACACAGGACGGATGAATGCAGAGACAAAAGAGGAAGACAAATCGGGGGTAACCTTTAAGCCGACGAAATGGAGGGAATGAGCAAAACAGAATGATAAACAGGGTGCACACAGAGAGAGAGAGAGAGAGAGAGAGAGAGAGAGAGAGCGCACACCGCTGAAGCCTTTTGTGCTGGCCTTGTGGGTATTCAGAAGAAACCTCGATCACATTCTGTACCCATGATCAGGAAATACAACGAATGCAAGTACGTGTTCCACACAAGCTTATGACCAGCCTGAAGGTTGTGAAACACGTCGTCCTGACGTCAGTAGTGATTTTTACAAACAAGCCACAGTCTGTTAGGTTTTACTGTTGGGCGACACGGTGCCATCGTGAACCAAGAAGGTCTGGGGTTGGGCAAGGGCGTTTCTGTATGAAGTTTGTGTGTTCTGCTTGTGTTTGCGTGGGTTTTCTCTCGGTACTCGGGTCTGTCCAAAGATATGCACATTAGGCGAACTGGCTATTCTCAATTTCCCCTAGGTGTGTTGGCCCTTCAATGGATTGGTCAACTGTTCAGTGTAACTCGCTATTGCCCGGAGTCAGCTGGGATGAGCTCTGGCCTTCATGTGACCCCAAACAGGATAAGTCTTCTAATTCTATTCCACCTATTTCTCTCTGTACATACATACACACACACACAATTAATTTCCACTCATGCACTCATTTGCCAAACCTCTTAAACCTACTAGTGTCGCGGGGAGGATGAAGCCTATCTCAACTGACACGAGGAAGGCGGGGTACACTCTGAACAGCTCGCCAGACCATCGCAGCATCAAAAAACACAACGATTCAAACTCATATCCACACCTAGGGGCAATTTGGAACAGCCAGGTAGCCTAATGTGCATGTCTTTGGCCTGTTAGAGGACACCGGCAAAGACTGGTCGTATGGCTGTTGTGCATACGTTTTGTTCGTTTTGTTTGTAGCGGACAATTACTGACAAGGAACGCGTGGGAACTGATGAATAACGTGTGTAATGGGGGTCCATTCATGGCATTTGGCAGACACCCTTTTCCAGAGTGACTTCTATTTATCATTTTTATATATGAGCAATTGAGGGTTAAGGGCCTTACTCAAAAGCCCAACAATGGCACCTTGGTGGTACTGGGGTCTGAATCCCTGACTTTTGGATCAGTAATCCAGAGCCTTAACCACTATACTACCGTACATGTAACAGTTCTCCACTGGATCCGAAACAGACAGCGACATACATCCTCCGGGGTACCATGAGAGCGTAGAGCAGCGACAGAGATGACTTTCACCACAGGATCAATTTCTTTCACACATTTTTATCTGTCAGATGCCTGTTTATGCTACGCTGCGAGGTGTGAATGCTACAGTAGTGTGACACTAGCTCTGTAGCTAAGGAAGGTTAAGTTAATTAGACTGGCATTCGCTGAATATTTTGAAAAGATGACTGAATGAGTGTTTTTTTGATTGATAATCTTGCAAGACATACTCTGAATTCCTCAAGTACAACAGTGCAGTGTTCTGTGCAGGATCTGATGGAGTTCATAAGATGATCGAAAGCTCATTACAACCATAAGAGATTTGAGACTTGATTTGGACTTGCAAGAAATCATTTAAGAGCACCTCTGATACATGATAAGAGGGCTCCTTGATTGGCATGTCTTTAAGGGCTGTAAAATTGTGACGCTCCCCGTAGAATAGCCCGTTACGGTAAAGGCTGTGTGTGCAGACTGTTTGTGGGCTGTGGTGGTGACCTCTTTCACCCAGTGGGCCGATCTCTGCTCAGACAGCGGAGAATCATGTGTCTGCACTGAAGAATAGCATAATGACTGGTCTGATAAAAGAACAGCTGGCATGTCGTTTAGACTGTATCATGAGGTGCATACAGGACACAGTAGGGAATGTTCTGCAGGTCAACTACCTGGTTCAAAAATTTTAATTTGTATGTGTGCATGATTGTGTATATATAAATATAAATATACACACACACACACACACACACACACACACACACACAAAAGGTCACACCACAGCAGCTCAGTTCACGTCAGCAGTGCGTGCAAGGGGAGATACCACTGAGGAGACCACTGAAGGGATGCAAAGTCCACACAGAGATGCCTGACCCTAGGACCCGAACCCAAGACCTTCTTGCTGTGAGGCGGTTCCATTGAATCATTTGTGATAACATACCATTGGTTTTTAGAGGTGGCTATCAAGAAGCTCTCAGGGGAGCGCAGCAGATGGAGTTACCTAGCGTCTCTAAGAAACACTGTTATGAGCCTATAAGATCCCAGCATGGCGCTATCCACTGTGTTATTGTGAGCTGTAATAGCTGCCATGTACAATTCTGCTGTGCATAGAGCTTGTTATTATCCAGAGCCCATGAAAAAAAGAATTTCTTTAGTGCACAAAAGTCCAAGCAGCAAAGCTCATACTACCGTGTTTCCCCGATAATAAGACAATGTCTTATTTTTTTTTTCGGCTCAAAAAACACCATAGGGCTTATTTTCTGGGTAGGTCTTATTTTAATTCACATTAACAGCGATTTCAATAAACAGGTAAGTGAGTCCTCTACAATTGCTTTCTTGTACTCAGTGGTGTAGCTCTTCCTTTCTGCACTCATGTCTGGGGTCAAAACAGACAGGATAATACCAG
>JAQMYF010000022.1:28466776-28496384 GCA_030014195.1 Neosilurus mollespiculum | reverse complement strand
CCACTGCGCTCATTGTAATTATTTACAAGTTTATTCATTTTATTCATTTATTTTTGCTCTTTTATTCATTTTATTGGGTTTTTTTTGAGACACAAGACTTTTCACTTTATTGTACAGCAAAGTGGAGACAAGATTTCACTCTGTTAACACGGTGTTCCGGCTTAACTGGTTTTCATGTTAATTGGTGACATTGGTTTACAGATGTTTACACTTCGCCCATTTTGCCGACATTTACCTTTTACTTCTGTTTGACTTCTGCAGATTTGTGAAGACGACTCCTCTCGTTCAGAGTGAAATCTGGTTCTCCACTTCGCTCTACAATAAAGTGAAACGTGTCCTGTCTCCAAAGTTTTTGAATAAAATTAATAAATTCCTAAATAATTACAATGAGCGCAGTGGGATTCGAACCTGGGCCCCCGCGTAAAAAGAGAAAAAAGCCAGAACAGACTGAGTGACTCATGTCATCACTTCTGGCATTTTTGTTTTCTTAAAATGTATTTTTGTTTTGCACTTCCCGGCCACCGTAAGAAGTTCAAGCCGTCTGCAGTGCTGATTATTTGAAAGTAGAGCCCCGCCCCTCAAACCATTTCCCCCACGCAAAAACAGTGACAGAGCTGAAACTGAAAAAAATCACATCATAGAAAGACAACTAACAACTAAAAAACAAGGTCAGCGTAAAGAAATGATGTCAACAAATAAAAACACTGTCAGCATTATTAACTGTTTGAATTGAAAGTTATTTTCTTAATATATGTATTTTATTTTTCAATACAACTTTTTTATTCTCAATAAACTTTTTCAGTACCAATGCTAATTTTTCAGAACTCATAATTTAATACCAGTTTTCCTATTTTATTTTAAATTTTAATTTTTAAAGCCGAAATTTTTATTTTTCAAAGCCAAGTTTTAATTTTCAGTACCAATAGGAGCTGTCATCGTTATAACCCCATATATGTACCCAATTTTATCATGTACACGGGGCACAAAGTTTCCTCATACATATTTAAATCTGTTTCTTTTTTTTTTTTTTTGATTTTTCCCCATTTCTTTCCCTAATTTAGTCGTTTTCCAAATCCCACCCATCAACTTTTGCCTTCCCAATCACACGACCACCACCGACCAGGGACATCTGGACATCATACCCTCCGTGACATGTGATGCTACCGCCCGCCTCTTTTCAAACTGCTGCGCATGCGTATTTGGGGGGCGGCCTAACACACTCGGAGGGAAAGCCCTATCCGCCCCCTCGTACGAATGAGCTCACAGACGCCCGTGATTGGCTGGTGATCGCTGTGAGTGACACGGAAGTGAGCGTTGCCATCCCTCCCTCTCGTGAGAGCTCGGCCAATTAGCTCCCACGGACTCCCGGTCACGGATGGCTGTGGCATCAACCCGGATTCGAACTTGCGATCTCCGGGTTGTTAGTTATTTAAATCTGTTTCTCAGTGATTCGTTCACACAGAGCATGTCCCAGGAGTGTCGGTGCTGTCTTTCTTCCTATGACTTAAAATGCTCATCATTATACACACTGCTCTTCAAGTCCATTAAAACTTGCTGCATCGTATTTGTTTCTGTTCAACCATCTTTATTAAAGCACACACAAAATCTGATTCAGCAATAATTTAGTCATAAAACACAGCACTGGTCCACTTTGGAGACAGTCTATTCTGGGTCTCTCTTTACCCCCATGTGTGTCTCTTTCTCTCGTCCCCCTGGCGAAATCTCTCCACTGTCGCTGTCCATCTGTCTGAGGCAGTCGTGTCTCTGTCCTCTGCACTGACACCACATATCAGGCTGACCTGTGTGAAACCTCAGATGACGCTCGACAAAGTCGCTAATTATAGTAACAGACAACCTGTAACACAACTGACTAAACCTCTAGAGTGTGAGGGGAACCATGGGCTAGAACAATAAAACAAACAAAACGGCTTAATCCTACAATCAGGGTCGCTGGGAGGCTGGAGCCTATTTCAGCCGACTCGGGGCGAAGGCATGGTACCCCCCTGAACAGCTCACCAAACCATCGCAGGGCAACAGACACCCACATGCACAAGCGCACGCACACACACATACTCACACAATCATTCCCACTTACATCCACACCTAGGGGCAATTTGGAAGTCAGTTAGCCTGATGTGCATGTGTTTGGACTGTGGAAGGAAACCCATGCAAGCACAGGGAGAACATGCAAACTCCACACAGAAACACCTGTACCTAGGACTCGAACCCAGGATCTTCTTGCTGTGAGCCGGACGTGCTAACCACCACTCCATCTATTGAGCCTTATAGAACTAAATCATGTTTTATAACAATTAATATTTTTTTGGATAGTCAATGTTTTGTTACTACAGAAACAAAAACTAGGAAGCATGGTGGTATAGTGGTAAGCACGTCCGCCTCACAGCAAGAAGGTCCTGAGCTTGAGTTCCAGGCTTGCCGAGGACATCTCTTTGTGGAGTTCTACCTGTGCTTGCGTAAGTTTCCTGCAGGAACTCCAGGTTTCCTCCTACAGTCCAAAGGCATGCAGATTAGGCTAAATAGCTGTACCAAGTTGCCCTAGGTGTGAGTATGAATGGTTGTGTGTGTTAGCCTGTGATGGTCTGGCAAGCTGTTTCGCCCAGAGTCGGCTGAGATAGGCTCCAGCCTCCTCGCGACTCTAAAAGGATTAAGAAGTTCGGGAAATGAGTGAGTAAGAGAAACCAAAACCTGTTATATTGAGTGGATAAATATAAACCTGTGATCTGCTTTACAGCTGGAACTACAATCTGAACCATGCTGTTTTCGAAAACAAGGTAACAGGCAATCATGCTGCCAGCAGCTTTGGTATTAGATCGTAACATGGCTGTGTAGCTTCCGCACCGCCATATAAAGCAACACTCAAGGGATGAAAGCCAGATATTTCAGTTAGGCTTGATGACATCAGGAGATGAGATATGAAACAAAATGAGTTTGAAAACGTCTCACTAACAAAGCAGAGCAGATCCTGAAAGGATGCTAACGAATAATTTAATGGCTTGTTTTGACAGCTAACAAGCTGCATATGCTCTCCGTATGAGCTACAAATTTAAACCGATCAACGCGACGTTTGTCCGAACACAAATTTTTTTCCTATGACATCTGAAAATGCCAAAGTTCAAGTGGAGCGAGAAGCAGATGCCCCAGAAGAAGCAGCCATCCTCCAGGCAAAGATGCAAGGCTCCATCTCAACCACCCACACCTTCACCCCAAGAAACAACTGCATCCCAAGAAGCCTCAAGGTCCATGTCTACCAGTCCCAACTCATCACAAGCCTCCAACAGAAATGTCTCTTCAACTCCATCTAAATTAACTCACTAGGGGTGGAACAAATGAGGCCATTCTGGTAACTAACTGCAACCTTACTTCGGACGAACAAATCGTTCTCATTACATACAAAGCTTTCTTGCGCGAATGCCAAAAATTTCCCATACGCTGGGCCAATTCATTATTGTGTGACAGCCACTTAAACAGGCCAATATGCTGAAGAGTGGATCAGTATGTGACGATGTGATTTTGCAATACTGAGATATTGTGATATGTGCAGGGTCCCACAGTGTTCACATCTGCAAATAAAGCAGAGTTACAAGCCTTCCTTAGCTTTCCAAAAGACCAGAAGCCATTCACATTGTACCATGTGACCTCAACCAAGTGCCTCAGGCATGCTGCAACTCTTCAGAAGCAAACGAAGAGAAATAATCTCGGAATGCTGACATGCGAAAGCCACCAAATACTCAACTGCAATGAAAAAGGAGAAAAATCTAATATCATGTACACTGTGTTATGTTTTGTATTAGCAAGTAAACGGCTAAATGAATGAAATGAATGACTAAATGAATGCTTTTGAAGTCTTAATCTACGTTTAATGATTTAAAATAACATTCTGACCTTAGAAGTGCTTTCTAAGATGTCACCAGTCAAAATATTGTTTGTGTGAAGAGGGAAGAGGTTTTGTTTTTTATTGTTGGGAAGATGGTAACCATTTGACCTCCTCCCAACAATAAAAGAAACCTCTTCCCACCTCTTCATCGCCAGCAAGCAACACTCAGTATACAAGAGACAGGCAAATAGTCAGGCGATTAGCCACTGTCAGCAAAGCACGGCGTGTCCAGGTTATTAAAGTGAGTCGTGTGTCTAACACAGAGGAGCTTCACTGGAGATCATGTGATGTTTCTCAATTTCCGTTCTTGTCTGTACTTTGGTTCTTGTGGACCAGTGCTACCATGGGTTTCCTCCAGGTACTCCGGTTTCATTCCACAGTCCGAAGACATGCACATTAGGCTAACTGGCTATGTGTATGTTTGGTTGTGTATGTTTGGGCCCTGTGAGGGATTGGCGAGCTGTTCAGGGTGTACCCTGCCCAGAGTTGGCTGAGATAGTCCCCCCTTAAAGGTGTCCTTTCACTAGGGAATAGCCTATTGCTTTATCTTCCATTTTCAGTCCACTTTGCCAGAAAGCAAAAGATTCCCAGCAAAACCACCTCAGCTCATACGCTTGATATCTCTTATTCATCTGTTTTACGTCTTGTTTTGGTTCCGTCTGTTAACGATAACCATAATAATAAGACCACGTGACCAAAGGAAATATCTTGCACATTAACACTCACGTACAGGAGTAAACAAATGGTTTCAGAAAGACATTGTGCCGACTGAATTTTATTTACAAGAAATAACAGTGTAAAAAGTAGCAAAAAGTCACATGATCATCTTACGTCTCTGCCGGCAGTACAAAACTAATTTGCATATGAATACATGGTGCTGTGTTCTTTCTTTTATATGTACGAGTGTATGAACTGTACACATGCCTGCTTTTATTTTATTCACAAGTTCACTAGTTTATATCTGATTTGTTAGTTTAATATCTGTATACTATTATTATTACCATTAACTTCCCTTATATGAACCGGTGGATTCATGTCCTATTCTATAAATTTCGCATTCTCGCAAGAGTGAAAGTGCAGCCTTTTCAAACAGATTCTAGCAGATTGAAACTTTGAAAATGTAAGTAAAAACCACCTGATAATGAAAATATACATATGTGAGTCAGAAGGCTGGCATTTCATTTCACTTTACGTTCTCCTTACTGCGTCTTGTACAAAATTAGTTTGAATTGTTTCAACACAGTATGAGTAAAGAAAAACTGCTAAAGCAATCACTTACCGTCGCTTGTTCGACGTCTTGCATTCCAATCAAAACACAAAGATTTATGTTCTATTTTCTTTCTTTTTTTTGGAAACATAGCTATTAGAGCATATACTGTGCATTCTGACTCTCTACCTAACTCAACTGTATTAAAAGGCACAAGTGGAATGGATGGGTGTGTCGGAAAAATGTTAAGCACGAGTTACTCTCATTTAGCAAGAACTGTACGGCATGATTGACACTCATCCTAACTTGCTTTCTCTTTTTTTTTTTTAAGAGACGAGGCTCTCACAGGTGTCTCTGGAGAACCAGTTCATCAAGTAAGTCTTTCTTCAGCGTGTGACGTTCCCTGGCACAGTAGAGTGCTCAGCAGGGTTCAGAACATCTCTCACACTGTGCTGTCTGCTTCCACAGAGCAATGAAAACCCAAGCACATCGATGAGCCCCCTCTACTTCGGCCCAATTCTTTTTTTAATTTTATCATCGCTTACTTCACGGGTACACACACTTTAATCCCCCCAAGCCTGAGCCGGCTCTGCTGTTTTACTGAGGCAGACAAAGAGGCAGCCAGGGGACACAGTGTGTGTGTGTGTGTGTGTGTGTGTGTGTGTGTGTGCGTGTGCGTGTGCATTTTGGGAGGGAAGGGGATGGGAGGGTGGAAGAGAGGCGGGAAAGGGGTGTGAGACATGATGTAGCTTGATGAAAAAGCGGACGAGACAGGAGGACGGGTGGAGAGAGAGAGAGGACATCGAGGCAGGGATGGAGAGGGGTGATGGGTTGTGTACGCTGGCGGGGGGTGGTGGTGAAAAATGTGCGTGTGCTTTGTGATTGAAAACAACAGTGTGACACTGGGGTTGGGGGGTTGGCAAAGTTGTGGGGGATTTCTCTCCGGACAAAATATGCTGTGGGGGTATGCACGTGAATAAAAGCAGCTCCCACTCTGGAAACTAACGACAAAGAGAAAGCAAAGAGAAGACGGTGTGAATAGATATTATATTATGCCGGAATTATTAAAGGAGCCGTATCATGATTCTTACCCAAATTCAACTGCCAAAAAGTCGTCTAAATAGGCCATGAATGTCCAAAATATCAGTCTGTACTGATTAAACATCCTTCCAACTTGCAAACCAAAAGGATTCAAACCTTTCAAACCGGACATGAAGTGGATGGGAATGGATCACAACATATTCCTGCTCATTCATCAAACCACTTAATCCTATTAGAGCCACAGAAAGGCTGGTGCCTATCTCAGCCAACACTGGGCGAAGGCGTGGTACACTCTGGTCAACTCACCAGACCATCGCAGGTTACACAACCACAACCACACACACACACACACACACACACACACCATCCACTTCCTCGTGAGCAGCATCAGCCTGTCTCAGCCGACTATGGATGAAGGCGGCTCGCCAGTTCATCACATATCCAACACACACTCACACCTAGGGGCAATTAGGAACGGCCAATTAGCCTACTGTGCATGTCTCTGGACTGTAGGAGGAAACCCAAGTACCCAGAGGAAACCCAAGCCAGCATGGGGAGGACATGCATACTCCACACAGAAACGCCCTCACTGAGCCCTTCTGGAACCTTCTCGTCGTGAGGCGGACGTGTTAACGGCCTCATTCATTATCCGTAACACTTACTTAACAGGGTCATGAGAAAACTGGAGCCAATCCCAGCTGACTTCAGGCTGGAGGCGCGGTTAAACCCTGAGCAGATCGCCAGCCTATTTCAGGACTGACACAGACACAAACAACCATACACACACTCACATTCACACCTGGGGGCAATTTTGAGTACCTAGTTCACCTAATGCATGTCTAGCGACTGTGGAAGGAAACTGGAGTACCCTGAGAAAGCCTATGTGAAGATGGGGAGATCATGCAGACACAAAAAGGCTATCGGCTGAGATTCGAACCCTGAACCATCTCACATGGAGTGTCAATGCTAACCAATCGGTGGTATCAGTACATTATCTAACGGAGCTGAATCCTTCAGCATAGCAGTTTTATCTTTTCACTAAGATTTTGCCTTTGACGTTATGACAAGTGCGTACTGCGGGTTTTTCCCCTGCACTGGTACATTCACAGATACTGAAGTTTGATATCAAGTCATTAAATATTAATGCATGCATAGTACAGATCAGGCAGCAGGGTATTACTCCGCCGGTTGCAGCTTTGGGGGGGGACACGACACTTTACTGGAGGAACTTATGTACTTTAAATCTATCGGAGAATGCACCCCATATTTAAGTGCCTACACTGCAGAAACTGAGAAGTATACTGGTTCTCATGAGAGAGAGAGAGAGAGAGAGAGAGAGAGAGAGAGAGAGAGAGAGAGAGAGAGAGAAACATCCAAGCTTTACTGAGCGTGCATGCGTAGATAATATAACGCAACTGTGGTGTAAAATACATCAATCTTATTTAAAGGGGCCCATTCACTTCCCAGGCATATCAATCACTCACTCATTTGCCAAACCGCTTAATCCTACAAGGGTCGCAGGGAGGCTGGTGCCCATCCCAGCTGATACTAGGCAAAGGCGGGGTACTTTTATTTTTTTTTTAATCCAGGATAAACTGGGTTAGACATTTGAAATTATTTAGATCATCTTTACCTCCCCTATTTCCCACCCATTTTCACAAAGCTCCGCCCCTAGGATCTACTGTAGCCTTTAAGTCCCTTTCCCCACATATAGGAATTTTGTTAGGGTAAATCACAATTCATCAAATTTCCCACTTATCACAAACAACCGTCACATGAAACAACTGCATTGTTGGCATCTTGTTGGCATCGCAGCAGTTCGTAGTGCATTCTTACAAGCACTGTGTCACCACTGTAGCAAAATCATGGTTTGCTGTAGGTCTTGGGACTGGTACCAAATAAATGAGACGCCAGTAAGAAACACCACGACAGCCCTAAAGTAGACACACGTTGCTGCCTTACCAAATAATAATACGCTACAGTGCGCTGAGTTTTTTTTTTTTTAACATTTCAGAAAAATCGTAGCACTCTACAGTAGCGTCAAGAATCGCTACGATTGAGCTGAATGCATCGCTAAGAGGTTTGCCATGTCTTTAGGAGGTGGGACACCAAGGGGCTTTGGAGTAGGGGGGTTTCTATGAAACCGGCACCTTAAGGGAGGCCTGTAATATACTCCTGCACGGATGATTTAGCCGGTAACGTTTACCCAGATGTAAAGTCTGAGGGCTTTTACACCTTCCCAGTATTTTTACTGGTACCCATTTACACTGCTGGGTAGACAGAGGCACACTTATGATTCAGATCTTACCCAGGGGTCTTAGCACGGTGGGAGTACAACAGGGAGTTGTGATAGAGGCTCAGGTGGTTACAGCTATGGCTTACTGATACAAAGGTCAGGGGTTCAAGCCCCAGTACCAAGCTGCCACTGTTGGGCCCTTAAGCAAGGCTCTTAACCCTCATTTGCTCAATTGTATAAAAATGTAAGTTGCTTTGGATAAGGGTGTCCGCCAAATGCCGTAAATGATTCGAACCCACGTCCTCTTCATCATGAGCCATGCACCCTAACCACTACACCACCAGCCCAGGACCCTCTAGCTGTGAGGCGGATGTGCTAACCACTACTCCACCGTCCCACCCTGTTGTAACGTGAGTGGAAACCTTGGACGAGACTGCAGATTCATGAAGAACGAAAAACGACCAGGATTGTCAAACTTAACACCCTGTATTTATTTATAACGCACATAAGACAAGTGTGAGCAAAGTTGTTTTTAAAGATAAGACACACTGACACATAGATAGCTTTTCATATCATTAAATTTGGGATGGTTTATAGCAAGAGTTTTTTTTTTTTTTTGCATTTTTTTAGGGTGAAGCAGCACAGTGGAGTAGGGGTTAGCACGTACACCGCGCTCCTGTGTGGAGTTTGCACGGTCCCCCGTGCTTGCATGGGTAGTGTCAGGGTACTCTGGCTTCCTCACGCAGTTCAAAGACATGCAGGTTAGGCTGAATAACTGTTACAGTCAGATGAGAGGCTCCAGCCTCCCCGTGACCCTAGCAGGAATGAGCAGTTTGTCAAATGAATAGATGTAATGACTGGTGGAGCAAACACATGCGTTCACTGACCTTTCGCGTGGCATCACCTGGCATATATAATAACGTCAGATCCTTGTTGTTGCATAATAGCGTCTAACGTTAGGTTACGTTACCTTAATGATGTGGTTTTACGCTAGTACTGCTAATAATATTACTACTGTCATGACATTAGTTACTTTAAGTTCATTAGTGGAAAAATTAGAATTTAAAAACCTACCTCTTCCAAATCTTTGGACACACGCATGCTCTGTCTAACTTGAAGACGAAGTTGAACTTGTAATTTATCTGATTAGACCCCCGGTGTTAGACCTATTGGAAAGTTCCTGTCTATGTGAATGTAATGACTATACACTTCACCCTCGATTTCCCGGATTATTAGGGGTATAGGCTGTCCGGGAACCTCAGTTTTGTAGCTCTCCCATCACTGATGCCAATATCTGTTCGTCGGACATTATTTTGTGCCCCGTCGCGGCTTCATTTTAGTCCATCCACTCGGACGGGAACGGGCCGCACAGGAGGGAAGTTTGAAAAATCGTGACCGACCCGAACTTCCTTCATCCATTTCTGGACTTGTCCGAGCATTTGACCGGCCATACCAAATAATATCCGGCGCCGAATTTTGTACGGGAAATCCGAAGTGGAATCCGAAAAAGGGGTACGGGAAATCGAGGGTGAAGCGTATTAATATTACTTTACTTTAGTACAATTTCTGTAAGCTCTCAAATGTCTAGTAATAATAACATGAACATTATATAGCTCACCTGAACGATGATAACTTACTAGGACAGAGTGTGGACTGAGGACAACCAAACACACACAATTTCCTGTGGAATGAAAATCAGCACGTCACAAGTGCCTTCCGTGGTGCTCACACGAAAGGTAAATATCGGTCATCATAAGATACATTCTAAAGGGACACATGCCTAAATTTCTCTTTTATTATTAGGAGTAAATAAATAAATAAATAAACGGCTACATTTTTTTAAAAAAAAGAGTAAAAGCTGGCACGGTGCCGAATATCAAAATAAGCCCAGTTTCATGATAAGACTCTAAATATAGTGAAACTCACTCATTTGCCGAACCATTTAATACTTAGTACTACAAGGATCACATTTAAGCTTGAGCCTATCTCAGCTGACAAGGGGCGAAGGTGGGGTACACCCTAAACCATTTACACTCATACTTACACCTAGGGGCAATTTGGAACAGCCGATTAGCAACTAGCAATTAACGCGCATGTCTTTGGAATGCCGGAGGAAACCCACTCAAGAACGGGGTGAACATGCAGACTCCACACGGGTATACCCTTACCTAGCATCGGACTCAAACCCAGGACCTTCTTGCTGTGAGTCAGACATGTTAACTCTACTCAACTATGCCGCCCGAGCGTCCACCTTTTCCTTGTTATGCCTGTAAGTAGTTTCTATTGATTTTATATGTCTGTCCAACGTCCGTATGCATCATGACGGTGACTCAAAGAGCTTGCGCGTCCATCGCAAAGCCAACACACATTCTCACACACCTCTCGGGAAATTTGGAACAGCCAGTCCTAATGTGCATGTCTATACACAGTCGGAGCAAACCGGAATACCCAGAGGAAAGCCATGCAAGCATGGGGACAGCATGCAAACTATACCCGGATACACCCTCACCGAGCCTGCGACTCGAACCCAGTACCTTCTTGCTTTGAGGTGGACGTGCTAACCACTACACCACAGTGCCGCCCAGTTTTTGTTCCTACAGTAACAAAACACTGCCTAGCAAAAAAACATTCATTGTTATAAAAAAATTAAATTTTTCTCTTTAGGGCTTTAGGGTGGCGTAGCGGTTAGCATGTCTGCTTCGCAGCAGGAAGGTCCTGGGTACATATACGCTCTCATCGAGCCCGGGACTCGTACCCAGGACCCTCCTGCTGTGAGGCCGACGTGCTAACCACCTGTTAAGACTTATTCAAATTCAAGCCGATCTCTTGGACCGGATCAGATGAGTTTTCCAGATAAAATAACAGCTAATTAGGGTCACGGGGAAGCTGGCGCCCATCTCAGCCAACTCTGGGCGAAGGCTGGGTACAGACCACTGCAGGGCCACCACACATACAACCATTCACACTCACACCCAGAACAGCCAGTTAGCCTACTGTGCATGTCTTGTGGACTGTCGGTGGAAACCGGCGTACCCAGAGGAAACCAAGCACGGTGAAAACATGCAAACCCCCGCACAGACACGCCCCGAGCCTGGGATTCGATCCCAGGACCTTATTGCGATGACGCACAAACCACCTGTCAAGACCTCATCAAACACAAACAAGCATCCTGGACCAGTGGCTCGGTATTCCAGATGTGATTTCTCAGCCAAGTGATCTTTTTTCCCCCTGAAACAACAGCTTTACTCTGACATTTCTGATGTCCTGATCAATTCCTACAGATTTTTTTGTACAAGTCAGAAATTCAGGTATGGCTCCTTTAAGACTAGCAGTTGCTCTAACAGGTTATTTTGAGCATAAACATCACTCCTTCTCCACCCTGAGGATACAGCTGTGAAAACACCTGGGAACATGGATGGTGCTAACCTGTTACTACACCAAGATTAAGCTAAAGAGGCTTTTGTTTTGGTTTTTATGTGAAATATCCTCAACTACCTGCCAAACGCAAGTGCAGCGCACACACACACACACACACACACACACACACACACACCTGGACAGAATTAGCATTTAGCACATTACCAGCCTGATAAAGCGGGTTTCTGGCACTGCAGGTGTGTTTGTGCTATGAAACAAATGCTACCATATTCTCTAATTCCTGTTTATTTAGCCTGTTTGTGGTTGCTAGTATCAGCTACTCACCGGTATGAAGCATCTTCCACCGTTTGTTTTTATATCCACCCGAACTGGGAACAAAAGCGGGTTGCTCAGGGTTACTATTTACATTTACATTTATTTATCCTCTCCATGAATTCGCCGCCAGTGCCCTAGAGGCACAAAACCGACGGTTAAATACATCTTCTCCCAAAACAATGTCGCTCTAAACGGTTGTGGGACGCTGTAGTTAAATCCCCACGAGCGTGCGTGCGCGTGTGAGAGCGAGCGTGCGCGTGCGCGCGCGCACATACATACAACATACATAGATCCTCACGCGGACGCGGACGCTGCTGCTGCTGAGTCAAGCCTGCACGCGCACGCTTCCTTGTACTCCATGATTATCCCAATTCTTTCATTTGTTTGTGTTTTTTATGTTATATGGTTTGCTATATGGTTCACAAAGCGGCGGCGGTGGTGGTATCAGGGTTGTAGCCGTGTGGTGTCACACACCAGGTCTCTGGGTGTGCAGCCGGTAGACAGCATGGAGAGGGAGAGCTGAATGTGCGCGCTCCTGTGTCTGCCCGGGAACGCGCACGCGGTTAAACAAATGAGATTATAACGTCTTTCTCTCTCTCGTTTAAAAACCTTCATTCATTCATTGCTATTAAGGTCGTGGGGAGGCTCGAGTGAGTGTCTGGGCTTAGACATCCAGGCGGATCCCTGGATGGAGCCACCACTGCCCCCCTGCATCAGTTGAGGTGGTTCGGGCACCTTATAGGGGTGCTTCCTAGGCGCCTCTCTTTAGACGTGTACCAAGTATATCGAACTAACCAGGCCACCAGGCACACCCAGAACTCAGTGGAGGGATTTTTACCTACCCATTCAGGCCAAGCAACACCTTGGGATCCCACAAAAGGAGCTAGAGAGTGTCGCTGGAGTGATACAGGCCTGGGTTTTCCTCCTAAACCTGCAACCTAACCTCAGGTAAGCAGAGGAAAATGGATGGATAGTAGGCTGGAGCCTATCCCAGCCGACTCTGAGCGAAAGGCAGGGTTCACCCTGAACGGCTCGCCAGTCGCATCGCAAGGCCAACACACCCGCAACCATTCCATTCACACTCACATATAGAGCAATTTAGAACAGCCAGTTCATGTCTTGGGACTGTAGGGGGAAACCTACGCAAGCATGCGGAGAACACGCAAACTCCACACAGAAGTTCAGTTGCCAGGGTTGGGACTTGAACCCAGGACCTTCTTGCTGTGAGGCGGATGCGGTAACCACTACACCATTGTCCTGCCTTATTTTTTAATCTGTATGCACGCATCACTGTCTCGCACAGGTAAGTTATAAAGCACTGCGGGGTATACTGTTATAGAACAATCTCTTCATCCTGAAGTTCATTCATATTAACTAACAGCACCTACTGTACCATTTTGTGCCTCTTGCAGCTCAAAGAAATGTTGATTCTTTACATTAGAACAACAATTATTGAATTATTAACATTAATACGTACTCTTTATTTATAGTTACTTTTAAAGGGTTCCCCAGTGAATAGTCATTGTGTTTTATCTTCTATTATCAGTTCATTTGGGATAAATATAAAGGTTCGCTGGTGAAACCACCCCAGCTTACTGGCTTGGTATCTCTTAATCACGTGTTCTACATCTTGTTTTGGTTCTGCATCTGTTTGCACTAACTCTAACAAGACTGCATGACCAGAGGAACACTCTTGTGCATCCATGATAATTAGGCAGTGTAACACCCATTCCTAAAAAGTGGAAAAGTCCGAGTTTAAGTGGGCAATTCCACCGTGATGGACTTTACGTTTGTAAGGTGTCTGAGCCATTTCAGCTAGTCTCACACTAAAAGTTAAGGTCATAGTTCCCTAATCTTGTGTAGGGGCATAGCTAAGGGCTTGAGGTATTTAAGCAGGGAAGAAGAGATATCCAATTATGCTTGTTTTTTTTATGAAAACAAAAAGATGAGTGTGACAGGCATTAAAAGCACAAGACACATGAAAATTGAATCAAACTTTATTTCAACATTCTCTGAAAAGTAACGATACATGATTGTGAACTCAAGGTGTATAAGTGGTGTAGGCTTGTTATTATATTGACTGCAGTAAATAACAGGAAGTGAGGCACTTCGCAGCACTGGCTTCAGGGTTGTGAAAAATCCTATGTGACGGACGTTACACATTCATTAGAATGAGAAAGATAAAAAGACTTTTTTTTTTTTCTGAAATATTTTACTGATTTGTTTTGGCTAGGATAGAATTATCCAATAATTGATGATCTTACATCAAATTACACCCTATTATTCTTTTAAGGGTTTAAACCATTTTAGGAAATCTGAGAAAACTGTTTTCACTAATCCCCCTATATGTCCAATTTTTCTAGAGGTACCTGTATTAAATACAGATGTCAAACCCAAAAATCAATCAAAACAAAACAACATCACTGAAGTCCACGGACTATGGATAGGCATTTGTAGTGAGTCACAGGCTAGAAACCTCCCACCCCACTATCTCAGAATTCATCCACCATGGTATGTGTAAGTGGCTAGAGAATATGTATAATGTAATATTATATATGTGGAGAAATGTCCTAGAACCCTAATAAATCCCTCTATTGGACTATTGTCTTCAATCCCTAAACATCTATTACGTGTTGTGAAAAGGAATGCCAACTTAAAGTGGTAAATGCTTTATCATCAAAACTTCCATTATCCAACATCCATTTTCCCCACTAACAGAGCTGTATAAAATAAGTGTGGCCAGTTGTAGACTGTATATAGTTTCTTGTAATTGTAGAGCAGTTCATAAATACTTTTAAATCTGTGTCGCCCTCTTGTGGCCACAGTAATAACTGCACCGACTTTAACATGATTTTTCAGCACGGTGCTTTCTGAGTGTTACAAATCACATTCATTCCAACAGTCCTAGTTCAAATGCAGCACACACTCATCTTCCTTGGTTTACTACAAAATAAAGAAATAAACATACAAATATAATAATAATAAATCCAAAATTCTAATCATAATGCTGGTACGAGTCTCACACCAACTATGCAAACCTTTTATTTAAATTATGGCAAAATTGCATTAAAACATAAGACAAAAATAGATATTCCATATTGCTGAACAATAGCACTCCCTGAAAGAAGTTACTAAATGCTATAGGATTATCTACAAAGCACGACATGCTATGAGTTAATGGAGGCATGGAATAGTGACGTTCAATTTACACTTTTAGTATAAAAATGAGTGTTTATAGAATAGAAAAAAAAAAAAAGACCAATGAGCACAATCACAAGTAACACATATTAGTCTTTTATGTAACTGGTATTCTATACTTTTTTATAGTTTTTTTTTTTCCTTTCTCTTTACGGTTCTAAAAGTGTTAAATTTTTTTTAAAGCTAATTTTTTGCAAAAAAAAAAAGTTAAAAAAAAAAAAAAAAAAAAAGAAAGAAAGAAAAACAAAGGTAATCTTCCATCAAAAAGAAGCTGTTTAGCTAATTTGATCCAAGAGTGCACCATGGTTCTGACTGAACCAGTTTAGTCAGGAGTGAGTATTGTGCATTTCCTTGTGTGATATTTGTCACTTTAAGACTTTAGCCTGTATGGGGCTGCGTAAAGGAACGCAGCCATCCATCTCCAAAGCCTCTGGCCAGCCCTCATATTTATTACTTCCTTTGCTGTTCTTCATTCGCTGTGGACAAAAAAAAAACAAAAAAAAAAACACTGTGTGACTGATTCAACATAAACAGCAGAATAAAACATCTACACATCCATCTTAAAAAAAAAAAAAAAAAAGTTGATTTATATATTTTTGATAATTTACAAACATTACCTCCTTTAATGTGGCCTATAATCTTTACAAATGCAACTGACTTTTGGGAGGAAAAAAAATTAAACTAGAGATGCCCTCAATGGTGACAAGTGCATTAACGAACCTGACAAATCCACCTAAAACTGCAGGTTTTTCTAACTTGGCATAGCTATAATGAAATGTCTCCCCCTAGTGGGCATTCAATGTGCATTTTGGCACATTTAAAAAAAAGATATACATTTTTCAGTATTACAGAACTTTGTTCAACATGATCCCATGCATGGATCACTTCCAAAATGTAAAACACAACCTCCTGGTAGAGGTAATAATAATAATGTGGTTGCATTAGTGAGCATGGAGTCGGTGGTGAAGTAGTTAGGGTGATGGACTCATGATTGACAGGTCAAACCTGTGTTTTCAGGATATCAGCCCTCCTTTATTGAAGCAAATAAACTTAACCACAGATGAGGAGTGCATAGAGCTCATTCAGCCAAGAAAATCTGTGAGGGACAAGAAAACCTTTGAGAACAACTCAAAGCTGAAATTTAGTGTAAGGCCATCAATTTAGTCTTGAGCAGCACTCTGGAAAGTCGACAAAATGGGGGATACTGTCTATAACTATGAAGCATGAAAATATATACACCATGCAGGAGGTACATGCGATGCAGAACAAGTGCAGAAGGCAGCTGGGGACAAGACGCCTGATACAACAGAAGAGATGGAATCAATTTACTCCAGGACATCAAACGCTGACTGAGATCTTCAAGGCAAAACAGGGAACCTACAGAAGGCTCGGAAATAAAGAGAATGGGCAGGGACTTGTTTCTTTGAGAACCTCTTCAAATGTGTAAAATCTCTCTTCACCAAGAAGACAGGATGCATTTTGACAACTTCAAAACAAAATGCTAAAGGAGCACCTAGAAATCATCAGCCGCAGGCCACAGCGGAATCCTGTAGAAGGTGCAGAAGAATGCACCTGATGTTCTACACTTTCTGTGGGAATCAATGAGAGTGGCATTGGAAAAGCAAGCGATACCTAAAGAGCAGGAGGAAAACTCTTTGCAAAAAAAGGAGAAGTCCTCCAACATCAGCCAACTGCAGCCTATCAGGCTTCTCAATGGTTTCTTCAGCGTCATGGCCCAAATGTTGACCAGATATTTGGAGAGAAACAGACTCAGACACAAAGGATCAACAAACTAGAATTTGTCAGGATTTTTTGAGCACACCAGTATGATCTGGCACCAAATCGAGTAAAAAAAAAAAAAAAAAAAAAAAAAGACAGACAGACCCATCATGTCAATGTCTGGATCTCCCCAAGGCATTCTGCGGTGTTTTACATAGCCTCCTAAGGGCTGCCTTCAACTATTACATGCTTCATATCATGGCTTACATTCAAGACCTGCAATCCTACTTTACCGCACCAGAGTTCACCACTGGTGGCAGTCCACCTAAGCATGCTGATTTGATTGACAGTTTTTCACTTACCTATAATCAGATATAATAATATAGTCACTGGTGGATCTGTATGAAGGACAATATGTTACTTTCAATTTATCTAAAGCCTCCGTCACACTCATTCGGAATCAGCAGGAATCAAGCAGAACCAGCCGGAATGAAGAATTGTCAAAATTCGCAGCCTCTGAACCCGCCTTGAATGATTCTTGCATATTCACATTCTGGGTGCATTAGCTCGAAATGCAGCACGGATGTAGTTTGAACACAGTGGGAATATTGAGAATGCTGTTAGAATGCAGTCAGAATAGTTAGAATGCACTTCGAATGGCGTCCGAGTGCGGCTCGATTGCTGGCTGAATACCGGCTGAAGTCTGGTCGGAAGGTGCCTTGAATGCTGTACGAATTCACGAAAAAAAAAAAAAAAACGCTCAAGAATTCAAACAGAATGCAGCTCGAATATTTAAAATGAACTTCGAATGTACTTAGACGACACTGATGCTTCTACTTAGTTGGGTTTTTTATTACTATTATCAAACGACATTTTTCTTTGCTTCTACTTTTTAAACATGTAGATACTTATTTATTTTTAGATAGTAGAACCTCTATAAATATAAATATATGTTACTACCTGCTCAAATGGGCTTTTGTTTTCTATTCCTTTGGCTCCAACGAACACCCAGCTGTCCCTGAAGGCGAGTTCTTTAATCGCGGTGCTACCCAGCTCCTCGAACAGCCGCCGTGCCTCATCATTCAATCTGAAAGCAGCAGATTACTTAGCTATCAACTCCAGGTCATCAAAGGAACACCAAAAACAGTGTGTGTTTATTAAAAGCCAGACAGGGATTTGATAGTGATAGGTTTACGAGATTATAGAGTAGCCTCTCATTTCATTATTGATTCAGTCATCACAAGAGGGTAAGATATGCGAAGGAGATATAGTATGCATGAGGTTACTTGGTGGCTGGATCGTCGAAGGATGCCACAAACACTAAGATTCCTTCATGGAGAGGCCGCAGGAACTTCAGCAAATCAGTCACATCTGGGGGAAAAAACAAGAAGGGTGGTTATGTTAGTATTCAGACTGTGAGGAATAAGATATAGGTATGACTGGTAGAAACCAACCTCCTTGCCACATGTCAAATGATTTTGCTTCCAGAAGCTCTCCAGTGACCCCTATCAAAAGAAACCGCAGTGTTATCATCATCACCCAAAAAAAGCAGAGGGGTGAAGGAGATTGGCAGGTTAGTATACCAAACAATATATACAGTATTTTAAATGATTACCATTTAAATATATATCTTATAACACATTCAATTAAATACGTTTAATTTCATATAATCAGTGATTCCGAATTCTTGATTCTGATTGTTCAGAATGAAATATACCAGAAATCACTGTTACACTCTAATATTTTGTTGGATTGTTACAACAAACTTGATCAACATTACAAAACTTATTTCCATCCAGATCTGATTTCATTTTTCAGCAACATCTTGGATTGATGACAGGAAAAATGAACCACACCATAAAGTCTTCTCCAGCACATCCCAAATACTTTCAACAGGGTTAAGGTCAGGACTCTGGGGGGGCCAATACACGTGTGAAAATGCTTCCTCATGCCCCCTGAACTACACTTTTACTATTTCAGCCCCAATTTTAAATCTGTGCCATCAGGAAAGAAAATCTCCATTGAGGTGATAACATTCATTCAGTACATCTCCTGACATCTTTTTATTACAACATTAATGTTGCTGAGCCTTTACCTGACCAACCATGCTATGACGATTATGTGCTATCAAGGCTGAAGGCACTCCAACAAGAAATTAGAGTGCACAGCTGTTTTTTGGCTGAGGAGTATATTAATATGCTAATACATTAGTATTGATATGACAGTTTCTACAAAAACAACATATGCGAAGGTTAAAATGGTAGATGCCACAAGCACCTTTTTTAAGGTTTTTTTTTGTAAGGTGTCTTCAAATTCTTCAGGAAGAACAACTCGTTTTTTTAATCCCACATGCCTGGCAACATGAAAAGCTACATTTTTCATCTTGTTACAAGAGTGCAAAAGAAGGAACTTGTCTCGCAGGTAATCCACAACATTAAATGGAACCACAAATTGATTTTTTTTAAATCATACTTCTTATTTTTAGATTTTAAAATAAATAAATAAATAACATGGGTTTTACGTCCATAAACGTGACTTGTCTTGTGCTGCTGAGGCAAATGAGAAAAGTCAGATCCCTTCTTTAGCGTCTGGGGTAAATAGAAAAATAGAGAAATGAAGTGACTGTCGAAGCTCAAAACCTTTTAAAGCTAAATATAGGTAACGTGACTGAAGCTATACAATACACACTAGATGACCAGTCTTTTAAATGAACCTGTACATTTAACATGTATTAAACTCTGAACAACTGTCTATAGAACAGCAGCCTTGTTCCAAAAATCTTTAGAAAATATAACTATTTCAAACAGAACTAAACGAATCTCAGAATCACAATCTCAGCACCTAACATGGAATCATGCTCTGTGTCGTTTTTATGTTGTCTAAGGTGATTTCTGAGGTTTTGAGCGTTGTTAAAAAAAAAATTATAAAATTTTTGATGAATCACCAATTTCGGAGAAACCAGGAATTTTTATATCCAGCATTTTGGTAATGGTATTAAAATTGTGATTGTTATGCATAGCTGCAGCTTAAGTCTTACCATTTACCAAAGCAATGTTAAGTCCTCTGCCGACATTGTTCTTCACACTGCTGACAAGACTGAAAGAACAACATAGAAGGTAATTAGATTGTGTTTGTTTTAGAATGTATCGCAAACACATGGTTTATTGTTTCCGGGCTGAAAAAAAAACCTCATTAAGCAGATAATAAAGGATTGCTTACATAAATAAACTGGAGAATAAACTGGGTGGGAGCTTAAAGGGGCAGTGACATGGTTGTTTAATAAAAATTGCCTAAATATCATGAATGGTGTCAATCAAACAAGACATCGCTTCTCGTTTCTTGTGTTAGCTTCCTGTCATCCAGGGTTGCCGATTTATTCTCTCCACAGCTCACAGTCTCTGGCTGTTTGTGTCCTATGAGACAGGGTCATGCTGCAGTGCTAACTTAGGTCTTTTAGCCAAGTGGTGCGAGGCCGGCCTGGGTACTGGGTAACTTCCAGCTGCAGCGGCCCAGCACAAATAGCAGGTGGTGGATAGCCGAACGGCCTTTAGATTTAGGGGTTAGCTGTGAATATTGAATAAGCAGTCATGAACCGCAGTGGTGAGCGGGTCAGGGTGTGATGGATGGTGGGGTGGTGCCTGCCATCTTACAAAAAAAAGTCACAACAACCGGTAGCCCCCTTGCAACATGGCGAGATTATGCCGCCAGTAAACAAGCCTAACCGACGGCAGAGACTTGGGACCCACCGTCAACCAACCTCCTGGGAAGATTTGTACCAAACAAGACATAATTGTTCATATAGATGGAAATTTAATTTATGGAGAATACTAGATATGAATTGGGTTCATACTTTAAATTTGTTAGGAGTTTGATCTGCGAAATCTTTTAGCCCTACAACATTTCAAAAAGTCTATAATGCAATCCATTTCCATCAGCTCCATATTGGGCTGGAAAAACTCCCAGCTCCTTTAGATTTGCAGGCTGGAGGGTTATTTAACAAATAATGACAACTATTTTGAACATTCATGGCTTATTTTCATGACTTTTTGGCAACTAAATTTGGGTAAAAATCATGACGCAGCTTCTTAAAGGAAAAACTTTCTGCAAAAGTGTAAATAAACCTTTAGCTCAGGGGTGCCGATCCTGCTCCTGGAGATCTTCCTTCCTTAAGACTTTATCTCCAACCCTAATGTGGCCATGTGACAGATCTGGTCAGGACTCAAGTCTTCATTTCAAAGTCTTAAGCCTTGATTAGATGATTGGATGGTTAGATAGGCATGATCAAGGTTAGAGCAAAGGTCTTCAGGAAGGTAGGTCTCCAGGAGCGGGATTGGGCACCACTGCTTTAGCACTTTGTCTTTACATACATTTCAAATTGTATTGAGAAATAAAAAATTCCCCATCCACCCAACTGTACTAAAAGTATCATGTCTAGTAACTATTGTGAAATCACATTTCCTCCAAAGCAAACTGCAGAAATTAGATAAAATAAGAGAAACCGCTCACAGTATGACTAGTTTCTAGTGGCTATATAACGTTAGCGATAACAGAAACGAGTTATGTTTATTCTGTGGGTGTTTCACAACATTAAAAGCAACTATAAAGATATAAAAAGTACAACAGAACATTCTATTGGAAAACTGGCGTGGTAAATCAACAAAACACATCCTACTATAATAAAATAACCACTAAACAATCCCGTTCACTTCAAGTCATGTAACACCACCTGACTGATGATTGTCCATGACTTATACTTGTATAAAGTGGTAAAGATGCTGAAGACAATGACGTACAATGGAACCACAGACCAGACATTATGGTTGGAATTATGAAACTACAATCATGATGGAGAGCAGACGGATGAATGTATTTACATTTTATCCTCCAAACAGAGTTTAGGCCCAATAACATTTGCAGCTCCAGACATCAAACGGAACGCGAGGTGTTTAGGGGGACATGGGGCTGAGAGGCCACACTTGTACTTGTGCAATGATGGTTCTAGGGGAGAAAAGACATTGACAGCATTACTGCATTTAACCCCACGTTAACACGAGATAAATGACGTAGCATTTCCAAATAGTACAGTTGGTACCTGGAGTGGGCTCCTCTTGAGGACCTGGGAATGCAAAGTCAGAAATGATCAGTGAACATCATAACAATACACTGCCCGGCTAAGAAAAAAAAAAAAAAAAAGAAAAGAAAAAAGACTGCCTTTAGCCCTGATTATAACGCATAATCTGCACTTAAACATCACAGCATTTATTTCCATCCAGATTTAAGTTTGTTTTTACCGACATCTTGAACTGATGACGGAAAAACTGAACCACTCCATACAGTCTTCTCCAGCACATCCCAATACTTTAAATAGGGTTGAGGTCAGGTTTCTGGGGTGCCAATATATGTGCGAAAATGATTCCTGATGCTCCCTGAACAACTCTTTCACTATTTGAGCCCTAATTTTAAATCCGTCCCATTGATAAGTGCATTCAGGTCGTGAGGTGACTTCATTTTATTGCCAAGCTATTTTCATTATTTATATTCTGTACTCAAGGCTAAAGGCCCGGCAACAAAATATCACAGTGCAAGGCATATTATTATTATTATTATTATTATAGTCACAGGCCAGTGTAAGACTTTCTCTAGTGGCACATCATATACTGAACATATTGTTCATTTCTTGTTCTGCAACATGACTGACTGGCAAAGAGCCAGAGAGACAGTACTAATAAGCTAATGATTCTCGTAATGCTTTAATTCTTCTTACCAGAAAAGAATGTTTTCATGAAAGAAATTCCATCTCCCAGTAATGAACTTGCCAGAAACCATATCAAGCCTACGAGAAACACGGCAGCGACTGCACGCAATGGTCCTGGGGGGTACAGAGAAATAAAGTCAGCATTAAACCATGAACAAGTACAGTGTCAGGTGTTGAGGCTGGGTACATGAGCCTCAAATACCTTTTGCATGGAGCACAATGTGGCTACAAACTCATTTCCATGCAAGAGATTTCAACTCCATGAGCTTACAAAGCAGGTATCAGTCATAATACACGGCGTGCATTGGGAATGCATTCCTGATGTTGTGTTGTATACGTTATATATTCACCGCATCTGAAGCAAAAAAGTGTTTTAGTATATATTACACAGGAACATTCATTTGCCGAAACCCTTAATCCTGCAAAGATCACATGGAGGCTGGAACCCATCTCAGCCGACTATGGGTGAAGGTGGGGTACATTCTAAACACCACATTAAAGGCAAAACATATTCAACCATTCACTCTCACACTCACATCTAGGGTCAATTTTTACTTTGGATTGGCTCTAATTGCACGTGGAGGTTAATGAGAATTGGGGTGTATGAGTGCATGTGTGGTGGTCCTGCTTCCCATTTTGGTAGTATTCCTGAATTCTGAATTATACCAAATTGCACTCCATCACACAAGCACATCCATCATCACACAAGAAGGTCCTGGGTTCAAATGCTGGACTCAGCAAGGGCATTTCTTCTCACAGTATAGAGACACGCACATTAGGCTAAGTGGATATTCCAAACTGATCCTAGGTGTGAGTGTGCATGTCAATGGTTGTGTGTGTGTGTGTTTGCCCTGCGATGGTCTGGTGAGATGTTCAGGGTGTACCCTGCCTTTGCCAAGGGTTGGCTGTAGATCATGTAGAACGACCAGGCATCTTGAAATAACCTGAAAAGCTTGCAGCATGGGGAGGGTGCAGGATTTCAAAATGACAAGGTTTTAGGAAGCATTTGGGGCCTATTTTGAGCATTAAAAGCAAGTTTTTAAGGCAAATTATAAACACAATTTCAACAAAATACTGATGTAACGCATTGCCAAATGACACTTGCACATACATCATGATACATGTTAAAGTAAGAAACTTTACATGTATAGAAAAAAATAACATGATTGATGTGAAGTATGAATACAAAAGTAATGAAGCATTCAATAGTTTTTTTTGCTAGAGAGCTTTCTAAACAACAGTTTTGTCACTTGGTAGACTTTGTAAGCCTTTCAGTTACTATTAAAACATTTTTTATCTTCAAGAGTTATTTTTGAGGCTCTCTTTTTGGCAATTGCCCTCAAGGCTTTTAGTCCTTCTTCTTTTGCATCCTACCTGGATTTTACGACTGCCTCTTTTGCAGCCTTTTCTACATTTCTTTTGTGCGGTGCCTTTACTCGCTAGGTTTTTTTCTCAGTTGCAGCCTCTTTTTATGGTTCTCTTTCTGCTTACGTTTCTCTAAAAACTCCTTCTTATACAGTATCTGCTGCTTTCTTCATGTTGGAGCATAATGCAGCATCAATCTGTTTCTGGACCTAAGTTTTAATCCTCTTGAGAAACGATTGCTGAACAAGAATCGAAGAAAAGAAGGCAAAGTTTAAAGACAGAAGTAAATAGAACTGCGTGTATTTCCGAGTGCAAGCAAGGTAATAATGAGTGTTTTTTCCGAAATATTCAGAAATGTGTGTTGTTTCCCAGGATGCTCAGTGCTACTCTTAATGACGAGCATTACTAGTCGATGGACATGGCGTTCACCAATAATTTTTTAATGCCAATTTCACAGACTTCAAAATTCTTCATATAAAAAAAAACTTATTTAATACAAAAAAATTAATAGGCGGTGCACAACAGCATTAAAAATTCTGTATTACATTTTTTTTTTTCCTTCAAATTCACTCATATGTACAAGGGGTTCCAGATTATCAATGGAAACCCCGCCGTGTGGAGGAATGGCAACATCCATGCTTAGCTTATAGGAAACCCCTGAAACTGATTTAATACACAAATAAAATAGCAGGTGCACAACAGAATGATGTAAACAAAATTCAGTGAAAGTTGCCTGAATGAGGAGCAGCCGGGGATTAGAAGTAAGTGTGTTGACGGATGATAATGATGACAACGCAAAACTGCACAGTAATCCCTAAATGTCGCTCCAGTTTCCACAGTAAATTCATATAAACAGCTGAACTACTGTCAGCCGGTGTTATAGAAAACACATGGGCTGGCTTGAGTTATATAAACTTAGTTTATTTTACAAATTTATATTTAAAAAAATATATTTTATTTATCGATATGTTACAGGATTCAAGTTCGGACAAACAATGCAAAAATTATTTTGTGATTTTTTGGGGCTTTTTTCATATGACATGACATACTGCTTACATGACAAGTTTCCCCATCTATCTCACCCTGCTCACTAATCTAGCACTGTGTCTCAAATCACATCCTTACTGAACACTAACACTTACCTGTCCTTCACACGTACACAAATCTATACCATGTCAGGCTTTTACACACCATCACAGAATAAACTTTCCTCTAACGCAACACAACACTTACTATTAGCCATGTCTGCACAGGAGCAAAGCCAGTGAAATGAGCGCTGAGTGGCAAAATGGTCTCAAGCGATGCGAAATGGCCGAGTACCAATCACAGCTTATTAATACAGCTGATTGACAGATTCTGGCAGACATGGAGTTCCCCAAAAACATGTTCCTATCAGGAAACAATAGGCACGAGTGTAATGATTCCGCCTACATCAACATGGAGAGCAGCTCATTACTGCTGTGTGCATTACATACCTAACAAAGGTGATAACAACCAGAAATGCCATGCACGGGTCCATGTTTTCACAACGGTCGGCATGGTATTTCCCGTAAATGAATAAATATTTATATATGATTAACTCTTTTCAAATCATGAGGCACAAGATATATATTCTATACTTGCCACATGATAACAATAGGCTGTTTATTATAATAATACAAGCTAAAATAGTATAAGCTATTCATTATAACTTGCTAAACACTGCTCACAGTTCTATACTTCATGTAGCGAACTAGCTGTCATTTGGAAGCCAGAAACATGCGAAAGGGTTACCTAGGCAACCAGAGCTGGTCACAAGTGAGATCTGAGGTGACTAGCATGTAATTTGAATCGCTTGTCTTTCATCACTTCATGTGTGGAAAGCGGTTTCGGTAGTGAAGGTAATATTAGTTTGGGTGTCAGTCATTTGTGGTACACATAATTATGTTATACACTATATTATATAATTAGAAATACAAAATGGTCACGGCTTGCGGGTGCGGCAAATCTGTCCATTCGCAGCCGTTTGCACAAAAGTTATAGAAAACCCCAGAACTAGGGTGTATCAGTTCTGAGCTTGTGGTGTTATGAATTTTTCTTGCATGTGTTCTCTTCTGCTCTGTGGTTGCTCTTTAGAGCTACACTACATGTCTCCCTTTTTAAATAGTGCGCTGCCTACACCGACTTCCTCTTCCATTCCTCATAGTTTACACTTACAGCAAAAATATATTTAGAAAGTCCTGTTTTTCATCATAATGCTGTATACCCACATTCTAAACAAACAAGAACGAAGTATTCATACCTGCCAGCCTCATGATACTTAAGACTTCAGCTCCTAAACAATACAGATGAGTCTCCTGCTGAAGTGAAAAAGAAAAAGCAATAATCAGAAGCATTATATGCAAACCGGTCTTGAGTACCATTCCTGTCATGCCCCTCCCACCTCTTTCCCTCCCTCCCAATGTCACCGTTGAGGCCATGAAGATCACTGAACAGACAAAGTGTTCTGGGAAACAAGAAAAAAACAACACCGACTAGATATCAAGAGTTCTGATGAACCGTCGCTACTCTCTCTGGCAGCCGGTTCAGGTCCGTCCCATCACGGACAAACAAACTGTCCTTGGTATAAACTTCATTTTTATTAGTAGTAAGAAGGGGAGCTTTATTACTGAAATAAACTAAAACCGAGAGCAGACCAGGCTTTGCTGGCTTCAGATACTCCCTGGTCTTTCACAGGATAAACCTTGATAGCATTAGATATCATTAATCTCACTGAAACCAAGTGATAAGTCAAAGAGATGAATATTAAAAGTGGTAGTAAAAATGACTCATCATACATAAATACTAACAGAGTCCATGCTGGTGAGCCGAATGGATGTGATGTTTTCACTGAGGAAGGCGCTTTATACAAATAAATAAATTAATTATACAGTTTAAGTATATACTACAGGGAAACATAAGCAGGAAGTAAACTAAAAGAAATTTTTTTTTTTGCAAGCGAGCGCCACAGTTCCATCCACAAGCCAAGTATTATTGCTGTGTAACAGTGACTCACTGAATTACACTCATAGTTTTGGTATATGGGTAGTGTCAAAGGGACTGTTCATGTTGTTTCTGTAAAAATATGAATAAAAGACACATTTCTCCCAAGAGCCAAAAAGATTAAAGACAACAACTTTCTCAGGTTTCTGAACATTTAAGAATATTTTGTGTTTTCAGTTTGAGTGTCTTGTGCTGGAAAGGACATGCATTTGACGGAAGCTAGGACTTGTTTCACATCACGTGTAGTTCGAACGTCTGTACATAAATTGATTAAATAAAATGGTAAAAAAAGGCAGTATTTTTTAAACTTTATGGTAGTGTTGTGTCTTTTTTTCCCCCTCAAAATTGATGACGGAAAGAACGTTTCACTTGACGGAAATGCCGAAACTTTTCAAAGCACCACAGTCTGTAGTAGGGCTTCAAAAATGACTTAGACTAAATAAACATGGCAGAATGAATACAGAAAAAAACATGTTTTATTCCATTTACAAACCCCACATAATAAGTTCACAGTGTCGTTTTCTCTTCATGTCTCTTTGTGCGTCACTCTTTCACACACCACGTAAAATAGCATTACGTTTTATGTAAAATTTTCGAGAGAGCTGAAATTATGACAATTGCAGTTGGACCTGACTGTAAAACTGCACATATACTACACGGAAACACAAGCAAGAGGGAAACTAAGAGGAAAATTTGATGGCTTCTTTTTTACATTTGTAATAATAACACACAGGTGAGCACCATGTTGATCTCTACAAGCAGAACATAATGCTGGGTAACATTATCTACTTACGCTCATTTCAAGTTTTAGTATTAGTTTGTTTTTATGGTTTCTTTCATTCTTTTTTACATTTTTAATCATGACAGATGCAACTGAGCACCACAGTGTTCCCCACAAACAGCAACATTCTGAATCACAGTGTCTTTTTACACTCATTGAACGTTTTAGTATACACTACATAGAATGTTGGTGCAGATTCTCAATCATCCTGGTCATGGTAATCCTAAAAAGCTTGAGTCGGGGCAACAGGATGTTTTTTGAAGACATTATGCTTTTAATCCAGAAAGCTTCGTCAGTTAGAAAATCTGGTGGAAAGTTCCAGCTTTATATAGTCTGAGGAAAAAAGCTCTCAAGTTACATGCAAATCACTGTCCTCACATCCTCGTTAGGGTCCTTTGTCTACTAGGGTTGTTTACCTGGTCTGCATATGGGGTTGTTTGGTCACCTGAATCAAGGTGTGAAGTGGAGTGAAACCTCTTGGGAAGGAGATCCAGAGCTGCCTTGCTCTGGAGAGAAAAGAACAAAAACATGTCAAGAAAGTTCGGCAAACCTTCGGATATCCAAACTGGGCTTTTGTCACATCAGTAAAGAAATTCGGAAGTAACAACACGGCATCCAACAGAGTGGAGAAGAAGAGCAGGGGCAAAAATGTTGTCATACCATATGTGGCAGGAATGTCTGAGAAACTTCAAGGGATTTTCTCTAAACACGACATTCCAGTAAATTCCAAACTCCACACCACCCTCAGACAAAAACCGGTTCACGCCACGAACAAAACCTCCAAAGATAAGCTGAGCGGCGTTGTATACGCAGTTCAGTGCAGCGAGGAGCGCTCAGACCTGTACAACAACAACTACACAAATGGATGGCACAACAAGGGGAGAGCCACCTCTTCGGGTCAAGACTCAGCGGACCACTTACATCTCAAGGACAAGGGACGCTCATTTGAGGACAGCAATGTACAGATTCTGGACAGGGAAGAAAGATGGTGTAGGATGATGAAGGAGTAAAAGCCATCTATGTGAAGAAGGAAAAAACCAACATTAAACCGAGGAGGCGGTTTGAGGTTTCACCTTTCAAACACTTACAAAACAGCTCTGGATCTCCTCCCCAAGAGGTTTCACTTACTTCACATCTTGATACAGGTAACCAAACGACCCCATAATCAGACCAATGACTAAATGACTATGCTTTGTTTGATAACATCATCAATATTATTTAAACATCTTTTTTTATTTATCTCACACATACCTTAATTACAATTTTTTTCAAATGTAGATGTTATAAAGCTGGTTATAGAGCATTTTTACGAGGCCATGGTCATTGTCCACATAAGCCATCGTTACAAATCAGCACATGGGACTGTTGTTTTATATTAATTGTTGTGAAATCATTCATTTTTGTGTTATATTTTAAACTATTGCAAAGTTCTCAAAATAAATCTCTGAAACAACTTCCGCCCCGGCTCAAAAATACCAAACATTCAGTCATTTTGAGGATTTTAACCGCTTAAATGCCAGTTTGATTGCTTGATGTCACTGTTGTTTTTTATGAAAAAAAACACAAAAAATGTGTTATTTTCCATATAACAAATTTTGGGAAACTGGGGGAATTTTTTTCTTTTTAATCAGTCTTGGATATGTCAAAGATTAGCCAAAATATTGACTTTGATGCATTATTAGTTTTTGCGTAGCATC
>JAQMYF010000022.1:28446466-28466676 GCA_030014195.1 Neosilurus mollespiculum | reverse complement strand
TGTGTGTGTGTGTGTTTGTTTGTTTATATATATATATATATATATATATATATATATACACACACACACACACACACATATGTATGGGTGGTACCTTTGCGTCTTCTGTCTGTATAAGTGATTGGCCAATCAGAGCAGAACACATGGGAAACTCTCAGCCAATACGAGTATTGGGGTGGGATTTGTCTGAATACAGGTGGGAAAGAAAAGAATTTGTGAGCCATGTTTAAACGTAGCGTAATTACACGACATTCTATAAAAATAAACAAACGTATTAAAATTATAGTAAATGTGTTAACTGTTTTCTCTTTAGGTATTTGGAACAACATTGTTCAACCAAAGGGAGAAATCGACATACACAGTGGGTATTGATTGAATTTATTAGAAGAAAACTCATTCATTCTGAACCACTTAATACACAGATTAGCCATAACATTAACACCACCTCACTGGTCTGTATCTAGGCAGCCTCATACACATCAAGCTGCAATGCACTCAGTGTTGTGACTCTTTCCTCTCTTAGCCTGTAACCATCACTCCCCACACGTATCATTGAGCCTTGGGTACTCACAACACTGTTGCCGGGTCAAGGCTTGTTTTTCCTTGGACCACCACAAAAGACCTGTCGTTTTGGAGATGAATGGACCCAGTTATGGTGGTCGTCTAGTGGTTAGCATGTCCAATAACAAGAAGCTCCTGTGGCGTTTCTGTGTGGAGATTCCCTGCCAAACCTGAAAACATTGTTTGTCTCGCTGAGCCCTTTCCAACTGTCCCTTCCCCGTGCTGCTAGCCCCTTGGTGGCCAGAGATACAGGCTTGTGTGGGTTTCTTTCGGGTAGTCCGGTTTCCTCCTACAATCCAAAGACATGCACGTTAGGCTAATTGGATTTTCCAAATTGCCCCATGTGTGAGTGTGATTGGTTGCGTATGTGTGTTGCCCTGTGATGGTCTAGCGAGCTGTTCAGGGTGTACCCTGCCTTCGCCCATGTTCGGCTGAGATAGGCTCCAGCCTCCTCCGCACCCCAATAGGATTAAGCGGTTTGGCAAATGAGTGAAATGAAATGAGTATAGACCCAGTCGTTTAGTCGTCACCATGTGGCCCTTTTCAAAGGCCCTCAGATCCTTACGCTTGCCAACTATCAAGAACTGACTGTGTACTTTCTGCGTAATACATCAATAAAAATTTTTTTAATGTTATGGCTGATCAGTGTGAGAGCAACATAGATCAGAGCTAAAGCACTGCTGTTTTTAGGAGGAGATTACTTTATACTTGAGAGGACTTCTACTTATCAGCAGGTAGCCAAATTGCATTGTGTGTAAGGTAGAAAATCTCGAAAAAGTTCCTTTCAAGACAGCACTTAATCATAGTGACTAGATCTGTTAAATATACACTGATCCGCTCTTGTTTCATGCATCCCATTTCTGTTTTGTCTGTTTGGCTTTTGCGGTTTTTCTAACCTCCTCTTTTCTCCTCCTGTCTTCTTCATCCGAAAGGGAAAAAGCATCGTAAGTATCAAGCACTTTGTTTCAAGCATAAAGTCACTTGTAACTGTTGTAACAGGAGAAATGTGTAAGTCTGAGCGATGTCTTGGTGTCTTCAGCCTCCCCCTGCCAGATATGGTGGCAGACATACGGTGACCCTGATCCCAGGGGATGGGATCGGACCTGAGCTGCTTAACCACGTGCGAGAACTCTTCAGGTCAGTTTTGTCTTCATGAACGCTTTTAATGTCACGGTAATGCATTACACAAGATGTGTAGATGAAGTGAAAGCGGCACGGAGGCACAGAGGTCAGCACGTCCGCCGCCCAGCAAAAATGCCCCGGGTTTGAGTCTCGGGCTCGGTGTTTATGTGGAGCATAAACATGCATGTTCTGCCTGGGCTTGTGTGGGTTTCCTCAGGGCACGCCGCTTTCCTCCAGTTGTCTAAAGACATCAACATTAGGCTAACTGGCTGTTCCAAATTGCCCCTAAGTGTGAGTTTAATTGTGAGTGGTTGCATATGGGTGTGTTGGCCTTGTGGTGGACTAGTGAGCTGTTCAGGGTGTACCTCTCCTTTGCCCAGTGCCGGCTGAAATAGGCTTCAGCCTCCCTGAGACCCTTATAGGATTAAGCGGTTTGGCAAATGAGTGAGTGAGTGATGTCAAGAAAAATCGGTACCAGAGTCCCAAAGGTGATTTCATTTTGGAGTGTCTGGGCCAACAGTGAAGGTCAGAGCAAGGTCACAAACTTTTGGGGATAGACAGCGAGTATAACCTTGAAACGACTGCTGGTAGACATGTTGTTACTATGGAAACCTAATAGGAAACCATATATGAACTTTAAAATGAGACAGTTACCTTTTGACCTGGAGTGACCTTGACAGGTCAAACCCCAGTCATCTTGTAAATCCTTCAAGCAAAAGGGTTTTTTTTTTTTTTTACCCCTTGTTTGGTCAAGTCTACATACTAAAGAGCAGCGGTGGCCAATCCTGTTCCTGATGATCTACCTTCCTGAAGACGTTCACTCCAACCCTAATTATGCCCACCTGACCATCCAGTCATCTAAACGAAACTTAAGTCTTGGAAATGAAGACTTAAGGCGGTGATTGGATTTGTGAGATGGGCCCCATGAGAAAGGTAGATCACCAGGAACAGGACTGGGCACCCCTGCTATAGAACATATCATAAGATGACCACGTGGGTAATTAAAACCAGTATCTATATAGGGCCCATATGCTACACTATCCATGCTGCAGGGTGTTTCTACCCATTCTGAAGCTGACTGTATGTACAGGTTGAAAGCGTTTTATGGTTTTACAGGTTCAGCTGCGTTCCTGTGGACTTTGAGGTGGTCAACGTCAACTCTTCCCTGACCAGTGAGGACGACATCCACAACGCCATCACCGCTATACGCCGTAATGGAGTTGCTCTTAAGGGTAATAAAATAAAAAAAAAAAAAAAGAAAAGAAAAAAAAAAAAAAGGGTTACGCAAGGTTTTTCAAATTTGTAGTGCAGCATACTGTATTTATATTTCCCACTTTTTAAAAGAACAGTTTTAAAAAAGTCTTATCTAATATTATAATTCTGGGTGGAATGGTGGTGTAGTAGTTAGAACATTCTCCACACAGCAAAAAGATCCTGGGTTTGAGGCACGGGCTCAGCGAGGGTGTGTCTGTGTGGAGTTTGCCTATTTCCACCGTGCTACTGTGGGTTTCCTCTAGAGTGACGAACGCGGGCGAGAGTTTCCGCAGTATTCGGAATGAACCAGGTCAGGCAAAGAAGTGATTGACAATTTCTGACAGATACGTGGGTATTGAGTTTGAGAGTGGTCACACAGTGTCGAGTTACAGAGATGGTAGATGAAGATTGGTCGTTGTGTCCTTTTTCACCCAGTCTCGTCAACAAAGTTGTAGTGTGGTTTAGTCCCTCCTCCAGGGAGTGGTCTTGGCACTTATATAGACAATACAGGACTCCTTGTGACATTAACAACTTGCAGGACAAGAGGTAGGCCGTGTCATAGTAGGCCTCAGTATGGCATCATCATCATTGTTACATCACAAACAGTACTATTTCTGTGTTGTCATAGTAGGTACATAGTAGAAACGCAGTAGGTATGTACCTCGTACGTAACACTAGGTACTCCGGTTTCCTCCTACATTGGCTGTTCCAAATTTCCCCTAGGTGTGAGTGCAAGTGTAAATGGTTGTGTGTGTGTGTGTTAGCCTTGTGAGCTGTTCAGGGTGTACGCTGCCTCCAGCTCCAGCCTCCCCTGTGACCCTAGTAGGATTAAGTGCTATGGCGAACAAGTGAATGAATAAATGATTAAAAAATAAATAAATAAACAGCACATGATAAGAAATATGTCATTTAAAATGTCTGGTTAGATTTTCAGATTGCATCATGAGATCAGAAATGTTCTGTTCTTTTAGTAGTTGATAAATATTTTGATACGGTAGTACATTTTTAAAATGATGAAGTGATTATGAAGGCTATCTTTCACAGCCTCGATGAAGTGCAATAATGTTTAAAGCTCCATTTTTATAAAAGATAATGTAACCCGAGTTGATAAAATGTTATTGCTTTGTTTAGAACAGTGACGTGGGTAGATATCATATACACAAACATTTTGACATTTAGTACTCCGGTGCCTTCCTGAAGTTGGAGCATGAACCCATTTTTAGTGAAGAAAAAGAGTCAAATACACATCATTGCCCTGAGGTGGGAATTTATTTTTAAAATAGAAGATCTTTTTTACCCCTCAGCCCAGTGAGCCTGAATGATGTTGTCACGCACGCAATGCATTAACTCAAAAACTCCATCACCCATCATCAAGATTTTTGGTGTGAATGTTGGGACTGGGTAACTACACAAGCCTATCAATTTTCGTTGCGGTCTGACTCCCAATATGGCTGCCACAGCTGCCATTTTGAATTTGCCTCCTGCGCATTAACTCGAAAACTCGATCATCCAACAACAGCATTTTTGGTATTGATGTTAGGACTGGGTTACTACACAAGCCTATTGATTTTCGTCACGGTCCGATATTCAGTATGACCTCCACAGCTGCCATCTTTAATTTGTATTCTGCGCACTAGCTCAAAAACGCCATCATTTTTGTCTTCCCTGGGCTAAGGGGTATAGCCTGCTTTGTGTGGCTTTTTATTATTATTGTTTTTTAACTACACTATTTTGTTGAGCTCAGATACTGTGTAGCGTTTGTTCTGTTCTTCCTTCCATTCTGAAAATGTGTTCTTGGCTTCTGGCTGAGGTGACAGCGAGTGTGCTTTAATGTCATGATGTCAAAACGAACATGCTTTATGTTGGGAAGTTTTCAGGAATGGATTTAGTATAAAACTTTAATCGTATTGTGAATTTATGCTTTGATAAGTTTGATAACTTTTTTTTTTTACAGGTAATATGGAGACAAACCACACACTGCCACCATCGCACAAGTCGAGGAACAACATTCTCCGGTAAGGCCTCTGTACTTCTGTAAACAATGATTAATATGATTCCCAAAAGGATGCAAGATATTTCGCTCCTCTGAAGAAGATGCCGGATTTTCATTGTTAGGTGATCTGTATTGTCGCCAGCATGTTTTAACTTGACATGTGGATCTCTTCCATGAATCCTCTATTCATCCTTCCCTGTGTCTCTCAGCACCAGTCTGGACCTGTATGCCAATGTAATGCACTGCCAGTCCTTGCCAGGGGTTCAGACCCGCCACAAGAACATTGACATCATCATCATTAGAGAGAACACGGAGGGCGAGTACAGCAGTCTGGAGCATGAGGTGAACGTTAGCTATCCCTCTATCCATCACTTCCCTCACTCACGTTCTTACTTTTGCTTTTACTAATATTGCTAAACGGATCTCGATTTCTCAATCACAGTTTCGTTCTCAAGCCAACCCTCTATATTATTTCACTACAATTAGTCCGTATTATAAAGTGCTGAAAGCGTCTGGTTGTCTTTGTGTGTGTGTGTGTGTGTGTGTGTGTGTGTGTGTGTGTGTGTGTGTGTGTGTGTGTCAGAGTGTACCCGGTGTGGTGGAATGCCTAAAGATCATCACACGGAACAACTCGCTGCGTATCGCGGAGTACGCCTTTAAGTTGGCCAGAGAGAAAGGCAGACGCAGAGTCACGGCTGTGCACAAGGCCAACATCATGTGAGTTGCTGTGTGAGTTTAGTAACCACATCCTGTGCCAGCATGTCTTCGCTGTGGTTTAATATGCCAGTTTGACCTAAATGTTTCCCCATTTTTCAGGGGCTGTCTTTTTCACTGTTTTTATACAACTGAGCAACTGAGGGTTAAGGGTCTTACTCAAGGGCCCAACAGTGGTGATAGTGGGGATTAAACCGCTGAACTTCGGATCAGTTACCCATTGCCTTAACCACTAAGCCACCACTGCCCTACCAGCGTATGTAGCATATACTCGGTCAAGGTCTTCTATCGAAACTGGGTCATCTCGACCTAATTTTTAAGTCACGGGCTACATGAAATACAGACGTGATCATCACGTCTGTATTTCATGTAGTCAGATATGTCAAATTTAACAAATTTAGCACATGAGTGTTTATTTATACCAGATATGCCTGTGGACATGCTTGTTAACCTTGTAAACAAAAACAAAAAAGGTACAAGAATCAAATTTAGCAAAAGCATGATGATACTAATAGGGGGGTTTGAATACACCCAGTGTTCTGTGGCAAGAATGCATTTCTAGTATAATTCAGTCCTTTCTTGATATTTAATCATTGCTTATTACTTGGTAGTGTACACAAAACTGGGCTTTATTGGGTACTATTATATTCTAGAAAATGTGTAGTCCGTGTCATGTCTTGGAACAATGATGTTAGGAATTAAAGCTGTATTATATATTCATATCCTGTCACATGATGTGACTTCCTCCTTTATGACACTCTCTATGGAGATATTTATGGACATGGCTGAAGTTAGTTGATGCCATTTTGTCCTTTATGAACTAATGGGCCTAAATATATTGAATTTGTGTGTACTGCAAGTGAATAAGTGATTTGAACTTGACAGCAATCCATGTATAACTGATTACAATTACAGGATGACCCCAAAAAACCCCTCCCACATTTCAAAGGTAAATAATAATAATAATAATGGTTAAAGATGATCAAATTAGTGTTTCATGTGTGCCAAAAAATTCTAAATTTGACCCAAGTAAGGGAGGAGTGTCCCTCATTTCTAGAATCCTCTTGTGGTTCTCTCCTCATGTTGTCTCATACTTCCTGGTTTGTTCACGGAATTGAATATGTGCTTCTGTCACTTTATGACAGCTCCAATTATCCTCTCAGAAAAATGTCTAAGAGCTTAACTGGTGCTTGTGGAGCTTTGAATTGATGATAATCTTTCAAGACTTGAGTTTAGTCTGATGTAAGTTTACATCACTCGAATATAATTAATTTTAATGGGATAATTCAAGCAGGTGCTCTCTTGGATTTTGAGCGCATATTTTAGTTTTACTGTGCGAGGGTGATATTGGAGCCGCGTGAGCACCTTATGAGCAAACATAATGAAATAATACCTTGCTAGCTGCTTGTTATTCTTAATTATGTAATTCTTAAGCCCCCCTGTCTTTCTCCCTTGACGTCTGCCTGTCCTGTTTCTTTGCATCATCAGGAAGCTGGGTGATGGTCTTTTTCTCCAGTGCTGTAAGGAGGTCGCCTCTGGATACCCTGACATTGCCTTCGACAGCATGATTGTAGACAACACAACGATGCAGGTGAACAACATAATTGCAAACATTTATATTTTGAATATATTCCCGGTCTGTGTTTTCAGTCCACATGGCATTGATAATATATTTATACTTAAAGGATAGTTCTAAAAATGTAACTTAAATTTAAGGATCATGATTTTTATCTAAATTCACTCATTTGCCGAACTGCTTAATTCTACTAGGGTCGCCGGGAGGCTGGAGCCTAGCTTAGCCAACACTGAGCAAAAGGCGGGGTACACCCTGAACCTCTCGCCAAACCATCGCCGGGCAACACCCACCCACACAGGGTAGTCCTTAAACTATGGGAAGAATAATTTTTTTTAATTTTTGACAGGGCACCCTTTAAAATAGAGTGTAAGAATAAAGAAAATAAAAAAAATTTGGATTATTTTGAATTTTAGAGGTCCCTACCAGTCAATTTACACCTCATTTAAGTATGTCTAAGATCACTATGTTTATAATGCTGTTTTGCTGCAACAAACATTTACCAAAATGAACTAATACGATAATAACAGTCATTTGAAAGTGTAACTTGAGTAGCTCTGATTTCCCCACAGAATTTAAAATACAGCGCAGTCCATCAGGGCCATCTAAGACACTGATTCGTCCTCTTTTTGCTCGCTTTGTTTGTTTGCTACCTCATATGTTTCATCACCGGTGTCGTCCTCTTCACTAGCAGATGATGCTTGTAGAATAACTTTCTCTTCTGTTGCAATCCTTTCTTGTCTTTCTTTCTCTGGTTGTCTTTTGTAAAAATGTAAATTGTCAGCTCTTTCTTTTTTCTTAAGTTTATCATAGTCTTGGAAGAGGCCTTCAGTTTTTTTTAACATTTCTTCAGTCTTGTTTGAATGTTAGCCTTTGCCCAGACTTCAAGACCATCATTAGCTGTTTTGGATATTTTGTCTCAGCTTGTGTCTAAGCCCCACCAGTTTGATGTCATGGTGATGCCTAATCTGTATGGTAATGTGGTCAGCAATGTGTGCGCCGGGCTTGTTGGCGGACCCGGGCTGGTGCCTGGAGCCAATTATGGGAATGATTACGCCGTTTTTGAAATGGTGAGTACATATTAGAAGCGAAGAATTAGATTTTGTTTTTTTTATTCATTTATTTAATCTGTGAGAGGTAAATGCGGCATACATTCGTTTGATTGGGATTTTTATTGATTTATTTTCTATGGATTGATTTGTGGATTTTGGGTTCTGACAGGGCACCAGGAACACCGGGAAGAGCATCGCTGGACGGAACATTGCCAACCCCACTGCAATACTATTAGCCAGCTGTCTCTTGCTGGATCACCTCAAGTATGTTCAGCACATCTGTCAAACTGCCCTTGTTCTGTTGTTTTCAGTTTCACAGCACGCCATGGTTTGGACTTAATATCCTGTTTGAGACATTAGTCATTTCTCTAAGTGCTTATAATCAGTGGCCAAGCAGGAGCCAGACATTTTAGAGTCTGAATCATGCTACTGTCTGGCTGTGACTTATTAATTTAAGTATTTATCAACTTTCTGCGTTATTAAATCATTTTATAAAATTAAGGGGGTGATTGCAGAGGCGTGGTTACACCTTAAGCCTCACTTAGAATTTAATCACGTCGTCTGTGGCTGTTTTTCACACAAGAATTCACTTGTTTGGCCTGAACTTGGACACAAAGATATTTTGGGGCTCTTACTCAACTGTTCCACTTAAACTGTAGTGCAATTTTGCATAAAAGCTCTTACTAAAAATACAAACAATGTTAAGCTGTGCATATTTTTTTTCATCTTTTCTTTTTTTTTTTTTTTTTTAAGGCTTCATGCGTATGCCAGTATGATCCATAACGCGATTTTCACCACGATGAACGAAACTCAGGTAAGATCAAGGCGTTCCACAGCTAGAACACAAGCTCATACTTCTGAACTTAATAAAGAATAAAAATGCTGCGCCTCTTAGCTCTGCTTTGTTTCTCTCATGAATAACCCTGCTGGACTTGTAAAACAGGTAACAGGCAGATGTTTTTGATATTTACTGTAGTTGTGAAAGTAAAAGGCTTGTACACACGATCATAAATTTCGTAAAGAAACTAACGACTATTGGCCCGTTTACAGCCATCCATCAAACGTATCTATTAATCTGGAATTTATTTGGAAGATGAGAAAACAGAATACAAGTGCATGCAGAGCGCAAACCTCTGCCAAGCCAAAAAAAATATTCAGAAAGTACACAGCACCCCCTGCTGGACCTTCTTTATTTCTTTAAAAAAAAAATCATCCGACCTCACAATTTTAAACAATTCCCGGCGGCGGAATTAGATCTGTATCTTCGCCAACATCTAACGGCGTCCTCCTTGTCCGAAGCCGTGCCTCTGGTAGAAATGTAATGATTTAATGATCTGGTAGAAATTTAATGCGCTTTACTTCTACAGGGTATTGTTCCTTTTGTTTTAATATAATGGCTAGTCTTATGTCGTAACTTTTATTCCATTTTTTCAAGTTGTAGTTCAAAAGTATATGTACAAAATAAATAACCATTTCAACATAAGTATTAGGGTGGCTCTATGGTGTAGTGGTTAGCATGTCAACCTCACAGCTAGAAGGTTATAGATTCGAGCCCAGGGTTTGGCGAGGGCGCTCCTGTGTGGAGTTTGCATGTTCTCCCTATGGTTGCGTGGGTTTCTTCCGGGTACTCCGGTTTCCTCCCACGGTCCAAAGACATGAACATTAGGCTAATTGGCTGTTCCAAACTGTCTCTAGGTGTGAGTGTGAATGCTTGTGTGCATGTGGCCCTGCAATGGTCTGGTGAGCTGTTCAGGGTGTACCGGTGCCTTTGCCAAGTGTTAGCTGAGATAGTCTCCAGCCTCCCTTCAACCCTAATAGGATGAATTGGCTCTGTAAAAAAATGAATGAATGAACAAAATTATTCAGTGGTGGGTGGCATGGTGGCAAAGTGGTTAGCACATCCATCTCACAACAATGGCCTTACTGCTGCTATTTTCCGTGGGTTTCTTTTGGGTACTCCAGTTTCCTCCATCATTCCATTTAGACATGCACGTTAGGCTTACTGGCTGCTCCGAATGGCCACTAGGTGTGAGTGTAAATGGTTATGTGCGTGTTGCCCTGCGATGGTCTTGTGAACTGTTTAGGGTGTACCCTGCCTTTCCCCAGTGTTGGCTGAGATAGGAACGCGACCCTACTAGGATTAAGTGGTTCGGCAAATGAGTGAGTGAGACTCTAGCGTTGGGGTATTTTGTGTGTGTGTGTGTGTGTGTGTGTGTGTGTGTGAAACTGTGCATGATTTGCAATTCAAGGAGTTGTATGGTAATACTTGTATGTTCTGTACTTGCTCTTTGCCAGTATGGGAATACTGAGGCAACAGTGGGCCCAGACGACTCATTCTCTCTCACTCACTCACTCATTTGCCAAATCGCTTAACCCTACGAGGGACACGGGTAATCTGGTGCCTATCTCAGCTGACACCGTGCGAAGGCATGGTACACCCCGAACAGCTCGCCAGACCACTGCAGGGTCAGCATTTACACACACCTACCTAGAGTCAAAGTCAAGGTTTGGAACAGCCAATTAGTCTAATGTGCATGTCTTTGAACTATGGGAGGAAACTGGAGTAGCAGGAGGAAACCTACACAAGCACAGGGAGAACATGCAAACTCCACACAGAAGTGCCCGAGCCGGGGAATCGAACCCAGGACCTTCTTGCTGTGAGGCAGACCCTAGAACAAGCTATTTGTAATCTACTTGAGGAGCAGGGCGCCACTATCAGAGGCCACCATCTTGCACCGCCAAGGTTCTGCAGTATCCCAGAACCACACAGGCTTCATTTGGCTGCAATCTGGAACCACTAGATGCTGCTAGTTACCACTAAATCTTAGGCACTATACCTTTTAAAGCAGGAATTAATGCTGCCTTTTTTTTCCCTCCCAAACATGCACTTTCTTAATTTTGGTTTAAGTTTGATGTGGAAAGTGAACTGAAGCTCACGACTTCTATCTTACTGATTAGATCATAGGAACAATTGAGATGTTTTTGCTGAAGTGGCTGTAGTGCACTGTACGGTATGAGACAGCACTTACCAGAGTGATAAGGTATTATTTTTTTCTTTGTGTGTGTTGTAGTTGCATACAGCAGACATTGGGGGGCAAGGTACTACCTCAGAGGTGGTGCAGGCTGTCATGAGGAACATCAAGAGCACAGGTCCCCTCACTGCAGAGTTCTAATTCTGTAAACACTACAACAGCCATAAATGGTAATAAAGCAATGTGTACCAATTCTGTGTTTAAAGTGATAATCATGGTGCTGGTTTGAAGTTTACTCATCAGTGATTAACCCTTTGGTGTATACATTATGATACATGCAGTAAAGAGATGGTGTTAAGGAATTAAAAGAGAAAATACTCCTGCAGGTGTGTATTATTGCTGTAACTTTTAATTAAAGATTGCTTTGTTTTAAATAAGCAGTGCTCTCTACGTATTCTCAGACATCAGAACTCTGACATATACACTATGTTGCAAAAGTATTTAAACCCCCTCCCCTTGATTAGTGGTGTTGCAGACTCTTGGGCATACATGCATATCGTCAGCCTCCTGATGAAACCTGCTATCTCTGTTTTTTTTACTTATATATGTACAAATAACGATCATACAGGGACGTGCATGTGTGTGTGAATTTACCCCAAAACAGCTAGATGGAGCCACCAGCTTTTTCAAGTAGATGCAGAGGTTTCTCTTAAATTATGTTCATGGATAATCTCATTTTGACCGAAAATGGAGATAGCAGGTTTCATCAGGAGGCTGATGCCATATCTTGTGCTCTGTCTCTCTCTCTCTCTCTCTCTCTCTCTCTCTCTCTCTCATGACTATATATTTCCTGTTCGAGATTTTACCAGGACAAACCGAATTCTAAGTTTAAAACTACCAGTGCTAAGAAAACACTTCCTTTTTTAGGCCAGTACCTGTAGTGATAAACAGAACATAACTTCTCAAGGTATATTAGTTGTATTATCCACTGAAGCACATCAGAGCATTCGTGGTTAAATCCAGCTTGCTGCGTTTATCAGTGGATGCATAGAATTGGTGGAAGCTTCTGGTATAAATTCCTGGCGAACGTGATTTACACAAGGGAGTATTTAAATTTTTGATTCTCATTCATTCATTTATTTATTTATTTTGATTTTGCTATACTGTATTAATCCCGCAAGCACACACACCGAGCAGTGGGCTGCCACACACATTGGGGTGCCCGGAGAGCAGTTGAGGGGTTAGGTGCCTTGCTCAAGGGCACTTCAGCCATCAAGGTGGAGGAAGGGAAGGTGCAGCTCACTCCCCCACCGCCACACATTCAGTAGGGAATATAGATAAATACTGATGATCAAGGTGGTCAAGGTACACCCTTTCACCTGAACTTTGGATAGACCGAGTAATCCGCACTGAAAAAGCCCAAATGTTTCCCTGTTGACCTTCAATGCAAGTCAAGATTTTGTAAATTAATGACATTTGCACAACATTTGGCCAATAGTAATAGATCCAGAGGTGAAGTTAATTTATTTACATGACATCATGTCACGGGCAGACATGCCCCTTTGTATGAACAAGCTCACACATGATTGGCTGATGATTCATGTGAGTTGACAGGAAGGCTGCGACATCGGCCTGGATTCGAACCTATGACGTACAGGTTGATAGCCAGCGTTCTTTTGCACACCACTGTTGACAGAGGATTGATTTGTAATATCACCAATATGTTTCATGTAATCAGTTTGTATTGGTATCATGGATCAGGTTTTTTTTCCCTAAAAAGGTAATTTAATCTTCAATGAAATAAAAAATTTCCCAAGAAACTTTAAAATATTAAGTTCCCGGGGTTTAAAAGGGAAAACATTCGGATGCATTCAAATCATATCAAACATTGCAAGTGACCTTTTCCTTTGTCTTAGTACAGTAATGTTAATATGGCAAGGTACACCCTGAACAGCCATTACAGGGCCAACACGCGCACACACACACACAACCATTCACAGACCTAGGGACAATTCGGAATAGACAATTAGCTTAATGTGCGTGTCTTTCGACCATTGGAGGAAACCGTAGTGCCTGGAGGAAACCCACGCAAGCACAGGACACAGAGAACATGCCAATTCCAAACAGAAGCGCCCTCGGCGAGCCCGGGAATCGAACCCAGGACCTTCTTGCTGTGAGGCAGACATGCTAATCACTATGCATATGCCTCCCTTATCTCCATTTATTTGTAAACCAGTACGATGTTTAATTCTTTATATCTTATAGCATTTCCATTGTTACACAGGTACATGGCGGAGGGGGTGTAGTAACATGTTATGTCAATAAAGTGATTTACGGATGTCCATATTCCTACTTGTCTGCTTTATAAACTGAAAATTACAAGTAGCTGTCAAGTTGTTAACACATGGATGGATCACATGGGGTAAAGTTTAATTACAGGACAAATTCTAGTGAACATTTTCTGAGCTCGCTTTGATTGCTCTTGGGAAATATCTCTCTATGAGGAGGCGAAAAGCTGCCAAACATCCTTTTCCCTTGTGTTGATGCCAGCTTTCCTGCTATTCATCGCTTATTTATTTGTAGTTTAGTATCTCATGGCTACATGTTATCTAATTAGAACAAGGGTGCCAGTAGAGTTTAAAATTCAATTTTAGCTGAAAGTACACAGATTAAAAAGTTAAGGATGTGCCGCAAAAGAGGACCAATTTTTTTTTGCTGCTAGTAATTTTCAGCTTCTGACAAACCGTGACAAGAAGACTGAAGCGTTTGTTTCTGAACGACTCACCAGGGGGCGACCATTGAGAGTCTGATGAATGCAGGTCTGTTCTCGAGAGTTATGGATGGCACGAGGCCACACGAGCCGGCCAAGTTTAACAAAGTGAAACTCCATAACATAATTACTGCAATTAACTGCTAATGTGCTAAAACTGAAACAAATTAACTGCTGTGAATTTCTCTGAGGAAAACAAAGAATTACTATCGACCTTTTTAACACTCCTGGGCCCTCTCTACTGGGAAATCAAAATTTGATGTTTACATTTTTGGAATATGTATTAGGGTCGTAAGGGTTTTTATCGCACACTGAAGAATTTAGCAAAGTGAGGATTAGCAATCCAAACATTTCTACTAAGAAAAAGTTCTTAATGTTCTGAATGTTTTGGAGAACTGTGTTGGATTTCTTCGGGGGACTGCGAGGTGGGAAAGTGAGAACGGAGAAAGGAGTATTGGAGAGGCCGGGATAGTAAAGCGTATGCACGCTGCTAGGAGGCATCCATGAGTGTTTTGGATTTCATTTCCTGGAAACTGAATGTCACAGAGAGACGAATCGTTGGCTCCCAGACATTGATCTTTTGTTCCATGATTAGATTCCATTTCCAAGTTTGATTGCACTTGTTTATAATTCATTTCCATGTTGCATCACTCTTTAAGCCCTAAAGTCCTCTAAATTTATTCATTTCACCTCTAAATCTTTTGTATCCACGTTGACTCTCAGACTAGCAGTTACATTTTAGGATATTTAGGATTAGGATATCACTGAGTGAGAGTGGCTGGTATAAAAAATTTGGTAGTGTTACAACCTGGAAATAGATTTGATACAATAACGCTTAATAACTACTTATGCAATCCTTCGTTTTCTACCTTTGTAAATAAATTTGCAAACTAAATGAATCCCTTTCCCTGACTTTGTTAATTCCCACCATCACCGAAAATAAGCAGAGTGGAAGCTATGGGTTCTGTCCGTACGATTTGTTAGTGTAATAACTTTGAAAGCAAATGACATAGAAATGCCAAATTTAATGTATGGGTCCCCCTAAGGGGCGAACAGGGTGGGATTATATATGGGTCACCTTGACTTTGTTTCAAGGTCACATGGTCACTTTTTCTCTCTTCGGCTTATTAAGGCTTGTTATTTCAATAACTTTGAAAGGAAATGACATAGGATTACCAAATTTGGTGGATTGGCTCCCCTCAGGAAGGTCTCGGTTGGGATTGTATACGGACACCCTTGACCGTGTTTCAAGGTCACAACAGTCAAGTTAGGAAATTTTTCTACATTTGGCTTGTCAAGGCTTGTTAGTGCAATAATTTTAAAAGGAAATGTCACAGGATCACTAAATTTGTCGCCTGGGTTGCCCTTAACAAGGTCTCGGTTGGGATTGTATATGGGTCACCTTGACCTTGTTTCAAGGTCACAGCATTCAAATTGGTGTATGTTTTCATATTCAGCTTGTCAAGGCTTGTTAGTGCAATAACCCTGAAAGGAAATCAGGTAGAATCACCAAATTGTTTCAAGGTCACAACAGTCAAGTAAGGGAATTGTTCTAGCTTTGGCTTGTCAGGGCTTCTTAGTGTGATAACTTAAAAAAATAAACAGGATACAGGATCACCAAATTTCACAAGGGTCTTGGATGGGAAATATATGGGTCACCTTCACCTTGTTCCATCTTGTTCTATTTGCGCAACCCACTTCGTCTCCCACTGACATGCTAATCTTGCACTACCTGATTTGGAATTTAATCCATGTGCATGAACTGATGCCTGATATTCAGCCAATATATTTTCTACCGGAACCGTGCCTGTAAAAGTGCTTCTGGTTATTTATATACATTTAAATATTTGATTTGAGCATGATCTCGCATTCACTTTTAGCTCAAAACAAGTCCCAACAGTTTCCTTTTTTTTTTGTCATGACATTTCAGGTCACAGGATATGAGCTAATATCCTAGGATAGATTAGCCAATCAGTTATAATTGCTAATATCTAATAAACTAGGGCAGAATAAATGCCGATAATCAGTACAATGTCAGCCCAGAGAAAAAAACAAACTTGTCTGACCCCTAGAAGGGTAGAATGAAAATGGAAAAAGAACATTGGCTGATCATTTTGATGAGTAACATAATACCAGAATCAAGAACTTGGCATGACACTGCTGGCGATGTAATACTTCTAACAGTAGCCATGAATTTCCGATGCAGAAAGAAGTCATCTACACAGCCACAACTCACGAACCTTACTAAATAATGCTTATGTGCTTTAGGTCGAATCCATATATCAAGAGTCTTAAAACTGATGTAAATATATCCAGATGTGTGCTTCTAACAGATCTGCACACAGATGGTTATGTTTTACACCGAATCTTGTGTCATCAGTGGCCAATCCTCCTGTTGTTTTAGAGCTATATAACAGCATGAAATAGAAGCAAACCTGATGACACATCACTGAAGCAGTATAACTCGATCCTTCCTCAGTCCTTTTTACTCAGAGTTCATGGTCATTCATTTCCCTAGCCATGATCAGCCTACATTTGCGGGTGCTCCTTTTCCAGTGACTCATGAGTGATTATCCTGGTCCTTTCTGCATGGAACTTTAAACTACAAGGATGACATACTATGTCGCTCATCTCAGCCACAGTGGACAAAGTTGGGGTACACCCTGAACAGCTCACCATTGCAGGGCAACACACACACAACCATCCACACTCACATCTTAGGCAATTGGAAACAGACAATCAGCCTAAAGTGCATGTCTTTGGACTGTGGGAGGAAACCAGAGTACCCAATGGAAACCCACACAAGCATGGATAGAACATGCAAACTCCACACGGAAATGACCTTGCCAAGCCTAACCAAGTCGAACCCAGGACCTTCTTGCTGTGAGACAGACATGCTAACCCACTCACATTCAGTATCTGCTTTATCCGTCTCAAAGTTGTCATTTATGATGGCCAGTTTACCTCCAGTCAAATTTTAGGGGGAAACCAGAGAACCCAGAGGAAATCTATGCAGAAATCGGGAGAACGGATAGAAAAATTATGCAAAGAGAATAATCTAGAGTCAGGATTTGACCCACGAACGTGGAGCTGTGAAAAGACAACACTACCGCTGCCCGACCTTAGACTTAAGATATAGAAGATGTACCAAGATGTTACCACTCTGGAGATGAAGAAAATGGTTTGATAGATCTATCAAACCATATTCTAGGGACACAAGTACTGTATATAAACAATGAAGGGTGCTTCTATACGGTACCTGTGTCTTCTAATCACAGTTATCACTGGGCATAGATGGTCTACCAGCTTGACCATATTAACATGTTTTGCCAGCTGCTAGCTCGTTAGACTATGCTGGATTTGGCAAGCCAGAGTCGGCATGTAGGAGGGGAAAAACAGAATAACACTGCAAAATAATCTGTGAAATATGCAACTAGTATGGATATTCAAGAGCAGATGAACTTGTTCTGCTAAACTGTAGTAATCTGACCCATCTGAATCTACAATGGTGATTTAACTCTCTTTGGAATCTTGGCTTTGCTTGACTTTTTTCCTCACTCACTCACTCACTCACTCACTCATTTGCCAAACAGCTTAGAGTTGCTGGGCGGCCGTAATCTATCTCAGCCGACTCTGCGAGAAAGCAGGGTACACCCTGAGCAGCTCGCCCTTCCATCGCAGGGCCAACACACAAACATCCATTTACGCTTGCACTCAAATTGACAGGGGCAATTTGAAACAGCAAATTAGCTTAATGCGCATGTCTTTTGGACTGCAGGAGAAAACCGGAGCACCCAGATAAACTACTACTAGTACTAACCTACTAAAGCAGAATCGCATTTGAAGAATGGATGAATCCTCAAGGACCTCCTGTATGGAGAACTAGTACAAGGAAAATGCCCCACAGGCAGACCCCACCCGTGCTTTAAAGATATCTGCAAGAGAGACATAAAGGCCCTGAGCATCGATCCGAAGACTGGGAAGCTGCAGCTTCAGAATGATCAACCTGGAGACAAGTGGTGAAGAAAGGCCTTTTCAGCTTCAAAGGGTCACTTGCTTAGGAGTCTTTAGCCCAGAGACAGAAGAGGAAGGCCTCTTCCTAGACAGCAAGACCAGTGTTGGACTTCCACTGTACTCGGTGTAGGAAGGACACATTGGCCTGACCAGCCACAACTGACACTGCAAATCCACCAACCCTTATGCAAATCCAGTGTTTCCCAAGACTGAAGGATGCCTACTTCTACTACTACTAGTGTCTTGATGTGAAGTAGTAGCCTAATGTAGGACACGTTTCTTATCAATATATATATTTGTATTTTAATTTATGCATTTCTGGTCTTTTACACATTTCTCATGTGTTTTGTTTGCAAGAATTTTCCATCCCTTAGTTGAACTGATGAAGTCTCTTGAGTGAGTTCTGAAAATTACACTGCCAATCTAGTTGCCTTGGCTTCCTTCTACTGCACATTCAGAATAAATCAGACCCTTCATTTCCAAGTGCAACCTTAAGGGGGCCATTTTGACATGTTAACATATCATCGTAAATAATGGGCGTTTTTATGAGGGAGCTTGCGCCACCATGCTCATAAAATTGTGAAACTTGGGATGCTGTAAGGACATTTTCCTTAGTGACTCTAAAGGTTACGCCAACTGTTGTCTAATAGCGTATATTAAAACAACCTTGGGAAAATGGGGATATATTTTGACTTGTTTTTATGCACTAAGTGAGATTGATCGGGAAAAGAGAATTTGGACGCCAAAAATGAATAAGGTTAGTTCTCGGTTACAGTGCTATTGTTGACAGGTACAGGTTTGGGATGGTATCACTAACTGGATTATTACCATTGTTCTGTTTTTGTACCATTGAATACCCCTGAGGCAGCACGGTGGCTCCATGATTAAAGTTATTGCTTCACAGAGAGAAGGCTTAAGGTACGAATCTCAGCCAATGGCCTTTCTGTTAGGATTTAGCATGTCTTCCTGGTGCTTCCCTTGGTTTCCTCTGGGTTCTCTGGTTTTCTCCTACAGTCGAAAGGTATATGGATCAGGTCAACTGGTGCATTGTCTATAAGAGTGAATGGTTGTTTGTCTCTGGCTCCTGAAATTTATAGCCAATCAGCTTCCCCTGCGACCCTGATGGATAAGGAATAAAAACAATGGGTGGATGGCTGGATGGAATACATCTGAGCATATTCTGAAATAGCCTCATGCATTGGGCACCATTTTTACCTATGCTGCAGGGGGTCAATCATTTTTGAATCAAATTGAACCAGGAAGTCATGCATTATAATAAAGTTTTTGGCTTCCTGTGTACAACTGTTAGAAGTTTCGACCCCTGTGCTCTATTTTTCCAATCAAATTTTTTTCAACCAAATGCCTACTGCTTACAAATACATAGTACATATAAGTACTTTATGTGTATACGTGTGAAGCGGATTTAAGGACTGTAACTGTATAAAATTGCATTAATTAAAGTCTACATATGCTTATTCTCTCTTCTCTCACTGTAATCAGTGCAGGTAATTATTTAACACGTTGTGTATTTTTAGTGAATGGACACTATTAAAAACAGTGGAAGTAGCAGCAAACACAGAAGTATTCATGTGCAGTAACACAGTTTTGAGGGGAAGCTTCCACAGAGACACTGGTACACATAAGTGTGTATAAATGTGTGTGTGTGTGGGTGCTAACATGACAGCTTTTCCTTGCCATAAATCCTTGAAAACATCCCATTTCGTAACTCAAATTCCTGCTTTCATCCCCCAGCCGACTCCTACCACCTCTGTGATTCGCAATACATTCTGAACTTGTAGATTTTTCTCAGTTGTCAAGAGTTATTAAGGATTCTGTCCTAATGTGTACATTTTTCTCACACTCGAGTAATCCAATCCTCCTTCGGGTACATTAAGTGCTTTAGACAATGTGTCCAGCTGTCGGTTCTGTATGGTCCTGGTTAGTGTCCATCTCATGTTTCTCACTCCTGTTTTCATATCCTTAAACACTGGGCATGTAATGCACACAGAATACACACTTTATTACTTGGCGTTTATTACCTCCGTGTCCCTGCTGTTCAAATCCGGTCCTTGTTCCTATAGAAAAGGTACAAGACCTTCACATGTAAATGAGCAGCTGATTCACACTCAAGCTCAAGTACTTTACCTTTCACATATTTTACATGTGGAGCATTTATTTATATATA
>JAQMYF010000022.1:28423049-28436647 GCA_030014195.1 Neosilurus mollespiculum | reverse complement strand
TGGCCTGGCGAGCTGTCCAGGGTGTACTCTGCCCTCGCCCAGAGTCGGCTGAGATGGACGCCAGCCTCCCCGCGACCATAATTAGGATTAAGCGGCTTAGAAAATGAATGGATGAAGTTGTGATTGACATCAGGCCAAACCAATATACAAGCTTGATTAACCTAAAGAAAAAAATGTATGTAGCAAATGCTAATTTTTATAATTTAAGTTGGTGTAAATTCCATAAGATTTCTGTAAGTCCTACCACCTCTGTGGTTCGGAATACACTCCGTATTGTAAACTTGGAAACTTGTAGATTTTTCTCAGTTGTCAACAGTTATTAAGGATTCCGTCCTAATGTGTACATTTATCAATTGTAAAAATTAGCTACATAATTTGCTACATAAACTTTTTTTTTATGGTTAATCAAGCTTGTATTTTGGTCTGGCCAAATGTCACATAAGTCTGTACTGATGACCTTTAGTTGAACTACTAGTTTAAGACCTGCTAAAGAACCAGCGTTTGTAAATCTTGTAACGTACAGGGGCATATTTTTATGACCTCATGCCATAATAATAGCTTGTTCTCATTTTCTCCTGCTGCCGTACATATGGCTGAGAGCATGTGGAACTACTAAGAGAGCCTAAATAAAATGTTGACGTTATGCTGTCTCCACATGCTAGATACAAATGATGAAGGGGCAACCTGCAGCATTCTATCAACCTCCACAGAGTGTTTTGAATAGATCAATTCTAAAACTAATGTTTTACAGAAACACTTAAACACAGTACTATTGTACTGCCAGCAAGCATTACACTCCAAACAGAACTGGAGAATTTCATTGGAGGGGGAAAAAAAACAACATGTCAGAAAACATCTGTGTTGTCATAAATTTAGCTGCATGTAAGACTTTGGGTTATGTACTCCACCCGTCAATACTAATTGTCAAGTGACCCCAATGCCAAGAGAGCTACAGTATAATTTTCATATTTCACCATCACTGCTCCACTTCTTTCTGCACTTATTTTATATTAAAGCGGAATAACTTTGTACATAAACATCATCATAAAAACCAACAAACTCTTAACAGGATACAGGTAACTGTAGCTACGAAGCTATAGCTGGTAGTTTCCCCTCAAAAGATAATAAAATACATTTTTAATTCAAATTAATAATTTGTAGAAAAAATATTTATTGTATTTTGAGGTTGCACCACATGATATCCAAATGTAGCAACCATACAGAACCAAAAACGTACCTAAAAAGGTTAAAACAAAAGTAAAAAATAAAAATAAAAAAATTTTAAAAATCAAATTTGAAAGAAATCTGCTTGCTGCTCCCATGGGTCCTGGGCAAATTGGTGTATGAAGCAACTTTCTGTCTTTGAATGGATTTTAACATAAAAGTCCCAAAGTAGTAGTTTTTTTTTTTTTTTTTTTTTATTGTAGCACCATATGATATTTAACAAAATTATATTTACCATCACTGGACAAAGTTATTTTATTTACTTTATATATTTATTAATATATCATGATGTAAATAATTGCAGTTGTGGTCATGCCAAATTGGGCAGGAAACAAATTTGAATAGATTTTAAGTAATTTAACAAAAGTCATGACAGGATGAATGTGTCACATGATATGTTGACACTTTGAATAAAAAAGAAATTACAAATTCCCGGTTATAGAAAAGTTTATGTGAGAGTGAGAGTATGTATATGGGAGACATACTACTTTAAATTCTTTAAATTCTTTCTAAACTGAAAAAAATGCTGTTGGGCAGAAAATTTACCCTAAAGCTAATGCTAAATAACAATGACATGCTATCATTGATTTATTTTTACACTTGCAGTCTTTTTTATTTATTGGCTTTGATTTGTATAAGGCATTAAATTCTATTGAATCCCTCCATCCTCCTTGTGTTCACTCTCTCACTTATTCCTAGTAGGATCGCGGGGATGCTGGTACCTATTTCAGACGACACTGCAAAGGATGGGTACACTCCACGTCAGAGCCTGCTGTGTACACTGAGCTCTCACTTCTGTGATTTGTTCCATGTTAACATTCACAGCATGCAGCCGGAAACAAAAAACAGTTGTGTGCAGCTTGCCATGTGTGCCGTGCAGTACAGATCCCGGAAAGGATATGTCAAAGCTGCTTTGCACGACAAGAACCAATGACAATATGTCTAAATCGAAATCTTTTTCCTGTTTCACATTTCCTGCTCCACCCAGGCTAACTATGTACACACACTCTCTTTCTCTGACACACGCACATGTCAATGCCAATCACTACTACAGCACCTCTCGTAGCACTCTTAAATGTTTCCATCAGTATTGTGCACTACTCCTCCTCCTCCTCTATGTCTTTCCATGAACACATTTTCTCTGAATTCACAATGGAAAGCAAATGGGAATAACCACAGTAGGCAAAAGAAATACCCCCCAGTACTATTAAGGTTGCAGTGAGGCTGGAGCCTATCTCAGCCGGCACTGGGCAAAGGCAGGGTACACCCTGAATAGCTTGCCATACCACTGCAGGGCCACACACGACACACTCAACCATTCGCACTCACACTTTGGAACAGTCAGTTAGCCCAATGTGGGCGTCTTTGGACTATGGGAGGAAACAGGAGTACCAGGAAGAAACCCACGCAAACATGCAGAGAAAATACAAACTCCACACAGTAATATCCCGTGATTCAAACCCAGGACCTTCTTGCTGTAAGGTGGATGTACTGACCACTATGCCACCCTACCGCCCATAAATATAAATGAACATTTTTAAAACCCCAAACGCTCTGTCACAATGACCATGCGTGTTTCATTACTGCATCTTTTAAAACTCATTCATTCATTTATTCATTTGCCGACCTGCTATATCCTACTAGGGTCGCAGGGAGGCTGGAGCTCAGTCAGGATCTCAGTTGACTCGGGGCAAAGGTGGGGTACACCCTGAACAGCTGACCAGTCCATCGCAAGGTCTAACTCTGGATGAGTATCCGTAACACTCTGTGGTGCTAATAAACTGAGCTCAAAATGCAAAGCTCACCTGAACAGTCTTTGTCATAGCTAAAATGTGTAAATATAATCTATAAAATTCTCATTTTAGTATGCTTTTCATTATGTTTCTGTATAGTATTACCAAAACTCTGTAAAGGCTTTAAAGAGACACTGTTACACCATTACACAGCGTCCCCACAACCCTTATCGGATTAACCGGTTCAGCAAGTGAGGGAGTGAAAGAATTGATGTTCTTTCTTCAACTAAGAAACCCAAATAAAAGGTAAAGGTTTATTATATTAATGAAATATATCCTGATTTTTCCATCTTACCTACAAGAAGGCGCCTTATTGCATCATTTCCAACATTAGGACGTTAGCTCTTTTTTATTAGATCGTATATATTTTGTTAGAAACCACTTAATTTCATGCTTTTTAAAGACTCGTGCCATCTCATGGGATCTTAGGCAGTTCTCCGTTGGCATCACTGACCCTCTGACTCATTTCTTGTTTACTTGTTTCGTAAATATGTGAAAAACAGAATTGTTCTGAAACACATCAATACTAGTGTTTTTCCTCTGTCTGTCTGACCACCCACCTCCATGTCGCCTCTTAATAGTACAATAAGAACCTAATGAGAAACACGCGCTGTTGTGCCCTGCTCTGAGCAATCCATAACATCTATTTTAGGCCAGTATTAAGTGCTTCCATATTCCAAATGAGATCATGGTGACCACCCCAGGATGGTGTTATGAATACAGTAATATGAAACTAATGTATTCTCCTTATCCTCTGGGCATGCTCATGTTTCTTAATCACTGGTGCTTTTAATCACATTCTTGAAGCTGGGAGTGCTGTCTAAACATCCATTCATTCAAGATGAATAAAGACTATTAATTGTGGCATGATGAGACCTTAGAGAAAAAAATAATCATTAATCCTCATAGCCTGTACATGGCGGTATGGTGGAGTAGTGGTTAGCATGTCCGCCTCACAGCAAGAAGGTCCCGGCTTCAAGTTCCGGGCTCGGCGATGGCGTTTCTCTGTGGAGTCTGCATGTTCTCCCCGTGCTTGCGTAGGCTTCCTACAGGGACTCTGGATTCCTCCAGCAGTCCAGTGGCACATTAGGCTAATTGGCTGTTCCAAATTGCCTCTAGGTGTGAGTGTGAGTGTGAATGGTTGTGTGTGTCTTGGCTCTGCGATGGTCTGGCGAGCTGTTCAGGGTGTACCCTGCCTTCTCCTAGTGTCGGCTGAGATAGGCTCCGTCATCCCCGTGGACCCTAATTGGAACAAACGGTTCGGCAAAGGAGTGATGAATGAGTGAGCCTGTATGTGATATTAATGTAAACGTTTAAGGACGTTTTTAAAATCATTATACTCTCAGTACCTTCAAACACCATCGTGCTCACACACACACACACACACACACACACACACTAATCAAGATAGTCATGACCATGTTGACATGACACCACAAAACCACCTCTCTCATCCTGTCTGAGACCCATTCACCTCCCTCCCTCGCTCTTCCTGCACCGTACACTCATCCCTCTCTCACAGACTAAGCCTTCTTTCACCCATACTTTTCCACGTTCTGCCGACCAATAAACATCTTTGTCGCCATTCTATTCGCTCGGTAACGTCAGCTCTTGCTCCTACGCCCTAAATACATGTAAACACAAGTACATGACTGAATGTGGTTCACATAAAATCTTCTTTCTGGCATGGCTCTAATAAAGACACGTTATTATTATATAATGATTCACTGAGTTGTACCTGGATCAATGACATCATTTCGTGTCTTTTTTCGTGTCCACATCCGTTAACAAGATCAAGAACAATAATTAAATGTTGTTTGCTTTAGGAATTTACTGGAATGCACTTCTTCTTTGACGGGCTTTAAAAAAAATTGTGTGAATATTCCATCCATTATATACCCTGCTTATCCATCAGGGTCGTGGAGGAAGCTGGAGCCCATCCCAGTTGACTTCAGGCGATAGACGGTGTACACCCTGAACAGGTTGCTTGTCTGTAGCAAGGCTAACAGTGGCACAAACTACCGTACACACTCATTTTAACACCTACAGGCAATTTAGACTAGCTAGTTGACCAAATGTGCTTGTTATTGAACTGTTGGAGAAAACTAGTGTACACAGATGAAACCCATGCAAGCAACAGAACTCGACGCAGAAACGCTCTTGGCCAAGATTTTGACCCAGAACCTTCTATCTATCGGTTAACCACCGAGCCACCGTAGCACACGTGGGATAGACTACTTAGCAATGCTCTACCAGGGGCCCGACTCTGTCTCTCTGACCCATTATCTCTTTGTTATGATGTGTGTCAGGAGGCATGGTGGTGTAGTGGTTATTTGCATGCTTTCCCCATGGTTGTGTGGGTTTCCTCTGGGAACTCCAGTTGCCTCCCACAGTCCAAAGACATGCACATTAAGCTAACTTATGGTTCCAAATTGTCCCTGGGTAAGGATGTGAGTGTGAAAGGTTGTGCGCTGCCTTCCCCCGTATTAGCTGAGATAGGCTCCAGCCTACCTAGTGGTAGGACTGAGCGGTTCAGCAAATGAGTGAGTGAGATGGTGTGTGTCACATGACCTACACACTTGCTGGCATCATCGCCTGCTGATTGACCCACCCTCTTTGTGACACCCCACCCACAGATATAAACACACTGTTTTTAGTTGTGAGATTGGAGTGCCTGCTGGTCGCCCCCTTTTAGAGGTGTTCCAGGCATGTCAAACTGGCAAGAGGCCCTGGGGTAGACCTAGAGCTCACTGGAGGGATTATATATCCCGTCTAGCCTGGGAACGCCTCAGGATCCACCAGAAGGTACAGCAGATGTACATACACATTTTTTTTTTTAACAATGCAAAAGGTAAAATCATAGAATTATTATAAGGTTAAGTTTTTTGGAAGAGTTGCACTGCATGTGTAGTATTTTTGTAAGGAGTCTCCTGGATCAGTGGTTTGTAACAGCGAGAGGTAATACAGTTTTGACATTTTCCCCCATGAGAAATTCTCCAGCTACTAACTCCCTAAAGGGACATTAAAAAAAAAAAAAAAAAAGGAAAAATTATCTGGAAAATATCTGGTTTTCCTAACAAAGTATCTGTGCGCGTGAGAAAATATCCAGTGCTCATGAGAACGTGTCTGATGCACACTCTGGTGTGCACAAAAATATTTCCGGTGCACAGAAAAATTTTCTGTTGAATACAAACTGACATTTGCACCACTTAGTCTACCCTAGTCGACTTATGACGTCCTGCGGTGCAATTTGCTCTCTCCAGACCGCCATTCACCTGTCAGAAACTCACTTGCCGAACCACTTAATCCTACTTGGGTTGCGGGGAGGCTAGAGCCTACCTCAGCCGACACCTGGTGAAGCCGTACACCCTGAACAGCTCACCAGACCATCGCAGGGCCAAACACACAACCATTCACACTCACACCTAGGGCCAATTTGGAACAGCCACTTAGACTAATGTGCATGTCTTAGGACTGTTGGAGGAAACCGGAATACCCAGAGGAAACCCACGCAGTTATATTATTGAGTATCCTTACTCCTTAGAGCAATAATATAATTTTTGCTTAGATTCCTTTGTTGCTGTGTTCCATTCAAGCATAACACAAATCCTGGCATCGTACCCCTCCTGGAATATCATATCTTGTGGTATAAGATAATGCATATTTTCAGCGTGAGCGTTCATCAGTTCATTCATGCGTATTATGCCATCAAAGTCAGACAAGCTATTTATTTTCATGAGCATCTCTGTCTGTAATGAAATTCTTACTTGTCACATAACACTATCCATAACGAAAAAACAGATGCATTCACAGAACAAAGACAAAACACTACTCTTCCATCAGTCAACCACAAGAGACGGCATGAAAACTCTGTGGAAAACTAGTAGACAAAGCATGTGTTACATGTAGCATGTGTTTACGACCAGCTCAAACAGCCCAGAGGGATCCTGCACTGAAAGAAGCATTATATCTCCCCTGTAACACAATTTAATCAAAAGATTTGACTCACGGGTGGTACGGTGGCGTAGTGGTTGGCATGTCTACCTCACAGCAAGAAGGTTCTGGGTTTGAGTTCCGGGCTCGGCGAGTCGCGTTTGCATGTGGAGTTTGCCTGTTCTCCATGTGCTTGTGTAGGTTTCCTCTGGGTACTCCGGTTTCCTCCAACAGTCCAAAAACATGCACATTAGGCTCATGTCCTCGGACTGTCGGAGGAAAGCAGTTTACCAGGAGGAATCCCATGAGCCAAGCCTGGGACTCAAACCCGGGACCTTCTTGCTGTGAGACGGACATGCTGACCACTACGCCACCAAGCCGCCCTCAGTGGACGTGAACAGCTTAGATTACAATACTGGAGAAAACAGGGGCGTTCTAAAACTTTTGACCGGCAGCATATGTGTAATCCCATCATGATATCTGTTATTACTATTATGTGGTTTCCACACAATGTCAGGTTTTGCATGCTCTTCCCATGTCCCCCTGCATGTTTGCTTGGAGTGCCCTAGTTTGTTCCACTTCCCCGAAACATGCTGGTTGATAGCCTGGCGACGCAAAATTGGGAACAAATGTGTACATGGATATGATTCCCCGTGATGGACCAGCATACCACCCATGGTGTGTTCCCCTATACTCTGGATTCATCATGATCATGACCTGAATAAATATGAATAAATGACGGCTTTTTGTTTATTGTAGCCTTGATGTACAGAAGGTTTCTGAGATCATGAGTCTCACGCAACTTGATTACATCCCTCTATTTGTTCGGAACCCAATATATAATGGGTTAAGCTCTCAAATCACTCAGGATGGCCTATTCTGGAGCCACTGGGATTCAAGTTTCTAAAATTACTGATATTTAAGATGGATATTTGAAATGGAGCCCAGTCCGCAGGCCTGCACTGTCTTTCCTGGAAAACTGTCCTATCAAATGACTTTAGAATGAATTGTCAAGAGCTCACTGGAAGTGTGCTTTGGGTCAATCAGCATCCTAACTACCAAATACAGGGGAGTAAACGGATCAGCAGAAGAACCTTGTCTTCCCCCAAGGAAATCAGCTGTCGGTTTTATTTCTGGCCACTGGTGAGAACATCTGGAAAATGTGCCTCTGTGTTTCAGATTAGCTCAAGCCGACTTGAGATCTCTGTACAAAGAGGGTTAGGGAGATATGGTATGAACCTCTTGTATTCGTGATGGTAAGTGGGTAATTTCTGAAAATCTACTTCCAGTTGACTGTGGACTGCTGAGTAGTATCACTTTATGCAAGTGAACATTGCTGCATTAAGTTCTAGATATATTTGTCTGAGTGTCAGAGACAGGACAATGGGTGCTATGTGTTAGTCCTCCCCAGGAGAGATGCTGCACATGAGGTTACTTGTCACCTCCGGTGGCTAATCCCATAATTTGCGTTTCTGGCATAACACAACATCATGCTCCTGATCCAGACCAGAGACAAGGATATGACAGCAAACCCTGAGCCATATTTATATCTCCTTCTCCTTTAGGCCTGCAACTCATCCATCTCTGTAAAGTGAATGGTGTCTTGCCCAGTGTTGGCTGAGATAGGCTCCAGCCTACCTGTGTAATAGGTTTAAGCAGGTCGCTAAAATGTAATAGGTTTAAGCAGGTCGCTAAAATGAGGTGGTGCAATGGTTAGCACACCCACCTCACAGCAAGAAGGTGCTCAGGTGTGTGGAGTTTGCATGTATTTCACATGCTTGTGTGGGTTTCCTCCGGGTACTCTGGTTTACTCCGACAGTCCAAAGACATACACATTAGGCTAAATGGATGTTCCAAACTGTGTGAGTGTGAATGTGAATGGGTGTGTGTGCGTTGCCCAGCAATGATCATGCCGTATACCATTTTCGCCCAGTGTCTTGAGAGCTGAAAATTCTCTGTACAGACCGAGCAAACAAGGTTAATAGGAAGTTACTTGCTTGCTTCCACAAATTCCAAATTGCACCAAGGTGTGAATGGATGTGTGTGAGTTGGTCCTGCGATGGACTGGTTAGCTGTTCATGGTGTAATCTACCTTTGCTTAGAGTTGGCTGAGATAGGCTCCAGCCTCCATGGGACCCTGTTGGGATTAAGCATTTTGGAAAATAAGTGAATGAACGAATATTTTCTCGATACCTGCTGTAATAGATGACAGTGCAGCTAGCTTACAGCTAAGTTGCTGGTTGGATGCACACCAGCCCATATGCTATTTATTGCTTGCGCAATAAACCAATCAGATTGCATGTATTGTAATTGAACATATATTAATGTAGCTTATTGGTTTGTTATTGGGCAGCTTGATGGTGCGGTGGTTAGCACTGTTGCCTCTCAGCAGGGTTCAAGAGGGTTCTCCCCTTGCCCAGATAGGCTTCCTCCAGATACTCCGGTTTCCTCCAACAGACCAAAGACACGTAGACCAGGTCCACTGCCTCGAAATCTGCTGATAGGTGTGAATATGGCCGTGAATGTTGTTTTTTTGCTGTGTTAACCTTGAGACGACCTTTTCAGGATGCATCCTGCGCCTTGCTGGGGTTAGGTTCCATCACGACCCTGACGGATAATCGGCACAGATGATAGATGGATGGATGGATAGTCGGTCCATTGATTCTTCAATTCTTTTCACAGAGCGAGTATGTAAATTATACCCGAGGTGGGTAAGGGAACAAGACTTCAACACAAATCACTCTTATCTCAGCAGATTTAACGAAACCTAAGAAGATATTTAACCTTACGCCCAACCCTACTGCCTGAATATTTCATGCCGCAGAGTTTTGTCATAGAGCACCTGTCTTAACTATCTTCTCCCAGAGAACCAGGAAGGGAGGGGAGGGAAGAAAATGAGTATGCACACAAGAGAGAGAGAGAGAGAAAGAAAGAGAAAGAGAGAGAGAGAGAGAGAGAGAGAGAGAGGGAGAGAGAGACGGAGAGAGATCTCAAAATCAGCTGTATCAGTGCAGTAGTACTCATTTCAACTGGGACATACAGTAAGGACTTGTCCAAGCACTAGTGAGGAGTCTGTCAATCATTTGAAGGATATCTTGCCTGACACCATCTGGGATAACAACTTGATTGGCCCAGGCTTAAATCAAAAACATGACACAACGAGTTTGCTGGTGAAATAAGGCACCTCTGTTTCTGTGGAAATCATGTGTACTGCATAAGGCTGGACAGGTAGAGAGAGGGAGTAAAAAGGTGCCGAATCTGGTAACTATCAACAAACTGGGACCGTACAACTACAGAAAGTAAGTTAATTTTTGTCTACTGTAGAAGCATTGATCGCACTTGGAAAACTAGCATTTGTAGAACTGATGTCACTTAGGAATTTAAATAAAATGTGGTCAGGTGAGTAAATGAATGTAGGCTACGTGACTGTGTGTTTATATCCAGTATTATTTTAGGAGATCTAAGCACCTAGGCACCTGGGTTACCTTAAATGCATAGGGATATATTTAAATGTTCTTCAAAGAAGAAAAAAACCTTAAAGTGTAGCGGCAAAGCTTTGTGAAAGACCACTCCGCGCTTAAACGGGTGTTGTCATGATTGTTTGTAGAAAATAGCCTAAATATCAGGTGGGGTGGTGGCGTCTTGGTTTGCATGTCCGCCTAACAGCAAGAAGGTCCCAGGGTCGGGCGCTGGAGTTTGCACGTGTTCCTTGTGCTTGCGTGGGTTTCCTCTGGGTACTCTGGTTTCCTCCCATTGTCCAAAAACGTAGACATTTGGAGTAGATGTGAGTGTGACTGGTTGTGTGTACATGTTGGCCCTGCGATAGTCTGGTAAGCTGTTCAGGACGTACCTCACCTTCGCCCAGTGTTGGCTGAGATAGGCTCCAGCCTTCCTGCAACCCTAATAGGATTAAGCGATTTATATGGCAAATGAGTGAGAGTGAGGGTACTAGACATGGATTGGGTTCAAGTTTGTTTGGGGTTGGCAACACGATCTCAGTCTTTGATCTCAATCCGTTCCATATTGGCTTCAAAAACTCTCGACTCTTTTTGATTTGCAGGCTGAAAGGATATTTAATTAAAGGCATATTTAGATGATTTTTTTTTGCAGCTGAATTGGGGGGGTGGCGGGGGGAATGTCATGATATGGCGTATATATATATATGCCATATTTGCAACTGAAAAGGCAATTTTTTCAAAATATCCTCACGTGATATCTCACATGTACTTCACAGTGCTCATCATGCCATAAGCTCACGCAGACAAACATGCTTTGTATACCAGTTTTGTAATCATGAACATTCCATCATCATGAATAGCAGGTTCTGTATAATCATTTTTGACACTTGTCAAACCAGAGTTGATAACAGCTTGTTACGAGAATGTCGCTTCTAATGACAGTGCTTATAAGGTGTCTTAATGGAGCCCATTCACTTCCTAGGCATATTAAATAAACATAAAATACAGCGTTCACTCATCACTACTTCAGCCGACACTGATCAAAGGCAGGTTACACCCTGAACAGCTAAGAAGACCATCGTATAACCAACACACACGCACACACCCATTCACACTCACATTCACACTCACATTCACACCTAGGTGCAATTTCTATTCATCTCATTTGCCAAATCCTGTTTGGGATGCGGGCAGGCTGAAGCTCATCTCAGCTTACTGAGCGAAGGCAGGGTACACCCTGAACAACTCGCTAGACCGTAGCATGGCCAACTCACTCAAACCATTCACGCACACACCTAGGGGCAATTTAGAACAGCTAGTTAGCCTAATGTGCATGCCTTTGGACCGTTGGAGAAAACCGGAGTACCTGGAGGAAACCTGTGCAATCATGGGAAGAAAATGCAAACTCCACACAGAAATGCTCGAACGCCAAGTTCGAATCCAGATTGATGCCACAGCCATCCGTGACCGGGAGTCCGTGGGAGCTAATCGGCTGAGCTCTCATGGGAGGGAGGGATGGCATACACTCACTTCCCTGTCACTCACAGCGATCATCAGCCAATCATGGGCGTCTGTGAGCTCATTCGTACGAGGGGGCGGATAGCGCTTTCCCTCCGAGTGTGTTAGGCCGCCCCCAAATACGCATGCGCAGCAGTTCGAAAAGAGGCGGGCGGCAGCATCACATGTCACGGAGGGGGCGTGTGCTTGCTTACGCCCCTCCCTGGTCGGTGGTGGTCGTGTGATAGGGAAGGCAAAAAGTTTATGGCTGGGAATTGGATACGACTAAATTAGGGGAGAAAATGGGGAAAAAATCCCCCCCCCCCAAAAAAAAATTATTTTTTAAATTGTCAGATAAGTCCAAATTTGAAATTCTTGTTGGTAATCACAGACACCATTGGGACCTGTAGCAGGCATCATATATGAAATGACCTCATTGTCTGCAAAAAAATAGTTTATGTGTGTATATATACAGTATTGTTCAGTGAAGATTATACACCACCACTTTTGTCTAAAAGGGCTCCTAATAAAAAGAAGTAAAAAATTACTTCTCTATTTTTTGGTGAAAATGTATTGAACAATGCTATTGTAGTCAATGAGAACCAAAAAAAAAAATTACGACAAGAATACTGAGGTAAAAGTATGGCTAATAAACAAAAACACTGAAAATACCATTTTTTCAGAAAAATTAAAAAAAATCCTGAATGTTATTTTTTTGACTTTTGCATAGCATGAATGAACTTCATATCATATGGAATGGTTTAGTGATTGAAGAAATAAAAAAATACAGTAGTGTGCGGTGATGATTATACGCTTAACAAAATGTAAAGAAATCAGAAACCAAGTACTATTCAAGTATTTGTTTCATGTAATATTGGATCATATTGATGAGAAAAGGAAACAAACAACAATATATAGTAATAACAAAATAACAGTCTCTTTTTTGTTAAAAAAAGGCAATATTTAGTGTGGTCACCCTTTACTTTGATTACAGCATTTAAGCTTTCAGGCATACTGTTCACATTTTTTTTTCTTTACTCGCTAAACCATTTCATATGGTTTGAAGTTCATTCATGTTATGCAAAAGTAAAAAGAAAAGTTTTCAGTTATAGAGAAATAATTTTTTTACTTATTTTTATTTGGAGCCCTTTTAGACAAAAGTGGTGTATAATCTTCAGTGCACACTGTGTGTGTGTGTGTGTGTGTGTGTGTGTGTGTGTGTGTGTGTGTGTGTGTGATTATATATTATTAACAATTATCATATTATATTAATGATATGATAATGGGTTTTATTGTTTCTATTTGCATGTAGGCACTGATAAATAAAATATGATTATTTGCAAAGTTCTTGTTTTACCTTTATTACTATATTACTATACGATATACGATATATATACTATATAAGATAACCTTTTTTTTGAAAATTTCTGAAGGTTTTTGAGAATCTCTGTTTTTAATGTCCTTTATGTATACCGATGAAGCTGAAGGCCTCTAGTACATTAAAATCTTTTATGTCTTTCAATATATGACCCAGTCTGGCAAAATGAGTCACAGTGAACAAAAATTCAAAATTGAGATAGCCATACCATTTAAAAGAGGAGACTCTAAGATTTAAAATAGTATGGCTAACTCAATTTTGAATTTTTGGTCACTGTGACTAATTTTGCCAGACTGGGTCACATATATTTATATA
>JAQMYF010000022.1:28375632-28408432 GCA_030014195.1 Neosilurus mollespiculum | reverse complement strand
AATAAAATTATAGTATGTACTATTTTCTAAACGAGTAGGCTAAACAGACACCATTAGCTACACATCACTTAGCTCAGATACAACCTAACCTGCCTCTGCCATGGTTAAAATAAATAAAAATACAAATAGAAAAATTTAGTTTTAGTTTGCTTTTCTTTATGTTTCTGTGTAGTATACTAGTGTACTCTTAAAGAGAGTTAAAGAGGCACAGCTCTTGTACACCTGCTCACGAGCGCTCCGAGCTGACCAGAGTATTCTAATTTTAGTGTGCTTTTTTTTGTCTAATGTTCCCATGTAGCGTATACTAATACAATTATTCGCCTCAGGCATATTCTAGCATATTCTTAGCCTTAGGCATATTCTAAGAATAATAAACAACTATTCACCAGCGTCAGCGGATAGTTGTTTATTATTCTTAGAATATGCCTCTTATTATATTATCTCACGTTGCACAAACAGCCTTCATTCTTGTCCTTGTTAAAACTCGTGTAAAGTTATTATTCCTGTTGCTACCGAGTACATTTTTAGCCTACACCAACCCTTTGTCTTTCTCTAGGTGTTCATTTTCTCTCAATCTGAAGTAGCTCCAGGAGAGTATGATTGTTGGGGACACTTTGCTGAACCATGGGGTCTGAAAGCCTATGTGACGTGGATGACTCTTGCCGTCTTCGTCCTTCCTACCTTAATCATTACAGTGTGCCAGGTAATGACAATCGTCTAGAATCCTCTAAAATTCTGCATCAACTCAGAATTCATGATGGGTTGCAGGAATAAAAAAATAACATGTCAGTGTCATCACCACAGTGATCAAATAAAGACGAACACATTTTACACATCTTCCTGTGCATTACCTAAACTATGGTATACCTGTGCTCGTTCCCTATGATTGTAAACAGCAAGTAACTTACAGAACAAACTAGTCAGCTTTTGTTTGCTAGCTAACTAAAATCTGAAGGGAAACATTTACGTCCTTCTGTGTAGAACCTTCTCCTGAATCTCCACTACCACTAGACCAGAGCCAACCTGCTATCTCTTGCTAGCTAGCTAAATGCAGTATGGAGAATAATACTCATAATGCAATTGGTATGAGTCACCTAGCATCAGCATGCTTAATGTCATGCCATTGTATGGCTGAAATAGAAGGCGGAGGCAGGGATACACAACTGAAAATAGGTTTACTGGAAAACCAGGCAGTCATATCCATAACACGGCCTCTGGACTTAGCGAGCAAGAAATCTCAGAAACTACTGGTTAAGTCACAAATGCGACACTCACAGGTAGACTAGTCCATAAGCGACTTAGGCATCTTTACATAGTCCCCTAATGAGCCAGTTAAGCACTGACACGTGCACATCTCCACTGCTTGCTAAGCCTCATGGGATAAGTTGTAGGCGCGTTGTAGTTCTTCTGACTTGTAAACCTGGATGTGCTGGAAATGTGGCTCGGGCATCACAGCTAGGCTGTGCAGAACATGGCGGGAGACGAGAGGAGGCTGGGACACGAACTAAAAGCCACACCAATGCTCAGTGAAATATATATAAGCTCCCCACCAAATGTCTTTTTAACAGGAGGAACGTTTACTTCAGTAGTAAAGTCATTTCCCTGAAAGAAATTACTGCACAGTGACATGTTAGTAACTTGCTATGATAGTCCTTACTAATTTTAGAAGGCACCTATGTGTGTGTACTGAATATATAGTATATACTACATGGAAACGGCATGATCTGATCAGTCCAAAGACATGCACGTTAGGCTAACTGACTGTTCCAAAATTACCCCAGGATGTGAATGTGTGTGTGCTGGCCCTGCAATAGTCTGACGAGCTGTTCAAGGTGTACTTAGCCTTCACCCACTGTTGGTTGAGAATGAATGGCTCCCCCTCCAGTACCTTTTTCAAACGATCTATTAGAGCAAAGAGTATGGGACTCGCACTGTTTTCCCGATTAGCTGCCCTTTTAGTTCTATATGAATAAATATTCCTGTTATAATTCTGCATAATCCCGTTCAGGCTTGCAGTGCATCCGGAGTCTGCCGAGTTCATGACAGGGAGCCATGCACTCACACACATTCACAGGCTTATTCACACCTAGGGGCAGTTTACAGTAGCCAATCCACATATAGGTGTGTTTTTTGCAGGTAGGGGGAAACCAGAGAACTATGAGGAAAAGCATAGACATAATTGCATAGCATGTTTTTTTAAATGTGATATGAAGTTAGACTAAGCAGGGTATCAGTTCCCATCAGCGTTTTCAAGTAATACCTAAAGCATTTAACCTGCAAAAGTAAACTATACAATGAAAAGAGGAAATAGGCATTTTGACGAAAGTAAAAGACATATATGGGGTCTGTGGTGTTGTGGTTAAGGTGCTGAGCTTATTATTGAAGGGTCATGGGTTCGAATTCCTGTTAGACACCCGCTAACAGTAGTTAGCACATCTGTCTCACAGCAAGAAGGTTTCTGTATGGAGTTTGAATGTTTTCCTCGTGCTTGCGTGAGTTTCCTCCCTCATGCACATCAGGCTTTATGGCTGTTCCAAACTGCCCCTAGGTGAGGGTGAATGGTTGTGTGCATGTGGTCATCCTGAGATGGTCTGGTGCACTGTTCAGGGTGTATCCCACCTTCGCCCAGAGTTGTCTGAGATCCATCTTACCCGTGACCCTAGTAAGAGAAAGCGTTTCGGCAAATTAATAAATTCATTCGGTCGTTTTCTAAGCTGCTTAATCCTAATTAGGGTCGTGGGAAGGCTGGCGCCCATCTCAGCCTACTCTGGGCGAAGGCGAGGTACACCCTGAACAGCTCTCCAGGCCATTGCAGGGCCAACACACATACAACCATTTACACTCACTCTCATACCTAGGAGCAATTTGGAACAGCCAATAAGCCTGATGTGCATGTTTATGGACTGTGGGAAGAAACCGGATTACCCAAAGAAAACCCACACAGAACCAGGGGAGAACACACAGGCTCCACACAGAAATGCCCAGAGCCTGGGAATCGAACCCGGGACCTTCTTGCTGTGAGGTGAACGTGCTAACCATTACACCACCGTACCGCCTCAAATGAATATATTAATGAATAAAAGCCATATTGTATCTATCATCTTGGTATCTTTGACCCAACTGCATTTCTCCCAGGTGCGAATTTTCAAGGAGATCCACGACAACATCTACCTGAAGTCGAGGCGGGTGGTGTCAGCTGACTCCAAGAAAAGTTCAGTCATCTTCCGCACTCCCAGCCTGCGAAATAAGAACGACAAAATGAGAGAAAGGGAGAGAGGTAGAGGATCAAAGTTGAGAGATTCCCGAAGAGGATTCCATCGAAGGAACACGAGTGACTCATCCCAGTCATACTGCAATGCCCGCAACTCCCAGCATGCACCGCAGCCCGACTGCTGTGACTGTCCCTTTCAGGACAGCCATGGTGGACACGAGCTTCAAAACAGCAGTCAATCCCCTGACCTACTCCCTCAATCACTTTCGCACACAGACTCTCTCATAAATCAGAGCAACTCTGCTGCTCATGTGAGCTCAGAGCCTGTACTTGGAGGTGCTGCTGATTGTTATCGGACTTCCCTGGACTACCCCGAGCCCTTTGCCGAGGAGATTTTAAATCCAGTACCTCCAGTGCGCATTTCGTTGTCCATTTCGCGGCCGGTGACACCTCCACCGCCAGGGGTATCCAGAGCGATGACCAAAACGCTGAGGATGACTCTGGTCATAGTGCTGGTTTATACCATGTGTTGGTCACCTTACTTCACAGTGCAGCTCTGGGCCGCATGGGACCCAAATCCACCGGTTCATGGTGAGTTCACTGACAACCTTAAAAACGCATCACTGACTTAATAATGATTCATAAATAGCTCAGGGAAAGTATGTACACACTAAAGGTAGAATGTGTAAGATTTAGGTGTGTCTACTGTCATCTAGTGGTGAGGTTCCAGATTGCAACCAATTGAAATTTCATTCATGACCCCTCCCTTTGATGCCTGTATGGTTCTGGGCTATTGTAGAAACATGGCGGTCCAAGATGGCAGCCTCCATGTGAGGGGACCCTCTATCCATATAGATTTAAAAAAACTAAGTGACATTTATATGATTATAGATGAACGAAAATGTATTTACTGATGATATACTTAATTTCTGCTAATAGATCATCTAAAATATTACATACTGTACCTTTAAGACATGCATGCAGCATGGAAGCGAGGTCTACTCAACTAATTCCAAAAAAAATATTATAAACTGAGGCATAAACTTATAAAATAAATATAAATGTAATGGTACAAAAGAACAAAATTGCTAATGTTGCCAGGATTTTCATACATTCATTCTCCAAAACGCTTAATCATGCTACCAGGGTTGCAGAAAGGCTGGAGCATATCTCAGCCGACTCTGGGCAAAGGCAAGGTACACTCTGAAGAGCTCGCCAGTCCATCACAGGGCAACACACACAACCATTCACACTCACACCTAGGGGCGATTTGGAACAGCCAATTAGCCTACTGTGCATGCCTTTAGGCTGTCGGAGGACACTGGAGTACCAGGACGAAACCTACACAAGCACAGAAAGAACATGCACACTCCACACAGAAAAGCCCTCGCTGAGCCCGGGACTCCAACCTAGAACCTTCTTGCTGTGAGGCGGGCGTGCTAACCTCTTCACCACCCACTACTCGATACTGTATACCTCCATCAAATGTTTAGGGTGGCAAGATGAGACCAAAGGCTGAAATAAGTTTATGAAAAGATCATTATAGGTCAAGTTCAGGCCAATTGTTTATAATGGCTAGGTTGCAGCTGGTGCAATTCCTTCATCGGGGGCTTATAGTTTTCTTTTTTTCTTGAAGCTGGTTGAGGGCTAAAAAAATGCCAGTCGCCTCCTTTAAAAATCAAAATGTTTTCTGCTTCTCTAAACAAGAATTTGAAGCTTTGTTGTCTGTCGAGCTCAGTGTCCTTTTCATCCCCCTCTTTACATCCTGTTTTAAATAACCATGAACATTTGTGGCTTCAGGGACTGATTAGTAAATAATGAGGTCCTGGGAAAGAAAATAAAAAAGGCCCCACTTACCAGTCCATTACACAAAAAGCAATTTATGGAGCGCCGCTTCTCAACCCAATAAATACAAAACTCATTGTCAGTCCAGCTGTTTAACATGTGTCTTCTCACAGGCCACCAGTGACGGAGCCTTCTTTGGTCATTTTTATGAAGACTGACTGATTGAACTGGTGAAATCTGGTTGGGATAATTAGAAAGAAAACCTGCACCCACAGCAGCCCTTTGCAAATAAGATTGGACACCCCTGCTTGAGACACGTGTGGCACAGTCGCCTAGTGGTTAGCAGGTCCGCTTCACAGCAAGGAGGTCCAGAGTTGGAGACCCGAACTCTTGCGTTTCTCCCTGTGCTTGTGTGGGTTTCCTCCCACAGTCCAAAGGCATGCACATTAGGCTAAATGGCTGTTCCAAATTGCTCCTAGGTATGGATGATTGTGTGAGTGTGTGTGTATGTGTGTGTGTGTTGGCCTTGTGATGGTCTGGCGAGCTGTTCAGGAAATACTCTGCACAGAGTTGGCTGAGATAGGCTCCAGCCTACCCATGACCCTAGTAGAATTAAACGGTTGGGCAAATGAGTGATGAGGGAGATGAGTGCTTAAGACACACTTGGTGTTTACAATATCCACGTTTAATTTTTCTGATGCTTGTTGAGGGCCACCTAGTGGCCACAGCATGTATCCAGTGGGTAATCCCTCACAGTGAAGCCATATCACTGTCCCTCATTTGCCAAACCGTTTAAACTTATTAGGGCCTGTTGGAGCCTATCTCAGCCGACTCTGGGCAAAGGCAAGGTACACCCTGAACAGCTCACCAGTCCACTGTAGGACCAACACACATTCACACTCACAAGTAGGGGCGATTTGAAACAGCTAATTAGCCTATTGTGCATGTCTTTGAACTGATGGTGGAAACTGGAGTACCCAGAGGAAACCCACACAAACTACACACAGAAACGTCCTCGCCGAGACGGCAACTCACAACCAGGAACTTGTTGCTGTGAGGCAGACGTGCTAAACACTACGCCACTGTGCCACCCAAAAACCCATCCATCTTCTAAGCTGCTTAATCCTAATTAAGGTCACGGGGAGGCTAGTGCCTATCTCAGCCGACTTTGGGCGAAGGCAGGGTACACCCTGAACAGCTTGACAGACCATTTCAGGGCCAACACATATACAACCATTCAGACTCACATCCACACCTAGGGGCGATTTGGAACAGCCAGTTAGCCTACTGTGCATGTTTTTCAACTGTTGGAGGAAACCGGAGTACCCAGAGGAAACCCAGGTACCATACCCTAAAGCCATGCATAATTTCTCCTGGTGCTGGTAAAAATAGCTGTACACAAATAATGAATTATTTGAAGAGTAGAGAATAAACTTAGATGCAGCATACATGTCCGCCTCCAAGTCTCACATCTCTCTCTCACTTGCAGGGGTGGCCTTCACTATCCTGATGCTGCTGGCCAGCTTGAACTCTTGCACAAATCCTTGGATCTACACAGCCTTCTCCAGCAGCATCTCCCACGAACTTGTCTCCCTTCTGCATTGCCGGTCTCGAGTTGCCCGCAGGGGCTCCCTACCTGAAGAGTCTAGTGCAATACACACTACCAGTACCACCAAGGACTACTTCTGAGCCACTCCCATACGTATGTTACACGGGTGCACAGCTTTACGATGTATTAAAGTGAAGCAGCAGACAGAAGATGAGTGACGGGATTTACTCACATTGTGGAACATACCTCACTGACCAAGTAGGACATGAATGTGTATAAACTTAAAAACATGGGATCTTGTGTCATGGGCAGCACGGTGGTGTGGTGGTTAGTACGTCCGCCCCACAGCAAGAAGGTCCAAGGTTCAAGTCCTGGACTCGGCGAGGGCGTTTCTGTGTGAAGTTTGCATGTTCTCCTCGTGGTTGTGTGGGATACTCTGACTCCCTCAGTCAAAAAACATGCACATTAGGCTAATTGGCCGTTCCAAATTGCCCCTAGGTGGGAGTGTGGATGGTTGTGTGTGTGTTTGCACTGAGATCGACTGACTAGTGAGCTGCTCAGGGTGCGCTCTGCCTTCGTCTGAAATAGACTCCAGCCTCCCTGTGACTCTAATAAAGAATAAAGAGGTTCGGCGGATAAAGGAATGAACTTGTGTCACGGCCACAAAAATATAGAGATACTTGAAATGTTTCAATCTAAACTTATGAACCGAATAGACCTTTTCATCTAAAATTAAATTTAATTTAAGAACTGGAAACATTCTTCTGTACATGCAGTGACCCAATAAAACCTCCCACATTTCATTGGTAAATTAAAAAAAAAAAAAGAAATTGTTAAAGATACTCCAGTTTTTATACATTATGTTTTAAAAGATGGTCATCCTCCTCCAAAAGAAAGCTGTCGTTGTCTGAACAGTCTTGGAGATGATTTCTGAATATTTCCCTCATCACATACAGTGACCTTTGAGCTGTGTGTGTTGTAGCTCCATCTTACTGAAGTTCTTCAAGCAAAGTTGGAGTTGGGCTACAAACAGACCTTAGCACTGCCTGTCCTGCATCACTGAGTCTCGTGTGCAAATGACAGCTTGATTATCTTTAACTTTTTTTTTTTTTTTTTTAACCTTTGAAATGGTGGAGGGTTATTTATTTATTTATTTTTTGGGTTACCCTGTATATGACACACATTTTACTAAATCGAAGAACTCTTCAAGAGCCAAAAGCCTGTGCTTACGTAAATTCTCGATGGAAAAGCTGGAAGCCTGCCTTAGCCTGTGCTCCAGACGTTTCCCAGGATCGTTTTTCATTAGGTTGTTGTTCCTTATCAGTCTTTCTGCTACACAATCTGACTATTCAGCACGATGGAAAGTAATGGTGAGAAGAATAAGTCGTGCAAGGAAAGTCCATCCGGAAGACGACTTCAATATGGTGGGAATGTAGTATGATATGAGAAACAGGAAATTGATAGATACAGAATATGGGTGGTGGTGAGGGCGAGGTGTCACAAAAATATCAAATATGGTACCAGTGTTGCGCTCTTTTACCAAAAGCAGTATTACACTGCATCAATAGCGTGACTATTTTGATGAGCAGATGTTTATGATATTATGTACCAAGTTGCCTTTATAAACGTAATCTCAATCACTCTCCATTTCAAACAAGAATTAACAATACCGTGGGGTAGCAGTTAGCACGTCCGCTCCACAGCAAAATGTCCAGGGTTCGAGTCCTGGGCTCGGCAAGGGTGTATCTATGTGAAGTTTGCATGTTTTCCCCAAGGTGGTGTGGGTTTCCTCTGGCATTTCGAAGACAAGCACATTAGGCTAACTGGCTGTTCCAAATTCCCCCTAGTTGTGGGAGTGCGAATGGTTGTGTGTTTTGGTCCTGCGATGGTCTTGCAAGCTGTTTAGGGTGTACTCCGCCTTCGCCCAGTGTCGGCTGAGATAGGTTTGGCAAATGATTGAGTGAGTGAGTACAACACAAGTGCCTTAAAATGTCACAGTGGCCAGAATTTTTTTTTCCTTCCCTGACAGTCATATGCCCCATTTAGATCTAATAGCACAAATCTCATTTTAAGGCCCATCAGCTGCCCGCTAGACACAAGACATTTCTCCCCATGTACTGGATGTGTGAATGGACTTACAGAGCATTCTAGAGATTTTTTAACTATTGATATTGTAATTTATTTAAGTGCAATAAATATATGTAAAACATGTTATATTGTTATATAATGTTATATAATTTGTGAATGGAAAATTGTGACAGATTTCCCCACCAAAAAAACTTCTATTGTGTTACATAAAATAATTAAAAAAAAGTTTTTCGGGAAAAAAAAAATATTACCAAATAATTTTGTCTGACTCAGGAAAATCATACATTAGTATATACTATGTAGGAACAACACAATATGATTGGTCAATTATCTGCGGATTAAAAGACATTATCCTGAGTGAATAAAGCTTGAATCTAAAACGACGGACACTTAAGTTTTTTCAGTCACTTGGAGTAGGCGGCATCATCATTGTTATGATTTAAAAATGAAAAAATACACCAAAGAAAATTGAAAGTTCATCATTTTGTGTTTCTGTGTAGTATATATTAAAACGTAACACTACATAGAGCATAAGCTAGCTAGCGTATGCTAGCTTATTCTAGCTGCTCACAGAGTGCATGGCGCTTAACCTGATCTGCCTCTGTCATGGATATAATATGTAAAAATCTTCTTCAGCTCTTCCTTTTAGGGGTTGCCACAATGGACCATCTTTAAAATGACACTGATCTACAGCCAAAATGCTTCTGAAATAAAAAAAAAGTCAATCTTTCCTAATTTTGGGCTGCTGGGAATGAAACTGATTTTTTTAAATTCTTGATTGGCTCTAGTTTTTAAGATATGGTACTGGGTCAGCATATACACCCCTGACTTAGGAATCATGAAGGATGGGTGAGTTATAAAGGGAAGGGATAAACTTTAGGTAAACAGGTTCAATGCCGGAACATTTACTTCAGGTGCAGTAGGTCATGGGTTCAAAGCCTGGACATGATGGGAGTTTGACATGCCCAGAATTTTCCACCTAAAATTGCACTGCTTTATTAACAAACTATTTGTTGATATATTATAGAAATATGATAATAATCATCAATGACTGGGTTTGAAAATTACTTTTATTCTTTCATTTTAGGCAAAACAATAAATGAGGAAGTTGGTATTGCATCTTAAGTGATATGGACTGCATCATATTGTCCCTAGAAATCATGAATGATGCAACGTTCACTCTGTTAACTCAACTTCCATCACATTGTTGAACAGGCTGCTCTAGATCAACTCTAGAAACCAAATCCATGTAGCTTCATGTTCGGTATAATTATGTAGACATCAAATGTAAAAAAAAACCCTTAAATATCTTAAAAACAGTAACCAATCAGCCAATTTTATTGTCATATTTGAATTTAGTATACCAAGGTCCTTAATAAATAGTTTATTTTGTTTCTGAAGCAGACAACTTCTAAACATTTGTATTTGTATTTGATTTGGCACAGGTTTTACACCGGACGCCATTCGTGACACAAGCCTAGCCGTTTACGTGGGATTGGGACCACCGTTAACATTTTTGATTTCGTTTATTTTGGTGTTCCTGTGTAGTATATACTAAAACATTATTAATTTCAGGCTTTGTGGTTTCAGCATATTCAGCAGTATTCATCACCGTCAGTGAATTGTGAATTACTGCTCCTCTAGAGTCTGATGAGATGTACAGTATACACACACACTAAACATTTTATTAGGAACACCAATACAGCTGCTCATTCATGAAGATTTACAGTCAGCCAATCAAGTGGCAGAATGTATAAAAAAAATCATGAAGAGCTTAAATTAATCTTTAAATTAAAAATAAGGATGGGGTTGAAATGTGACCTTGACTGTGGTTATTGGGATCGGTATTAAAGGATTTGTATTTTACAAAGAAAAGTGAGAGTGGCAGGACTGGCTTGAGGAGTCAGACAGGCTGCAGTAACTTGAAAAATCACTCTTTTGAAATATACTGAGCCAAAAAGAATCTCAGGAATGGGCAGACAGCAGAAGTGTACATCTGGTTAAGCCAAGAACCGGAATCTAACACTGCTCTGGGGACAAACGCTCTAAAACTGGAAGGCTACAGATATTACCTGGTCTGATAAGTCTTGATTTCTGTTAGCACATATAGCTCATGGGGTCAGAATTGTACCCATGAATCCTTAATTGCCTTGAGGTGATAGTCCAGGCTGGTGGGGGTGTTGTGATGCTGTGCGGGTGTTTTTTTTTTTAATTAATGGATTAATACCAATCCACCATTACATTAGAATTTTAGTGTTGCACTGAATGTTGTTGTTGACCACACGTTTATAGCCATTGTATAATGGCTACGTCCAGCATGATAATGCAACATCTCATTGCACAAGCTGTCTTAAACTTATTCCATGAATCTATTTCTCAACTTACCATAATTAATGTGTAACGTGTAACGGTTTCAACACTTTTCACAAAAATAGGTATTACACAGTTCTAAATAAACTATTTTTATTTGGGCATCAGATTAACATATTTGGTGACAATTCCTCTGGGAAGCTTCTCAGATACATTCGATCAATTCTTGCCTTTTTTAAAATTTACTTGTTTATTTATTTACTTACCTTTTTTTTTTTAATTTTTTTTTTTATCCCAGACATATTTGTTTCCAGTAAGGACAATAAAGGTTGCTTTCACCTATCATTTCACCACACACATCCTCAACAATAGACAGTATCCTGTGAGAAACTGTGGCTGCTTAATTGACCTTCACACAGATATAGACAAGGACTGAATAGAATCCGTACGGCACGATGGTGCAGTGGTTAGCACACCTGCCTCACAGAAAGAAGGTCCTGAGTTCGATTCCCTGGCTCGGTGAGGGCGTTTCTGTGTGGCGTTTGCATGTTATCCCTGTGCTTGCATGGGTTTCTCCTGGGTACTCTGGTTTTGTCCCACCGTCCAAAGACATACACATTAGGCTAACTGGCTGTTTCCGAATTGCCGCTAGGTGTGAGTGTGAGTGTAAATGGTTGTGTGCTGCCCTGTGATGGTCTGGCAAGCTGTTCAGGGTGCACTCCAACCTTAACCCAGCGGTGGCTCAGATGGGCACCACTCTTCCTATGACCCTAGTAGGACTGGTAAATGAGTAAGTGAATAAGAATAGGTGAATAGAGTCAACAAGTTTGGGTAACAAACTTATTATGTTAAAAAACTACGAAATTTTTATTTAGATAACAGTGTTATTACTAAATTTGGGAAATTTTGGTCAACACACACACACACCATAGTAGCTAATATATATCAAAAAACTGCATTTGTTCGCTATTCTCTGCCGGCGGGACATTACGTAAACCAATGAAATACTACCGAGTGGTGATAAACAGCAGAAAATGCTCACCATAAACAAAAAAGCGTTAGTCTGCCCCCTTGTGTTCATAGCTTAGTATTACATGAGCATCATTTACTTTATTGGGAACACAATGGGGACAGTACAGCTACTCATCCATGCAGTCATTTCATTAGTCAATCAGGTGGCAGCAACACAAAGCAAAAACTAATGCAGATGTAGGTCTACTGTTTAATGTGAACATTAAAAACAAACCCTGCTGCTGAATAAGCACAGTGCTGCTGCTGCTGACACGTGACTGACTGGATAATTGCATGAATGAGCAGGTGTTCCTATTAAAGTGGACAGTGAGTGTACTTGTAGAATTCAAAGTTTTATTTTTTTCAGAATACGAATGCAAGTTCAGTCAGTGCATTTGTTACTGTTATTACTGAATTGTCCTTGTATCTTTACCTGAGCTTTAATTAAAAACAAGCCGTTAAGCCTGTATCTCTCAGAGCGGAGAACGCTGACGAACAGGGCTGCACATAATATCGAAAGAGAGTGAACCCCGCCCTCGCCCGGAGTCGGCTGAGATGGGCGCCAGCCTCACCGCGACCATAATTAGGATTAAGCGGTTCAGAAAATGAATGAATGAATGATTGCAAAACAGTTGTAACACGAGCCGCTAAAGGTCTTTTTGGTTCGCCGAGTACGGAACACAATCCTGGGGAGGGATTTGCTCACTTTTTTTTATAGGATTTGGTCCATCAATCATTCTTTTTCTTCCTCAAGGGCAGCAGCACGTTGGGCTTCTTCCTGACAGAAATCTATAGGTCCATATTCTGGAAGTCTAACTTCTATATCTGAGGAGGGTTTGCTCCCCCCTTTTATAGGGTGGGGTGGTTCAATTCCGAGATCCGCCACAATTTCGCCTGGTAATTACCAGGAGTTGGCAAAAGGTCCCAAATTTTTCCAGACAGTGGCAAATAGTTGCTAATCGTTGCAAATGCCTGTCAGTAACATTTGCTAACAGTTGCTAATGTACCTCGAATGTCTTTTGCAAAAATTTGCGTGCACATTGCTAAATGCTTGTCATTGCTAGACGACAAAAACAGACCCTGTTTTTCGTCAGAAAATTCGAAAATCCAAAATCCGCTATGTTTGTCAGCATTCGCCGCTCTCTGAGATGCAGGCTTAATGCAGTACAGTACAGACCTCTTCCAATTCAATTCAAGTTTCAAAGTCAGGTGTTCGCCTGGGGCAACAAAAATTACATTCATCAAATCTAATAAATAAATATGAAACAGCTAGATCATCTGAAATGGACATCAGAAATCCTTATTGAACTCATTCTGGATCGCCATTAAAACAGATATTTACAAATCAAGTAGTAAAAGAGTGAGTGTATAAGGGAATGTAAGGGCAAAACATGAAGATGTAAACGGTCCAGCATGGCAGCGATCATATACTAAAGCATGTTGAGTGTTTTTTCTTCATGCCTGAATTGTGCTCTTGGCAGTAAAGGCAAAGTAGTAGATCAAGATGCCAATAGCAGCAGCCAGGACCTCTGTAGACACCCAAGGGCCACTCCAAGCTCCCTGTGGACAGAAAGGCGACGATAAAACTCAAATATTTTACTCAGCTGACCTCCAAAAGGGGCAGATTACTGTGTGATTCCACCCGTTACGGTCATGATTGTCATTACGCATTGTTTATATGCAGTATTTATATTTTTTATCATCATCATCATCATCTTCCTCCGCTTGTTCCGGGGTCGGGTGCCGGGGGGCAGGAGCCTAGGTAGTGAGGACCAGATGTCCCTCTCCCCAGCCACTTCCTACAGCTCTTCCGGGGGTACACCAAGCCATTCCCAGGCCAGCCGAGAGACATAGTCCCTCCAGCGTGTTCTGGGTCGACCCCAGGGTCTCTTCCCCGTTGGCCGAAACACCACACCAGGGAGGCGGTCTAATCAGATGCCCGAGCCACCTCAACTGGCTCCTCTCAACGCGGACTAGCAGAGGTTCTACTCCAAGCTCCGCCCAGATGGCTGAGTTTCTCACCCTATCTCTAAGGGAGACCTCGCCACCCTGTGAAGGAAAATAATTTCAGCCGCCTGTATCCGTGATGTTGATCTTTCGGTTAATACCCTAAGCTCGTGACCATTGGTGAGGGTTGGAACGTAGATCGACTAGTAAATTGAGAGCTTTGCTTTTCGGCTCAGCTCTCTCTTCACCACGACGGGCCGGTACAAGCCCCGCTTTACAGCAGAGGCCGCAACAATTCGCCTATCAATACCCCGTTCCATCCTTCCCTCACTCGTAAACAAGACCCCGAGATACTTGAACTCCTCCACTTAGGGCAGGACCTCATTCCAGACCCGGAGGGGGCATTCCACCCTTTTCCGGCTGAGAACCATGGCCTCGGACTTGGCGGTGCTGATTCTCATCCCGGCCGCTTCACACTCAGCTGCGAATTGCTCCAATGAGAGCTGGGGGTCCCGGCTCGATGAAGCCAAAAGGACAACGTCATCTGCAAAAAGCAGAGATGAGATCCTATGGTCACCAAACCAGAACCCTTCAACACCTCGCCTGCGCTTAGAAATTCTGTCAATAAAAATTCTGAACAGAACACGTGACAAAGGACAGCCTTGGCGGACCACAACCCCCACCGGAAACGAATTCGATCTGTTGTTACCAATGCGGACCAAGCTCTGGCGGGAGACCTAATGGCCCGTAGCAACGGGTCCGGTACCCCACACTCCTGGAGCACACCCCACAAGATAGCCCGAGGGATGTGGACAGATTGGGCAAACTCCCATGCCTCCTCCAGGATCCTGTAGAGTGTGCAGAGCTGATCAAGAGGGCTGCGGCCAGGACGAAAACCACATTGTTCCTCCTGAATCTGAGGTTCAACTATTGGTCGTTGAATAGACTTTCCCGGGTAGGCTGAGGAGTGTGATTCCACGATAGTTGGAACACACCCCACAGTCCCCCTTTTTAAAAAGGGGAACTACCACCCCGGTTTGCCAATCCAGAGGTATGGCTCCTGATGACCACGCGATGTTGCAGAGACGTATCAACCAAGACAGTCCTACAACATCCAGAGCTCTGAGATATTCAGGGCCGATCTCATCCACTCCCGGGGTGCGACCACCGAGGAGCTTTTTGACTACCTTGGCTATTTTGACTATGTTTTATTTACTTATCATAAGGTGCCATTATTTACAGGTTTACATAACAACTGGGTGACATCATGCTTTCTATGATCTATAACAGAGTAGAGAGAGTGAGTGTACTTGACTGACCTGCTGCTGAGCAGATGAAGTCTTGTATCAAACAAAAATGGACAAAAATTCCATCTGCAAAACTGCAACAATTAATACCCTCCGTTCCCCAATGATTGAAAAGGTGCTGTAACACAATGGTCAGCACGCCTCTGTCCCAAATTACTAGCAGATTGTTACAGGAATCAAATTCTAAATTGTTCTAATAGCCGTAGTGTAGCGTAGTGGTTAGCATGCTTGTCTGCATGTCTCCCTGAGCTCACGTGGGTTTCCTCAGGGAATTGTTGTAGTCTTGAATTAATGCTACTTTCCCTTTCTTCCCGATCATTAATCACAACTAACCCTGAAGCGGTGTTTCTTGATTCCTGAAATCTGGTGCCTCCATCCCAAGAACTTCTCATCCAGTCAGCTGGGGGCCCCAAATATGGTGAAGAAGTTCATGTTTGCTTTGGTCACGAGTTCACTGATGGATCTGAGTGATGTAATGACTGGCCTTTTATATGGGGGACTTCTGCTTTCTTTTTTGACACATCTTGACTTGGTCTTCCCATCGATTCTAGCGTCGAAGAAGGCAAGTACTACGAGTTCTTGGCTCAAGTACCATGTGTGCCGACCTAAAGATTATATCATGTGTTTGTGATGGAGAACAACTCAACGGAGCGTGGCACGATTAATATTCAATAAAAATCTCTAAAATTTGGTGCGGATTAGTTTTATACCAAAAAGGCACAAAACCTGACCCTGTCCCGAAAAATATCTCGAATTTTGTTTTTTGGAGCCCACCCTACTACATACACATAAAGACACATACATGCATATATCCTGTTTATACAAACATATACACATATTCACACATTTAGGTGCATGGAATACACAGGGTGAGAGGAAGAGCTTTCTAATCATAAGATGCATGACGCTAAAATGTTATATGATGTTTGAGACCTGCTCTAAACATGAGTATTGCACTTAAAGAGTGATATTGCACCACCCCTGTGGTGTTCCAGTGTTCCGGATGAGGGTGGAGGAGATGTGGTCTCCTAACCTGACGTTCTGAGAGGTTGCCCAACTTCTGGTTGCTTTAAACAGGTGGTGAAACAGGTTAAAGCAAAAATTGGTGCTTTAAGCAGGTGGTAGGTGTGCCTCCTGCGTGGTTGGCATGAAAACCTGCACCCACGCGGGCCCTTTGCGGATAAGATCAGACACCCCTGCCCTATGGTTTTGCACTCTTTAGGAAGAATGCGCAACTGAGGAGCAGAAGGGTGCAAGTGTGGATATTAAGATGAGGGGATTGCTAGAGGCACTTTAATTCGCTCCCAAAACCATCACTATTTTAAGCATTACTCACCCTGTGATCTACATTGACAGAGAAAAGGGGCTTGATCTTATCCACATCCTCATTGTTTCTCTGAGCCTGAAACAGTAAACAGGGACAAAAGTTTGTTGACACACACATACACACACTCCGCTACAAGCAATCCACAATACACTACAGTTGCTAAATTGTGTAGGGTAATCAACCCAAATAAAAATGATGGAGCCCCAGTAGATGAGTCCCAATCATGAGTACTCACTCTGATTCTTGACAGACGTGCATTATTATTATTATTATTATTATTATTATTATTATTTACTAACCTTGCGCAATAGGCTGTAAGACTCCTCATCAAAGAATTTGACTTGGTATGTCCCCGAGCTGGCCTGTTTGTGAGACAGGCTCCATGACACCTGTGATAAACACAAAAATCACTCCAGGTAAACATACACACGGCTGTTGTTCGGAAGACTTTTGAGTAGCGCATCGACAAGGCGCGCAACTATCAACCTGGAGATCGCAGGTTCGAATGCAGGTTGGTGCCGCATCCATCTACGACCATCAGCCAAGCTTTCAAGGGAGGAAGCACCTCTCAGTCACTTACAGTGATCACTTGGCAATCATGGGTGTCTGTTTTTCTATGATTGTGTTACACATACTGTACGTAGCAGCTCGTAAAGGTGCAGGTGGCATCATCGCCCCCCCACTGGAGACCAGAAATGCACATAGAGTGCAAACCTCCACCAAGGTAGTGCAATCTCTTTCTCTACATGGGTTACATTGGCAGATGATGTAGAATTACATTACCCTTGTGTGCTCCACAATAATATTTAAGCTCTCCCAGGACATTCTGGGTGATTTCCGGCTCCTTGAACTATTGCACAATGTTAAAAGCATCCCTCAAACCCCTTGTGGATCCAGATCTGGATCATGCTCAATATTTAATCACTTCTTCATTGACCCACAACCCGTAGAATTGTGTAATAACTCCTATCTGAATTGGTATGGAATGACCCTGCTGCCATCAGTCAAAATTCAGTCTGAGGTCAGCGATTTCCACTCATGGTGTTGTAAAAAGAAAGCATGACTCATTTTCTACTTCTCATGCTTAAGTTTACATGGACTCTGAACTCACTGTTATCACACATGTATCCTGCTTTCACTCAGCAGGAATCCATACGGTCCAGGACAAATCAGTTGGTCTGTTTTCCATAACAGTGCTTAAAAGGTACGATTTAGCTCCAGCCTCTCCGTGACCCTAGTAGGATTAAACGGTTTGGCAAATGAGTGAATGAGTGAGTGAGTGGTATCTAGCAGCACCTAGTGGTAAAGTTCCAGACTGCAACCAACTAAAACCTGTACGTTTCTGGACAACTGGAGAAACATGATGGCGCAAGACGTCGTCCTCGTCCTGGGATCCAGTCCCAGGCTCGGTGAGGGCTTTCCTGTGTGAAGTATGCATGTTCTTCCTGTGCTTCAGTGAGTTTCCTTTGAGTACTCTGGTTTCCTCCCAAAGTCCAAAAGCTAAGTGGTGGCTCCAAATTAGCCTTATGTGTGAGGGGGTGTAAATGGTTGTGTGTGTTGGCCCTGTAATGGACTGGCAAGATGTTCAGGGAGTACCCTTCCTTCGTCCAGATTCAGATGGGAATGGCTCCATCCTCTATGAAACCCTTGTAAGATTAAGCGGTTCGGCAAATGATTGAACGAAAAAATAAATAAAGATGGCAGCCTCCATGAGAAAGGACCCATTGCCATATAGATTATAAATAGCCTATTTTAAGGTTTCAAAAAATTAAGGATCTTTTTTCTCTTATAAAAATGATACATTAATTAAAAAATACTTATTGATGATATATTTAGTTTCTGCTAATAAGTTCCCAGAAATTTTACATATTGTACCTTTAAATGCGGTGCAAAAACATCAAGGCTGCAGAAGTACATTATATATTACTATATAAGCATGTTTCTGTTTATAGTTCTATAAAAATCCACGTTGATCATTTACCCCACGTCTCCTCTTGTGATACCTTGAAATCTCAATGCACAAAGATTGAATATTCAGAATCAGACCACATGTACTGACCTGATACTTCCCGACATCCTGACCCCTTGTCACAGGAAACTGTCTTCCATTGACATCAGCATACAACGCCACACTCTGGTGACAAAAAGCAGTATGATTCCAAGAGTTAAAAATTGACTCAGGATATCAAGAACAAGGAATCCTAACCAGGATGAGAAAGCTACCTGTACTCCATTCGCACAGGACAAGCTGAGCTCCACGATGAAGACCGACTCGGATGAAATGACTGCATCATTAGTTGTGTATGTTGACGGTGTTATGATTGGGTCCAGACAAGTCTCACCTATACACACAGCAAATAAATATCAAGGGGATATGACTTTAAACTCACAGACTCATAGTTATTCAGCAACTAGATATGAAAACTCTACACTGGAGGGGAAAAGGGATTTAAATAACATCAGTGATTTCAGATTAAATTAAACATAGAATCATATAAATATAAATAAATGAGAATATATGATATAAGTATTAAATTCATTGCACATTACAGATCAGGCTTATGTATCCAGCTGTTTATAAAACAATTTTTCAACAAATAAAGCACCATAACAACAACGCATCTATTCTAGCTGTATGAATGAGTGGCTAGTTAGCTAGCAAAACTCCCCTCTTATCTGTACAGTACTCGTAGTTTTAATGTTAAATATAAAGTTTATATTAAAATAGTACTCACTTTTACACACACAAAAGAAAAACGCAAAAAAGAGCCAACTCTTCATTGTGGTATTAGTGTCTACGTTAATGAAAGAAACAGAAAAGCGTCCAGAACTGAATGCTTCTCATAGACAGCCACATCAGCCTAGGGCGCAGGAAGATGACGTGGAGTCCCTGAAGGTAATGACGTATATCGTCCGAGACAGTTCGGCCAACTATAGACATGCTAAAAAGATAGACCGCTCGTGCATCGCTCTCGCGATGTCGACATGACGCCATCTTGGAGAGGGCTCCTTGTGGGTTTTTGCTGTAGAAACAGTGGGGAAAGTGAACACAAAGAAAGTGTTTTAATGCCACTAGAAAGCGACCTGTGGGTTTATTTGGCACAGAAAGTGAAATCATAATATCAGTGTGTTTATTTTTATTGTTATGGAATGTACAGTGCAGAATATATACATATTACTTATTAATTAAAAACAATGTGATTATCCCACATCAAGTTTTTATTCCAATAGTGCTGTATATTTTAATGGTATTTATTGTAGAAAACTTATTGCAACATATTTTTTTAAAGTTAATCTTTAAATAGAACAGGTAATGTTTTAATATCTATCTATCTATCTATCTATCTATCTATCTATCTATCTATCTATTTATCTATCTATCTATCTATCTATCTATCTATTGGATGGTACTTGGTGGTATAAAATTAAATTATAATTGATAAAATAATTTCTATAAAATAGACACATGTATGTTCAAAGTGGACACTGCAAACAAAGGCCAACTTCGAGGGTGCTGCATCTGCCCTCTTGCACGCAGTGACCGATTTGGAATGTCTGTCGGGAGACTTCTCACAATTGGGAAATCTAAAAATTAATGTATAGTATACAGTAGCATTCAGGATGTTGCACACACATGTACAGCCATATAATATATGGATACATAATGTATATTTGTGACATAATATATTATAACATAGATACACACAAATGACAAATGTACAAGTATCTACACACACACACACACACACACACACACACACACATATATATATATATATATATATAATGTAATACAATGTAGCAGGCATTGTTGCAGGAGTACTTTTCATACATATAAGATCATTTTCCCAATCATAAACTAATATATTTTAATAGTGAGTTTACTTTATACATGTACATGTAAGTACTGACTCCTACTATAATCGGCCACATGCACATGATGCATACAGTGAAAAACACCAGTACTATACTCATACTCAAGTGAATACACACCCTTCTAACATGGATTTATAGGGCTTTCTAGGCATGTCATTATCACTTACTTGTGAAATGTTATCCCTGCAGATCCGCTGTGTTGGTTCCTGTAATTTTTATAGTTGATTGCAAAGCATTCTGACCCTTAACTCTTCTTTTTCTTACTTTTGCTATCTCCTTTAGCACCGCACAGCACATTGATATTCGACAGAGTGTCCTACACAGGTGCCATATCGCGTCTTCACAACATGCACAATGTAAACACATGAAATTATAATTTTTTATTTCATTTTTCAAACCACTTTATCCTTTACACACCAAGTTGATCCTGGGTTCAAGTCCTGGGGTTAGTGAGGGTGTTTCTGTGTGGAGTTAGGATGTTCTTCCTGTGCTTGTGTGAGTTTTCTTTGCATGTTGACACTGATTTGATTTGGTTATTGAAATAATACTTGCTTCCTTTCCTGTTATTGGTATTTGTTGTTCACACAAACTCCATGTAGGGTATTGATTAATGTATAATTATTATTATTATTATTATTATCATCATCATTATCCATTAATCTGCAGAACCAAATCATGCATAGCCAACACTAAATGTGGGGTACACCCTGGACAGCTTAACAGACCATTGCAAGGCCAACACACACACACACACACACACACACACACACACACACACACACACACCAAAACCATTCACACCCACATCCATACCAAGGAGCAATTTGGAACAGCCAGTTAGCCTAACGTGTCTTTGGACTGTGGGAGGAAACCAGAGTACCTAGAGGAAATCCACACAGGCACTGGGAGAACATGCAAACTCCACACAGAAACACCCTCACTGAGCCTGGGACTCAAACCCAGAACCTTCTTGCTTTGAGGTGCTAGTCACTAGCTGCCCCTTTTATTATTATTATTATTATTATTATTATTATACTGCATATCAACACTGGGTTTTTATAAGTACAAAAACTTTAGAATAAAATATTTAGTGGATTAATAAATGCTGTAAACAGTAAATATTTAAACAAACTGGGGTATTCTATCACACTGTACACTGAACAAAGATGTTCACAGGTTTCCATACAGATTATAGTAATATTTTATTGCAAAAACCCAACGCAACCATCTGTGGACTGTCACACACAGTTTGGGAAATAAATAGCCAGAGGAAATAAATTACTACTTATGCTGATTGAATTGAATTAGGACACCGAAGCATTGATGAAGGGAGTCATAAATAAGGAAAAAGTTATAACAGTGCTATAGTTGTGCAATATGATCTTAGAATAGCCTGGGGAGAACTTCTCCACTGCATGAATTAAGGAATGAAAAAATAAATATCATGAGGAACTAATCAAGACCACAGATTACCATATCATCACCGGAACAGACAGTGTGGTTAAGTTCTCTTTTTCTTTTTGCATTTAGTAACAGTCCTCTTGTGCACGTCTCTTCTCGTCAGCCTCAGTGTGTACCAGAATTAATTCCCCTCATTTCTCAGGTAATCACTTCAACCGTTTTTTTGTTTTTTTTTAATAATATCATTTTCCTTTCTGTTGTGTTCCTCTCTTGTTCGAAGGTTGTGGAGACCCAGAGGAATGGGAGACGGTGGAGGGTACAAGAGACGACAAAGAGACTTGATCCAGTTGTTGCTGGCGAACAAGAAGCTCCTTGAAGACAGTGTTCATTTGATGATGCACTTCCTGCAAGAGCACATTATTATTACTATAATCCTTCAAGCAGAAAAAAAAAATCTAAATATATAGATTCAGCAAAGCATTTCCAAACCTTGTCCACTAGCACTTTGACATCCTCTTTTTCGCTGTTCGATGTAGGCTTTCTCATCTGGGGACTAATAAAGAAACAGAATGTCAGACTAATATTTTGGTAATTTGCCTGTTTGTTAGCAACTTTCGCAAAAAGTTAGGAAGGGATTTTTTTCATGAATTTTTCTTAAAGGGGTGGACTACTGCCCAAGTAACACTCACACACTCATTTGCCAAATTGCTTAATTGTCCTAGGGTCGAGGGGAGGCTGGAGCCTATGTCAGCGGGGTACACCCTGAACAGCTTGCTAGACCATCACAGAGCCAACACACCTAGGGTCAAACTGGAGCAGCCAGTTAGCCAAATGTACATGTCTTTAAGCCCTTCAGCCACACTCTACACACCAGATCCAATCTGATCTTGGAAGGTAAGCAGGGTTGGGCCTGGTTAGTACTTGGATGGGAGACTGCTTTGGAATACGGGGTGTTGCCGATTTTAGGGAAAAGGACTGGAAACCAATCCTGTAAAAAATATACCTGCTAAGAGAAATCTATGAGAATAGAATTGTAAACCCTGTTTACAATAAGGATGGCATTAGACAAGATGAGAAGAGACAAGACATGCCTTTGGACTAAGGGGGGAACCCTGAGGAACCCAGAGTAACCAAACGAAACCCTCACAGGCATGGGAGAGCATGGAAACTCCACACAGAAACGCCCTCCCTAAGCCCGGGACTCAAACTCAGGAACTTCTTGCTGTAAGGTGGATGTGCTAACTACTACACCACCGTGCCTGGCTAAAGTAATACTCCGTTAAATTTTTGGAGATGATTTTGGAGATGATCCAGGAATGTTTTTAAGTATTTAAAATTGTGAAATAGGATGATTTTTTGGAAGTGTGGTATCACAGCAGGCCCAGCAGGGGGTGCTGTGTACAAAATATTTAAACTTTCTGTCGAAAAATCTACATTTCAGGCAACAAATGCTTTGCGACAGTGAAGTCTAGTCTTGCACAATTTAAAAAAATTATCTCAACATCACTAAACTACTTTCACTCAGTTGAACTATTCCTACAGTAGCTTTACTTGTACTCAGGTCAGTTTGTTTTGTACTCTTTCCACCAATGCTAACGTTGCACTGATAGATAAGAAAACGATAAGATAAAAGATAAAATTGAATTTTATCTCAGAAGGTAAAACATTGAGAGGTGTGTTGATGACTGCATACTTTGGTTTTCGCAAGGCCCTGGGAGAAGTGCTTGACATTTGCACTGTGGGTAATTGTAGGGAGATCTTTCCTGCAAGAGCTTGGCTGGAACTGAGCCCGGACTTGTCACTGAACACTTTAATCCTGGGGAGAGAAAAAAAAGTGGTTGAGGCATTAAACAACAGACACTTTATAGGTTTCTTTTATTTTTTCCCCCTTCTTTTTAAATCATTCTTAACTTGTGGAGGACATGAGGAAGAACTCTTCAGAAGAAACCAGACTCAGACCAGTTAAAGAAGGGTACCATTAATTAACAATTATTCACAGAAGGCACGGTGGATGTCGTTGAGTAGAACTATTTAGCTCAGTAACGTGAGGTCACGTAAACATTGTGTAGCTAATGGTATCTGTTTATAGCTTACTCAGTGTTTAGTACATTCTGCACAATAACCACAAGAAACCACATGCCAGAACGGTGTGTTTTTACACTAATGCAAAGTTTTAGCTACAATGGAAACAAAGAAAAGCAAATTAAAATGAGATTATTATAGTATATTTTATTATTATTCATTTACAAGGCGGGTCAAGTGAGCTCTGCGCACTTTAAGCCAAGCTAGCGCAAGCTTGCGCTAACAGCATACTTACATGGAAACGTAAGAAAACTGCACTCTATAAAAATGTGTTTTACCTCCAATTAAAGTTTTAGTATACTACATGGAAACAGTAATCTAAAACATGATTTTTATAGTTTATTTTTCATTTCAAAGCAGGACTGTGAAGATGCCGCCTTCGAATTGAGTGTGACAAACTATGACTGTTCGTCATTTTGATTCAAGAATTATCCACCCAGAATAATGTTTTTAATCCCCTAATAGCAGACCAATCAGATTGTGCAGTTCCCGTGTAGCATATACTAATTAGGGGTCCAAGCCCAACAGGAATATTTTTTAGCACATGGGTACAGGTCACTGCAGGGTCCGCAGAGACAAAAGAAAATTACACATATTGGCCTACAGGGGGCGGTACAGTAAAAAAAAAAATGTTTCGGCCCATAACTCCCAAACCATATGTCGCACATTCAAAACGTTCAAAAATGTCACACATGTTCACTGGAGTGAGCTGAAGGGATATAGGCCACACCTATTTCCACCGAGAATTTTTCCCCCCGCAAAATTGCAAGTGAATACACTCAAATTTACAGCATAGACAGACGATGGTTCATAGGCCCCTAATACCAAAAGTGGTGATTATGCACCCCCGGGCCATCGAGGGGGATTTGTGCAGGTGGGCTTGGACCCCATTCATATCTGCTTGCAGTTCTAGTCACCATTTTATAATTATATAGAGGCAATTCTGATTGAACAAATTTAGATTATAGAAAGGAACTCTTCACTGATCTTTGTTTGTTGTCTGTTTGTTTACAAAACAACTCAAAAATTGAGTCGTACCGTGTTTGCAACTGCCCAGTTGACTGCTCGTCTGCATGACTTAAGCTGTTTTGTCTTTCTTTGTTCTCGTCCATACTGCAAAAAAATGTGCACCAAGGGGAGAGGTTAGTACGATAATACATGATGGTAATAATTTTAACCCTTTATGTGTGTTGACTTTGGTAATGCTGAAATGTTTTCCCACTCTTGGTTAATCTGATAATTATCCATTAGTATCTAATTAGCGGCCAGATCAGGATAATCTGATCATAATCTCCTGTGACGATGACTCACCTTGGAACACTGATGTAATTATTTGGGATAAGCCCCTTAAAACCATCTACTTCTCCTCTCCACCAATCAGAAGAAGCTCTTCCATAAAGGCGGAGACGCCCACCCTGTTTGAAAGACAGCTCGTCTGGGGTACGGGCTGTGTAGTCAAACAAGGCCACTCCTTCTAGCTCTGCACAATCAGAATAGAAATGAAACTCATGATCTTATTTTAGTGCATGCCACATGGAAATGTAAATAAACCGTGCTATGTAAAGGTGTGTTTTGAAAGTTTTAGGATATACTACATGGAAACCCAAGAAAAACAAACAAAAATTAGATTTTTATGCTTTAGTTTTCCATTTCAAAGCAGGATAGCGATGACGCCGCCTGCTCCAACTGACCAGGAAAAACATGAATGTCCATCATTTTGAATTTTGTGTGGGGGGGTGGCACAGCGGTTAAGGCTCTGGGTTACTAAAATGAAGGTCAGGGGTTCAAGCCCCAGTACCGCCAGACTGCCACTGTTTGGCACTTAAGCAAGACCCTTAACCTTCACCTTTGTTTGGGATAATGGCGTCTACCAAATGCCATAAATATAAATAATTTAAGGTAATGTATATTGATCCACAGATGGAGGGCCAATCAGATTATGCCATCCCCATTGACATCATCCACCCTGCAAACTCAGGATAGTACTTGAACCGAAACAACAGACAAAAATTCAAGGTTGGTCACGATCAATGATTCTGAAATCTTAGATATTCAACAAACTTTGAGTTTAAGATCTAATAATGGATCTTGCATGACTGTTGTACTTTAAAATATAAAGATATACACCATATAAATCTAGTATTAGTTTGCCGTCTTTGTTCTACCGTGTAAGGTAGGTAAAGTCTTGGGCTTTTACACCCAAGCCTACTGGCTCATCAGGCCGGAGCTTATCCCCGGTTTCCATGGTGTGTAGCAACTAGGAATTCAACCCCTCCTGGATGGGAAGCTAGTCCTTTGCAGGTTACCTTCCCAGTATTTTTTACTGATAGCTTAAAAAAAAGCTTGGTGGGGGTCTAACAGTGATTCGAACCCATGAGTCGGCTGAGATAGGCTCAGCTCTCGATCACGAGTCCAGCACCCTAACCAATCCATGTCATTCATTCATTTGTCAAACTGCTTAATCCTCCTAGGGTCACAAGGAGGCTGGAGCCTATCTCAGCCAACTATGGGTGAAGACGGGGTACACCCTGAACAGCTCGCCAGTCCATCACAGAACCAACACATACAACCATTCACACTCACATCCACACCTAGGGGCAATTTGGAACAGCTAATTGTGCAATTAGCCTAATGTGCATGTCTTTGGACTGTAGGAGGACACCAGAGTACACAGAGGAAACCCATGCAAGCAGGTCGAGAACATGAAAACTTCACACAGAAATGCTCTCATCAAGCCCAGGACTTGAACCCAGGACCTTCATGTGTTAGTCCTGTGTTGCATTGACAAGCTGTTCAGGGTGCACCCTGCCTTCGCACAGAGTTAGCTGAGATATGCTGCAGCCCAATTAAGGGTAATCAATTTGTCAAATGAATGAGAGCGAGAGCTTACCATCTTTGACTTCTTTGCTTGGAGACATATCTGGCTCCACCTCTGACTCCTCGGTAATAGCCTCACTGCAAACACACATTGCACACACACCCACACAATTTAAGCCCATGTGTTTGTACATATAGTAATATTTATATACATGAGTGTGTCTACGAGAGACTCTCACATATCATCTGGCTCTAGTGTCATGCACGTCTCATAGACAGGTCCGTCTAATTCACTCTGACTGGGGAAGATGCTCTCATGCTGGATAATGATTGTTTTAACAAGAGCATTGATGTGCTGTAGAGTAACAGCATCTGCATCCTCAGGTCCTCTGATCAGACTGGGTCCGAAACACACAGCCAGGTTGTAGGGCTGCATCATGTTTTCATCACTGTATTGGGAGATACTACACACACACACACACACACACACATACACACACACACACACACACGCAGACACTCAGAGTTTTGGATGAGCTATTTATGTGTTTATGTATTTGTGTTGAGTAATTGATTAATTACTCACTGGTGGAGGAATGCAAACAGGTATCTCATCACTACAATTAGTGGAGAAGGGTAGGAACAAATAACTGACTTCAACTGTGCGACTTTCTCGGGTTCATCTTCTGTTTCTGGAAATGAAAGTGAAAGTTGACATGTATATTAATTAGGACCCAAATATGATACTAGAGTTATCTACCTGCACTGTAGTTGTCTTTAAAGAAAGAATCCTTATTAAAAAAAAAAAAAGATTCCCCTCCCCTCATTTTCTCCCCTAAGTTAGTCGTAGCTAATTCCCACCAGTCAAGTATTGTAGGTTTCCCTGCGATCACAGCCAATCATTGGCATCTCTGAGATTGCTCGTACAAAGGAACGGATATCGCTTTCCTCCAACTGTATTAGGCCGCCCGCCCCGTTATACACATGAGTTCGTAAAGACGTGGGTGGCAGCATCGTGTGTCACCAAGGGGGCATGTGCATGCTTATACCCCTCTTGGACTGGTGGGGGTTGTATATGATATGAGGTAACACTTGCTGGCTTGAAAATAGATATGCCTAAATTAGGGGAGAAAAATGGGGGGAGAGGTTTGAGAGGTCTTAGATTGTTAAAATAAGCAATTTGAAAAAAGTATTGTCTGTCTCCCTACTACGCAACCATCAGCAACCAGGAAGGGTCAAGGGCAGGCATGTGCTTCTGAGGAGCATCGTGCTAGCCGTAACCACATTTGCAACTGCAACTGTTGCTCATGCATATTCAGGGGCAGCGTACTACTCTGTGGAGAAAAGAGTTGTATGCCCCTTGTATTGATGAGCTCACAGATGCCCGTGATTGGCTAATTGGCAAGCTCCATGAGAGCTTGGCCAATTAGTTCCCATGGGCTCCCAGCCACAGATGGCTGTGAGCATTAACCTGGAGTCACGATTTCCAGGTTGATAGTGGCCCACCTTGCCCCTGCACCCCTCATTTAAAAAAATGTTTGTAGAAGAACTCAGGAAATATTCTATCACAATTCATAATCAATTCTGAATACAGGACAGACAAGCACTCCCTTACGTCCGCACTCCATCAGTTGGTCGTAGCTGTCTTTAGGAAAGAGAGGGTTTTCCATTCCTCTGAAATAGAGTTTCAGCACACCAGCAACCGTGTCCAGGTCACAAAATTCCTCAGTCAGAGGGTCTTCTCCTATATACCAACACAGAAAGTTACTGCAACCTGTGTTATTAATGTCCCACAGCAGTCTGAGAGTATGAACCCACATACCTTTCTCAAATAGGTCTTTGAGCCGATTGATCTCCAGATGTGAGCCTGGGACTCGAAAGATGCCCTCATGGTGCAGGCCTTTTGAAAATCACATGGAAAAGCAAAACCTCTTAGATTGTATATATTGTGTTAAAGGTATTTTGCCCGTTAGGTACATGTTTCTGATGGAGCACAGGCTGGATCAACCATAGAAGATGTGCTGTAGCATTTGTAACATGGATTTATATGGTCAAAGGAACAAGTGTGGAGAAATCTACGAATAAGCCTCACTCATTTGCCAAACTGACTAATAGGGTTGCTGGTAGGCTGGAGCCTGTCTCAGCCAACACTGCGGGAAGGCAGGGTACACCCTGAACAGCTTGCCAGAGCATTGCAAGGCCAACACCCCCACAATCATTCACACCCACACTCACAGCTAGGGACATTTTAGAACAGCCAATTAGCCTAATGTGTATATTTTTAGACTGTGTAAGGAAGCCGGAGTACCCAGAGGAAACCCATACATGCACGGGGAAAACATGCAAACTCCACACAGAAACGCCTTCACCGAGCCCGGAACTCCAACTCAGGACCCGAACCCAGGACCTTCTTGCTGTGAGGCAGACATGCTAACCACTACGCCTCCATTCCACAACCATGCTTTCATGTTCAAGGCATCTCTGCATTCTACTGTATTTGTTAAGCCATGCCTAAGATTTTTGCATGAAAAATTTGATTACCATGAAGGTTGATGAATCTGATGCAACTCTCTACCACCAAAGGAATGGGTTCTCCAGACGTCTGTAGAAAAGAACCTGAGCTTTACAAATAAAACAGTGCTCCAAAGAACAATCATTCATACAGCACAAACGTTAGCATATGTTTCATCCTGGTAGTATTTGGTGCATTTATATACAGCGTGTCTGACCATGTCTACAGAATTCTACAGAAGAACGACAGAATACCTGGATGTAAGAAAGCATGTCACCAGAGAAAGCCTTCTGACTGAGCTGAGTGTCATGCTGATTCTTCCTCTGACGGACAGACCTCCTGGAGCGCATTCTGATGTGAGAAATGTAACGGAGATTAACAGGAGACTGCGGAGGAGTGGAAAACACAATGACATTTTACAAGTGCTGCTATCATTCCCAAAAGTTCTGGCTGAATACCCAATGACTCAGCCACGAGTCCATGTCACTCTAAATCTTTATACACAATTAATACTATATACAACTATTGCGTTTTATAATAAAAAGTAATAAGAAAAGCTGTGTGGCGGAACGGTGGCGTAGTGTCACCTCGCTGCAAGAAGGTCTTGGGTTCGAGTCCCGGTGTCCGGAGTTTGCGTGTTCTCCCTGTGCTTGTGTGGGTTTCTTCCGGGTACTCCAGTTTCCTCCCACTGTCCAAAGACATGCACATTAGGCTAACTGGTTGTTCCAAATTGCTGCTAGGTTTGAGTGTCAGTGGGTGTGTGTGTGTGTTGCCCTCGCGATGGTCTGGCGAGCTGAGATAGGTTCATCCTCCCCACGACCCTAAGAGTAGGATTAAGCGGTTCAGCAAATGAGAAATGAGAATGAGCCAAACCTGTACACCTATTTTGCATTAATTCATGCAGTTATTCAATTAGCCAATCACGTGGCAGCAACACAGTGCATAAATATTGCAGATACAGGTCAAGAGATCTGGTCAATGTTCACATGAAATAGTAGAAGAGTTAGAAAAAAGGAGTCTCAGTGACTTTGACAGCAATCTCCTGGGATACTGTCTGCACAGAATGGCGCATAAAACAAAAAACATCCACCACATGCCAGTCCTGCTGGCTGGAATTGCTGACTAAAGACGTCAGAATTGACAGAATTGTTTGAGTAACACAAATAACCGCTCTTTATAAGCGTGATAACCAAAAAAAGGCATCTCCGGACATATTGTTTATTTCCAGCTGTCCAGTTTTGAAGCCTTGAATATCTGTTCTTGGCTGACAGGAGCGGAACCGCATGTGGTTTTCTACTGCTGTAGCTGACGTGTCCTAAAAAGGCTTTTTGAGGTGCTTTTCCATTCACCACTGTGGTAAAGAGTGATTCGTTGAGTTACTGTATCCTTCTAGTCAACTTGAACCAGTCTGGCCATTGTGTTCCCCATTCATTCTAGCCTGGCTATTTGGATAATTGTATGAATGAGTAGGAGCACACTACCAGTCGAATGTTTCAGAATCCATCCATTCTGAATAAAGTATAATTATTATTTTAAATGAAACAATTTATTGTCTGGACCACATGTTTCCAATCCTGGTCCTGGAGGACCCCCAGTCCTGGACATTTTAGTTCTTTCCCCACTCTGCCACACCCACTTCAAGTCATGAAGAGCTGTGAATTAGCTAATTAGGTCAATTAGGTGTGTCAGGAACCAGCAAAACACTAAAACATCTAAGGCATGGGGTCCTCCGGGACCAGGGTTGGGAACCCCTGTTCTAGGCAAGGCTCCAGTCTACTGCACGGCTAACACAGAAAGACAGACAGCCATTCACATTCGCATTCACACCAAAGGGTAACTCAGAGTCAGTTGACCTAATTCACAGGTCTTTAGACTGTGGGAGGAAACCAGAGCTCCCAGAGGAAACCCACACAGGAAATTACAGAGTGAACATTTAAGCTAAAGGACTCCTTTTGACCGACCTTTTTGACCAAACCCAGAACCTTCTTGTAGTGAGGCAACAGTCACTCAACATGAATGTAATTTAAGAATTAAAAAATTGGATTTAAGAACAACAATGGATTCCATCTCAAAATATCAGTTGCATTCATTTTCAAGTGCGATCCACCAATATAACGGTTGAATACTTCTATTTTGGTTTAAAACCATTGAAATACTGGAATTTTGTGCACGTAAATAATAACCCTTATTCAGAGGTAGGGGCGGTACGGTGGTGTAGTGGTTAGCACATCTAGGTTCTGGGTTAAAGTCCTGGGCTCAGCGAGGGCGTTTCTGTATGGAGTGTGCATGGTCTCCCTGTGCTTGCATGGGTTTCCTCCAGGTACTCCGGTTTCCTCCGGCAGACCAAAGACATGCACATTAGGTTAATTAGCTGTTCCAAATTTCCCTTATGTGTATATGTGAGTGTGAAGAGGTGTGTGGGTGTTGCCCTGCGATGGTCTGGCAAGCTGTTTAAGGTGTCGGCGAAGATAGGCTCCAGCCTCCCCATAACCCTAATAGTAGGATTAAGAAGTTCAGCCAATGAGTGAGTGAGTATTTGGGAGTGCTATCTTTTTTTCTGCTGTTGTTTCATCCCAGTAATAATGAGGAAGATCTAAATTTTGCTTACTTGTGCTGCCGATCATCCGCGGTCCCAGCTTATTATGGAGAGACGTTAAAAAATATATGCATATATTTAAATATTTATTATATGTATATTTTTTAATTAGCAATATGGGATAACTAAAGATATCCTAGCAGATATTATTACCTTTTTGTATTGCAACTTGGAGTAGGTCATGCTTTGCCTGTAGTTTTGATATTAATAAGCCATTAAAGAGATGCTCTTTAAATTTCTGTGAGTCAAAACAACAACAACAACAACAACAACAACAAAGACATATTAAAGCTAAAAAACATACAAACCAATAACAGTGAACCTAATGCTTTAGAATCAGCACTTACTCTATAAAATTATTTACCATAGAGTACGAGCTCTCCGTCTCTTGCAAATTGGTTCGACGTTTAGCCTGACTGGACTTGTTAGTAGAGGTTTCATAGATGTTCTCTATAGACTGGCTGGTGCTTTGTTCACACATGAAGATGTCCTCACTGATGCACTCAAGCAGGGCAGAATGAGAAACCTGCAGCATTTTGCTCAACTGCCAGGGAATAGGATCAGGAAAGATATGGGTTACTGGGGTCTGTATGGAACTGTAGTTACCTTCAGTAAAATTGATAATAATAATAATAATAATAATAATAATAATAATAATAATAGCAGCACGGTGGTGCGGTGGTTAGCACTTTGTGAAACTCCCTTGCATAATGGTTGAAGTATTAGAGCTGCTTCATGTTTGTGTTTTATATCAAATGACCTGTTGGTGCTCTTCAGTAACCGTGCTCAGTCTGGTCTGCAGCTGCTGCAAACGAGTATCATATTCACTGTTCATCTCACAGTCAGCGTTCACCTCACACACCTGTACCAAAAACAATTCAACATATACTTACATCAACGTGCGCGCACACACACACACACACACACACACACACACACACACACACACACTCTCTCTCTCTCTCTCTCTCTCTCTCTCTC
>JAQMYF010000022.1:28357515-28369519 GCA_030014195.1 Neosilurus mollespiculum | reverse complement strand
CACACACACACACACACACACATATATATATATACATATATATATATACATACACACACACACACACACACACACACACACACACACACACACGCATTTTAAGCTCAAGGGCCCTACAGTGGCAGCTTGGTGCTACTCAGACTTGAACTCCTGACCTTCTGACCAGTAACCCAGAGCCTTAACCTCTGAAGATAACCTTTTTACCTTGAAATAATACCATGTTTAAGAAAAATATCCTTAAGTACACAAATTCCATGTAAATTAATCACTACATTTAAATTTTCAGACACTCAAAGAATAATTTATAATGTATTGTCTCAGTATAATAGTATTTTCCCCCCAAACCGCTTAATAATGGTAGGGTTGTGGGGACAGACGACTATGGACGAAGGCGGGGTGCACCCTGAACAGCTTTGCAGACCATTGCAGGGCCAACACACAACCATTCACACTCACACATAGGGGTGATTTGGAACAGCCAGTTAGCCTAATGTGCATGTCTTTGGACTGTCGGAGGAAACCAGAGTACCCGGAGGAAACCCACACAAGCATGGTTAAAACATGCAATCTCCGCACAGAAACGCCCTCGCCTGGAACTCGAAAGGGCTTTCTTGCTATGAGGCAAACATGCTAACTACTCCACCACCACATATGGACCAGGGTGGCTGACCTCAGGTGGGTGGGTAGAGTTATATGGGGCACCATACATGTGCAAGTGCATAAATTCTGCAGGATCTGTGGAAGTTTGCGTATGTGACTTGACTTTGGTAAGTGTGTGCTGAGGTCGACCAAGGGGTAGTTTGATGTGCTCAGCGCTCGTACAAGGTTAAGGTGACCAGATTTTCCTTGAAACGTAATACTTTTAATACTTTAATACTGTTTGATTTACTTGTTTAATATTGTACAAGAGCTAGGGCAAGCACGGTGGCGTAGTAGTTAGCACGTCCACCTCACAGCAGGAAGGTCCTGGGGTTTGAGACATGGGCTCGGCGAGGGCTTTTCTGCGTGGAGTTTACATGTTCTCCCTGTGCATGCGTGGGTTTCCTCTGGGTACTCTGGTTTTCTCCGACAGTCCAAGACATGCAAATTAGGCTAATTTATTCATTTTCTGTTTTTTCATGTACTGCTCAATCCTAATTAGGGTCGGGAGGAGACTGGCGCCTATCTCAGCCGATTTTGTGAGAGTGCGGGGTACACCCTGAACAACTCACCAGGCCATCGCAGCATTAGGCTAACTGGCTGTTCCAAATTACTCTCGGTGTGAGTGTGAGTGTAAATGCTTGTGTGTGTTGGCCCTGCGATGGTCTGGCATGCTGTTCAGTGTGTACCCCGCCTTCGCACATTGTCGAATAACATAGGCTCCAGCCTCCCTGCAGCCCTAGTAGGATTAATCAATTTGGCAAATGAGTGAGTGATAAGCATGTACAAGTACAAGTACTTGCTGCTCCATCAAGCTGAAAGCATTTTCACGATCCTTACTTTTTGGTCCTTGAGGCGAATCTGTCAGCTAGTTTGTCCAGGGAACGTGCATACTCGCCCTCGATCTCGCCACGTTTGCGCAGATAATCACTCAGATCCTGCAGTACCTGGGTTTTCTGCTCCAAATGGCTGTCAAACACACGCAGCTGTTCGGAGAGCTGATTACGAACCTCTGAGAGAGAGAGAGAGAGAGAGAGATTGTGAAAGGATTACATGACAAAAATGCAGAATATAATACAGTGCTGACACTTTCATATCATTTCACAACCTTTCAGAATCTTTTACACATTTTTTACTTTTTTTAATGACTAACTCTTTCAGTAGTTCCTCATAATGTACTTTAGGCTTCCTGTACATCCTAATAGCACTGAGATATACAGTATGTATACAAAAACAAACCCAAATGTACTTTATTAACTCTTATCAAGGTGGTTTCCCTTTTTTGTTCTGCCTTTGTTATCTGGAGCAACAGTACTTCTCTTTGTGCAGTTTTTTCTTCATGGTTCCTCTATGCTAAATGACTTATTTTAACACGTCTTCAGCTATAAGGAAGGTGATGCAAAAGGTTCCTCAAGTATAATGGTGCTAATTCTTACTTACTGATATATAATATCCGTGTCTGTCTAGAGAAAAGCTGTCAAACTCAAGGCCCACAGGCCAAATCCAGCCTGCCAACTCATGTTATGTGGCACACAAGAGCTTTCAAAGAATATGATTATTGTACATTCTTTGCATCAACCATTACCATGAAACGTAATTCATCATCCTTCCACTAGGTGGAGACAAACAGCTAGTCATTCATGACTCAAGAAAGATTGTAATCTAGCTTGTCGCTGTTAAGCGCTGTCAGAAAATGCAAAGGAAAAGAGGACACATGCCTAAGCGAATCATTTTGCTATCCAGATTTCATGGTTGCCCTTTTAGAATAGCTGTTCAGTGATTATTCGGCCCTCGATCACCTTTAAATTTAGTGACGTAGCCCTCGGTGAAAATGAACTGACGCCCCTGGTCTAGAGTATTATCCACAAACATGTATTGTGGTGGCATATTTTTATCCCAATCAAGCAGGAGACACACCTGATAGTTACAGTAATTAGGGCAACGATTAACTGAGTAAACAACTGGAAGTTTGGTTGGAATGAAGACGTAACAGCGACCTGCACCAGTTACTGTGGAAAATATCAGCCACTCACTCATTTGCTGAACCACTTAATCCTACTAGGGTGGCAGGAAGGCTGGAGCCTATATCAACCGACACAATATCCCAAGGTGGGGTATTCCCTAAACAGCTTGCTAGACACACATTCACACCTAGCAGCAATTTGGAACAGCCAATTAGCCTAACGTGCATGTCCTTGGACTGTTGGAGGAAACGGGAGTACCTAGAGAAAACCCATGCAAGCACGAGAACATGAAAACATTACACAGAAACGCCCTTGCCGAGCCCGGGAATCGAACCCATGACCTTCCTGCTGTGAGGCGAACATGCTAGCCACTACACCACTGAGCCGCCCTGTAGATGACATCTACACGATGTTCAGATTATTCATTAACCGAACCGCTTAATCCCACTAGGGTTGCAGAGAGCCTTTCTCAGCCGACTCTATGCGAAGGTGAGGTACACCCTGAACAGCTCACCAAACCATTGCAGGGCCAACACACACAAGCATTTACACTCACACTTATGGGGCAATTTGGAACAGCCAATTAGCCTAATATGCATGTCTTTGGACTGTGGAAGGCAACCGGAGTACCCGGAGAAAACCCATGCAAGCACGGGAAGAACATGCAAACTCCACGCAGAAATGCCCTTGCTGAGCCCGGAATCAAACCCGGGACCTTGTTCCTGTGTCAGATGTGCTAACCACTACACCACTGCACTGGGTTCAAGCCCCCTTGCCCAAGCGTTTCCGAGTGGAGATTGCATGTTCTCCCCATGCTTGCGTGGGCTTACTCTGGGTACTCCAGTTTCCTTCAACAGTCCACTGACATGCACATGAGGTCATCTAGAGACTCTAAATTGCCTGTAGATGTGAATGTGAGCGTGATTGCTTGTTAGTGTCTAAATTAGCCCCACAGTAGACTGGCCACCTGTTCAGGGTGTACCCTATCTCTTTGGCTGAGAATGGTGCCAGCTTCCGCCCCAACCCTGATGGATATGCAGTAATGGATTGACGGATAGATAGATAGATAGATAGATAGATAGATAGATAGATAGATGGATAGATAGATATTTTAGCTTCTATCTTACCTTTAACCTGCATATCATAGTCAGTGAATCCGACTCGTCTCAGTTTGACGCTGTAGGATGACATGGTGGCTCAGACGGGATGGAACTCTGCTTAAAACACAAAATGGAAAAATTATGTAAAATGAACCACACTGCCTTGTAATAGGAATAAAAGATGACACAGTAAATAGCAGCCACACTTGACACATGAGCTTGTTTCTTTCATTCAAAGCATCACACCTCTACTCCTCCCATCGTACTGATGAAAAAAAAAAACCCCAACTGGTACAGTTCTAAGAAACTAAATATAGCATGTGCAAAAGGAGCACTGAGCTTGTGCATGTGTGGGGGTGCATTAGCAACACCATAGAGGTGATGTTTATATTCAACACCATCATCATTTTATAGAAGTATAGGGCTGAAGCTGTTGATCATGCTTGATCCCATTAGGGTCGCCAGGAGGGCTGGATCCTATCTCAGCAAACACTGGGCAAAGGCAGAGTTACACGCTGAACAGGTCACTAGATCATTTCAGGCCCAACACACAGCCACTCCATACCTAGGGGTATTTTGGAAGCACCAAATGCCTAATGTGCATGCCTTTAAACTGTGGGAGGAAACTGGAGTACCCTGAGGAAACCCATACAAGCACGGGAAAAACATGCAAACTCAGCACAGAAACACCCAAGCCCGGGACTTGAACCCAGGACCTTCTTGCTGTGAGGCAGTACTTCACCGTGCTGCCATTAAAAGTTATTACTTGCTCAGTTTCACTCACTCGTTCATTTGCCGACCTGCTCAATGGTGTTTGAGTTGCAGGGAGGCTGGAGCCTTTCTCAGCCGACACAAGGCGTAGGCGGGGTACACCCTGAACAGCTCGCCAGACCATCGCAGGCCAACACACACTGATACTAACTAGGGACAGCCAAACTCCAGACTGAAACAATCTCGCCGAGCCTGGGACTCGAATTGTGCGCATGGAGTGCCAGTTTTGGTTTCGAGTGAACTTTGGTGACCATGCACAGCACACAGGGTTTAAACTGCAAAACAGCTCACTCGCGATTCACGTGGCGGCTGATGCACCAGGCATCAGAAAAAGGGAAGAGAATGTGCTTCCTGTGTTAGGAGCAACAGAAGCATGAACAAATCATACCCCAGCAACTTACTCTCACCATGAGTCACTCTCTTTCTCTCTCTCTCTCTCACACTCTCTCATTTTCTCTCTCTCCTTTTTCCTTTCTGTGAGCTGTCAAAAAAAAAAAAAAAAAAACTTCCTCTTTCCCCTTAAATGAAACTACAATATCAATACAATATAAAATAAAAATATTGTACAATAATGACATGTTTATTCTAACATGGGCTGAATATCAGCGTCTCTAAGCATTTATGATTATTCAGTAATTTCTTGCACCGAAATATCTGCGTCGGGTTCAATTTAATTTGTTAAAAATGTCATTTCTGGATAATTGTTCATTAAAAAATTTATTCTGATTTCTGACATAGTCATATAGAGAACCGTGTGTGATACAAACTTACTTTCTGTAACCCATCACCAATACTAAGTACTGTTCGTTTACAGGACAGATATCTTGTAGACTCACCTACCGATTCCTCTCGCCACCTCTCACATTGGCCTCCTGCGAAACCTTCAACCAAGTAACAGGATGCACAGTCTCCCTCGCAATGTGTAGACCAAACACCCTGGAGCTCTCTCGCTCTCACTCTCACGCTCGGCAGAGCTGCCGCTCGAACATGAACTCACTCACAGACTAAGAAAAAAAAAAGAAAGAGAGAACAGTTTTTGAGTACAGTTCCTCCTCTGCTCTTGTTTCTGCCCACTCATTTTAACACTCTCTCTCTCTCTCTCTCTCTCTCTCACTCTGTCTGTCTCATGAGTATTTTTCTTCAAAGTGAAGTCTTTACACTTTGGCAACTTTAGCACCCCCCCTACTCCTGAAGTGCAGTCAGGTTTGATCATTCTTGGCTTTACTGCTGCATGCTATGACTTGTTATTGACAGTGCTGTAGGTAAATATCGGATGCTTATGAGAGGATGGAAACTGCCAGAAATTTTTAAAGGTTAAAGCAACACCAGCTGCCATTAAGAACTACGCTGCTAAAAAATTTTTTTTAAATATTTCAAGTGCTTTTTTTTTTTTTTTTTGGTTCATATCTACAATATGCACGCATTTTATATTTGTCATAGCGGCACGGTGGCGCAGAGGTTAGCACCTCCTCCTTACAGCAAGAATGTCCCGGGCTTGGCGACGGCGTTTCTGTGTGGAGTTTGCATGTTCTCCCTGTGCTTGCATGGGTTTCCCCCAGGCACTCCGGTTTAATCCTACAGTCCAAAGACATGCACATTAGGCTAACTGGCTGTTCCAAATTACCCCTTGGTGTGAGTGTCAACAGGTGTTTGTGTTGGCACTACAATGAACTGCAAGCTGTTCAGGGTGTGCTCTGCCTTTACCTAGTGTCGGCTGAGATAGACGCCAGAGTCATCATGTAACTGGATTAAGTGTTTCGGCAAAGAAATAAATGAATAAAGCACAAGGCTTCCATGACATATGAAGAATACATGAGAATTGTTGTCACATGGGTCGGCATAGTGGTTAGAATGTCCGCCTTACAGCGAGAAGGTTCTGGGTTCGTGTCCCAGGCTTGGCGATGGCGTTCCTGTGTGGAGTTTGCATGTCTTCCCTGTGCTTGTGTGGGTTTCCTCTGGGTACTCCGGTTTCCTCCCACAGTCCAAATACATGAATGTGAGGATAATTGGCTGTTTCAAATTGCCCGTATGTGTGAGTGGGTGTGTGTGCTAATGCTAATTGGCTCGGAGGTGGTCTGGCGAGCTGTTCCGGTCGTATCCTGCCTTCACCAGGAGCCGGGTGTGATAGGCTACTCGGATTAAGTGAGTGATTGTTGTCATATGTAGTACACAGCGCATATATAACTCTTTCCAGGTCGTGTGCTGAAGTCGGGTACTCTCTTTATTGACTATATAGCTGTCAATTTAAGCTTTTCATCTTTATTATTGTTATTGTCTCACCTTGAGACACACCTGATAACTCAAATGTACATTATCGGACTGTAACTCGGTTCAGAACAGTCACAGTAGTGGCGGTCGTAATAGAGCCTCTGCTCCTAGCACCTCCCAAACCTGCACACAATCCTCAATTACATCCTTTCTTGGTGTGGCGCATTGCCCACTCACCTCCTTTGCTCTCTCCCTGTTCAGCCTGCAGCTCCGCCTTCCTCTCCCTTCAGACAGTACTTGCCTGAAATTCCTACACCTCCTTTATTGTTGCTGTAGGACTCTTGCCAGCCTCCTGGACCAGTTGTCTTCTTGTCTTTTCATTATTTCGGAGGGACATCCAGCTCTTTATGTTGTGCCATATTTTCTCCACTGTTGATGACTGTCTTCACTGTGTTCTACGGTATATCTAATGCCTTTGAATTTCCTTCGTACCCTTCTCCGGTCTGATACCTTTCAACAATGAGATTCCAATGATACTTTGTAAGCTCTTCGTTGGACCAGTGCTTTTGCTGTAAGATACAAGTCAGCTAATGGCAGGAAAATCCTATTAGAACAGCTGAACATTATTTGGGGCTGAAAAAGGTCACCTTAAGGGGTGGTCACACTAGAGGTGTGAAAGAAAAGTGACTGACACAGTCACACATTTTTGCGATTTCGGAATTTGCATCAAGATGTTTTGCGACTCCACATGCAAGCGAATATTTTGCAGCTTAAATACGTACGCGACTTTTTTTGTGATTGATTTGCGGATGTTTGACTGGGAAAAAAAAGGGCATCTCCTGTCGTAAATCACTAACGTTTTGTTAGCTTTTTGCTCTCAAACCACTGGCTTTTTATTCGCGCATTATTAGCATGAACAAAATGCGAATAAAATAAGAATGATGACAAAATATTCGCAATATGGTGGACGGCATATATGGAATATGGTGGACTTTCGGTGTGGACTTGTTGCTTTTCCTTGCGAATGAAAAACGAATAATTTGCGAGCAAAACAATGTGCAGACTGTTTGAGAAGTGTTTGAGAAGATTCCGTGTCAGCGCTTTGTTTCGTGACATTGCTGGAAATTTTCAGACATGTTTGAAATTTGTTGCAAGGAGTTCACGAACAAGGCAACCAAAATGCGATGCCATGAATGTTGAGAGAAATAGTTAAGAATGACAAGTGACAACTGCGAATTGCCATTTGTGTCAGTTGCCTTTCTATCACACCTCTAGTGTGATCACCTCCTAATTGACATTATGTGTGTACTGACTACTGAACATGAGTTTGCTTGTTACTGGTTGATCCTGAACCTAGCCACACCTCCAACTATAAGAGGGCGTGCACACTCATGCAACCACATGATTTTTTATTTTTTTCTCCTTAAAGCTGGGGTAGATAATCTGGAAAGCAAGCAGAATTTGAAAGAAGCATCTCTTTAGGACACTGGCTAAACCGTCCCCTGTCCACGACCGGCCTTCCAAAGCCACACGTTCATGCACAAGACGAGAGACATTCGAAATTTTCCGACCCTCCAAAAGTGTCTGTTGTTGTATATGCAGAATCTACCGTTTAATATATGACTACACACATACTGTACACCTAGAAAACTCTGCTGTAGTGTCAAACAGCACAAGTGTGAAAAAAACAGGAAATATCAGCGCATGAGCCAAAAACTTGTTTACAACAACTGACAGGTCAAACAAACAATAATCAAATGGATCTAATAAAAACTAAATAATTAGATCAATGCAGCCATAGAAGTAAATTACAGACCAATTTTAATGGTGACCCCAATTTTCCACAGCTATTCATGCATTTGCACACTGCGTAATCCTGCAAAGATCACAGGGAAGCTGGAGTCTATCCCATCCGACTCTCCAGCTCGCCATTCCATCACAGGGCAACACAAACACAGCCATTCAGACTCACACTGACACCTAGGGGCAATATGGAACAGCCAATTAGCCTAAAGCATTCCTTTTGGACTGTAGGAGGAAACCGGAGTACCTGGAGGAAACCCATGCAGTGATAGGAAGAACATGCAACGTCCACACAGAACCCCCCTCACCAAGCCCAGGACCTTCTTGATGTGAGGCAGACGTGCTAACCACTATGCCACCATGCCGTCCCCTTCCACAGCTATAGAAATGTAAGTAAGTAAGTAAATAAATAAATCAGACTAACTACAATGGGCCGGCATAGTGGTGCAGTGGTTAGCATAGCATGTCCACCTGAGAGTGAGAAGGTCCTGGGTTTGGGTCCTGGGCTTGTGCGTCTCTGTGTGAAGTTTGGATGTTCTCCCCATGCTAGCATGGGATTCCTCCGGGTACTCCGGTTTCCTCCCAAAAACATGCACTTGGCTGTTCAAAATTGACCCTAGGTGTGAGTGTGAGTATGAATCATTGCATGTGTGTTGCCCCTGCGATGGTCTTGCAAGCTGTTCAGGGTGTACCCCACCTTTGCCCAGTGTTGGCAGAGATAGGCTCCAGCCTTCCCGCTTTGCCAAATGAGTAAGAGAGAGTGATTTTGGATGAAGCCAGAAATTAAACTCAGTCTGTATTTTGAGTATAACGAGACATTCAGAAAGTTTTGTGGCGATACGTGATTTATTTTTTGATGCAATCTTGCTGAAACCTCCAGACTGAAAGCAGACAGAGGAAAAAGAGAACATCTGTAAACATCCTCCTGACAAGTGCAACTTTTTAGCTAATAATACCGAAACAGTCATACTGTTTACCAGACACAATAGCCTTGGTGAGAATGGACTGTAATGCCAAGTGTTGATCCTACATTTCACAAACACGTCACCAAAGCATAGTTATAAAGTTTGTTTTAATCACTTGCACTGTTGCTTGTTTTTTGAGTGAGTAAATGCCAAAGATTAGCCATGCCAGTTTTCTGTACTGAAGAGGAGCTGGCTATGTGTGAAAAATCCACCACCTCCTCACAACCCACGAACATAAATGCTAAAAACACATTATCAATTCATATTTGTTTTCATAACCGAAGTGTTTATTTGAATATCTGGACAAATTTCAGCATTTTTTTTCTCCCTGATTTTACATTTTTAGCATTATAAAAGGTATAAAACGCATAATAAAATCTAAAGACATATCATAATAAAGGTCAAAAACATCAGAAGTAGCAACCAAAAACATGGTAAACATGTTTATATAGTTATATATTCCGTATCATATACACGAATATGTCACAGATTCTGCCTTTAATTCAACTTAACAGCCAATCAAATTAGGGTTAAAGGATAATCAAGTATTAATTTTTCTCTCCCAGATGGAATCAATACAACCCAGTCTCAATCCTCAAGCTCAAGATTTATACAATATATAAAGTATTTTTAAGCACATCAATAACGACTCATGTCTTCAGGACCTGAAAGTAGACGAGCTTTCGGAGAAAGTTGAAAGATCCTGGCATCTGTTTGTACAGACCTTTGGCAGATATTTGAGAGACCTCATTATTCACCTGCAAAAAAACAAAAGGAGAAAGAGGACATAAAACAAGAATTAGCCCGAATATTTTAAATACTTAAAGCCTTCTAAACTCTCCTGTTACTCATGAACATATGCATATTTTCATCATCAGGTGGTTTTTACTTACAGTTTCGAAGAAATCTGTTTGATAGTTTGCATTTGCCAGTTTGATAAGGCTGCTGCTTCATACTTGCGAGAGAGCGAAAACGCAAGAATTGGACGTGAATCCCCCAGTTTATATAAGGGACGGTAATGGCAATAATAACAGTATACAGATATTAAACTAACAAATCAGACATAAACTACTGAATTTCTGAATAAAATAAAACGAGGCACATCTGCAATTTATACGTGACTCTGTTCACATACTGTACATCAAACAAGAAAATAATACCTCACGATGTATTCATATGCAAATTAGTTCCATATTATGGGGGAAATATGGTGTGATCAGGTTACATTTTGTTACTTTTTGAATAGCAATGTCGCCCCCCTGTGTGTGGAATTAATGCTGGATCGTGAAACAGCACATTTAAATAGAAACAGTCAAACTATGCAAGTATTTAATTTGCTATGCCATTATTTATTTCTTTATTTAACTTATTGGAAGCTTCCTCTTTACTGTCTTACTTCCTGTATACAGTTATTGAACCTTGCAGACTGTGGTTTCTTCATCTCAAGTAGTGCACTATACTATACAAGCCATTTGGGATTCGCCCAAAAACTGACAACTTCCAGGAAGACTATTCTGTGACCCAAATCATGTTCTACTTTATAACCACAACTACTATTCAAAAGCAACTTCAAACAGGACTGTATTGATGCTTGTCCTGAAATCATAATTGGTCTAAAAATATAAATATATAAATATATATACACCATTATTTAAAAGGTGTGGCAGAAAAAAAGCTTTTCAGTTAGACGACCACAAATGTAAGTGTCAGGAGGTCTGTGGACCAGTAAAACAGAAATGGAGCTTTTTGGCAAGAAACTAAACTAATAATGAAAAGAAGGAGGTTTTCTGATGTTGTGGGGCTGTTTTATCTTCAAAGGCAATGTAAAATACATGTTGAGGGAGAGCTCTTATTTTAACTTATCAGGGTAGCATAAACTTGTTTTTTCATGGCTTGGACATCCTTCGGGCTGTCTATAGGCATCGCAGTGCTGATTGGCTGTTTGATCTTTGATGGGAACTTGATGGCTGCTGACATCCGGGAGTACATACTATAGCAGGATTTGTTGTTGTTCTTTCTTTCTTTCTTTTCTTTTTTTTTTTTTTTTATAACCGAAACTACATGCAAACACCACCAAATTAAAATAATTTTACTGAGTATTTCTGGCAATGCTTCGAATGATTTTTCGAGAAAACACGGCTTAAACTTTTTAAATATCAACAGACTAATTATTTGATAAATTATGAGCAAAATAAAAACAGGGCCCACAAAAATATGGCAAGAGCTCTAATTTCAAGCAGTGCATAAATCTGTAAATTGTAACAGAGATGAGCAATCACACTCACACCTGATATTAATGTGTTGTGGGTCAACAGGAAATCTTGAAGTACTGCTATTTACTGCATCCCCACAGTTGACCACTTGACTCATCATATCTCACTTCTTCACTCTAAATGTAAATCAACTTAGATACCATTTTTGTTGCAAAATCCCTCCATAGCAACAGCCCTACATTTTGTCTAGATGTCTCATATAAGCATGCCTCGAATAAAACGAGTGATGGTGGGCAAATTGATTTAATGTGGTCAAATCACTTTATTTAATTAACAACAAC
>JAQMYF010000022.1:28308496-28331496 GCA_030014195.1 Neosilurus mollespiculum | reverse complement strand
ACGCCCCTCCCTGGTTGGTGGTGGTCATGTGATAGGGAAGGCAAAAAGTTGATGGGTGGGAATTGGATACGACTAAATAAGGGGGGGGGAAATGGGGGGAAATCCAAAAAAAGATTTAAATAAATAGAAATTACTTTTATGTAACTCGTGCACAAATGTAGGGGCGGCATGGTGGCGTAGCGGTTAGCACATTGGCTAGAAGGTCCTGGGTTCGAGGTCCCATTCCCAGCTTGGGCATTTCTGTGTGGAGTTTGCATGTTCTGCCCATGCTTGTGTGGGTTCCCTCTGGGTGCTCTGGTTTTCTCCCACAGTTCAAAGACATTCAGATTCGTTCCAACTTGCCCCAGGCGTGAATGTGTGGGGCGGAAGAGTATTCGGGAGCACCAACTTAATCCAGTTCCTAAGAGAGTTATGGATACACACCAGCGGAGAGCTCTGATGTATACATCCATGACCTCCGACCCTCAGTCATGCGCACGAAAAGGGATGGAACCCTCTGCTGTAGATGGCTGCATTGAGTTAAAGACACAAATGCTGACCTTGGGGCAAGTGACTCGTGTATGCCCAGATAATTGCATATTATTCTTTTCTTGGGGTTGTTTATATAATTTCATGTCACTGTCAGTACACAACACTGCGTTGCCATAAGTATTTGGACACCTGGTCATCACACCTATATGTTTGTCTTCCACAAATTCAGTCAATCATTTGCTGAACCGCTTAGGGGGGAAGCTGGTGCCTATCTCAGCCGATACTGTGCGATGTCAGGGTACACCCTGAACAGCTCGCCAGACCGTTCACTAAGGGGCAATTTGGAACAGCCATTTATCGTAATGTGTATGTCTTTGGACTGTGTGAGGAAACTCCGAGGTACTAAACCATTATCAGTTAAAGGAACATGTGTCCTTTCACAACGGTTACTGTTGTCATTGATCTGACAGTCGATAGGAAAGAACCAAGACATTGTTTGCATATCTTCAGGAGCGTTACCTAATTCTTCAGTGATGTACCAGTAAGGTGTTCTCACAGGTTGCTGGACTACATGGGCTGCCATGCTCTGCCCCAAACTGTAGATAGCCGCCTTTTATATTTCTTTGTACACTGGTGAGTGTCTTCTCATTTTTTCAAGTTATCTTAATCAAGTAATGGAGTTTGAGGAGTCAAGATGGTGATTATTGTACTCACCGTCCTTTATGTCTGTTTGTCTGTGACCAAAATCCTGACCACACCCATGCAAGGATATACACCAAATTTGCTGGGTGCAATACTCCACCTGAGTCGCAGAAATTAGATTTTGGAGTCTCCAGGTCATTTGGCAAGACACCTTTTGGCATCTTCCTTCAGCTCTGGTGTTTGTGCACAATCGTATGTGGCGTGAAGAGCAAATAGAGATGCTGTGCTAAGCGACTTCTAACAGAGAAAGTTGTGGTTATTTCTGTAGGAATGTCAACCTTTGACTTTACATTTACTTTTACGGTATTTGGCAGATGCCCTTATCCAGAGGAACTTGTATGAATGTCTCCTTTATACAGCAGCTGGATGGTATTGAGGCGTGAACCTCCGATCTTCTGATCAGAAACCCAGAGCCTTAACCATTGAGCCACCACTGCCCAAGTTTGTAACGAAGGCTTTCTTTCTTTTTATGTTACATCTGGCATCTCGTCTTTTTATATATTTTAATACAAAAAAGATCAATAAAAATGAATCTAATAAACCTTAATTGTGACATTGGGCCGTGGCACATGCTGTGATGTGGCACACCCCCTTATTTTAGTAAACTTTTCCCTAAATAACTTGTCTAGTACACATACTATAAAGATAAAAATTGGTATATTTATGTAATTTTGTTGTGTAGAATCAGATCACATTTTCAAAGATTACAAAAGCCATCACTGCCCTACTGTGTGAATCTGAGCGGTGGTGTATGAGCCTCTATTTTTTAGGTGTTAGATTTGATACTAATAAATGTATTTTTGTTTATCAGTGATACGGCAGCCTTATCGGGTTTCCTGTGGCGGCACAGACACAGGACAGCTATCCAAGTCATATTCCATGACTATGGGGCTGAAAAAAAGTGTATCTCCAGCCTTAAGGTTTACAAGAGTTTAGTTTTGCGAGAAGGTTCTAGTGAATAATATTAATTTTACTTACAGAAAGGATTTCTATAAATAGTTAAGGATGGTTTAAAAAGTGGCAGGGAAAATTTTTATGCAAAAGCTACAGCCCTTATCTGACTCCAAATAATAATAAAAAAAAAGGTAAGAATTGAAATAAGTACTGAAATAAAGCCAGCACTAAACTTTTTCTGTTTAAATATGGCCGTGAGTGGATTTATTTCAGTAATGCTAAGGACAAATCCTGAACTTTTGCTTTCAGCTGAAATTAATGGAAAGACTGAGTTCTGGAGCTTCATGACAAGCCTGCACTTTGAAAGCTGGTTCAGATTACTACCACATGTTTGTTGAGCGGAGCTCCAAGTGGCCATCCGGCTGCCGTCCTACCCTCTAATTTCTTATCCCAAAATTGGACATCTGAGTTGCCGGATGACATCGTCCCTGCCTTGCCAGACTAGCACAGTGTGTTCTTGCTGTGATTCTTTCGCTGTTCCCACTATTAGATAACAATGAATCAACCTCACTGAGGAGAGTTCAGCACAGAGGTGACTTGTTGAGAGACTTATTGCTTCAGTCTCATTGCAGCGTTAGGAAAAGCAGAAGCCAGACTTTCGGTCGTGTCCGAAACCCAAACAAGGCTGTCTTGGAGAAGTGGATATGATGTCACTCCGATTATGGAATTGCATTTTTTTTTTTTTTTTTCCTTCCCCCTTTTCCAAAAGTATTTTCTTTGCAGGGCAGCCGGTTCATTTTATCATCTCAGTCTGCTGGTTCTCAGCCTGCATTGTCCGTCCACATAAATAGCTGAAAACGTTTAGCGTGGTCCCACTGCATTCATAAGGCATAAATCCATCACCAAGCAGAGGGTGCCAGAGTGCGATGAATGCACAAAAATGTCAGGCCTTTAAAGTTTGTGCAAATTTTGAGGGAAGTTCCCTGTCTGCGTAGGAAGTGGGGTACAAGAGATCTTTGTATCACCTATATAGAAAGCTATTGGCTCAGACTGTCCCAGCATGCATTTCATCCTGTTGTGAATGCAACATTTGTCTGGACGTGTAGGTCGATTGCCTTCTATTACGCGGCCCCCTCTGCCATGGGACACTAAGCAGTTCTTACTCTGTCCAGCGCTTTCTTTGAGCTTCAGCGACTTGCCGAGTCGTCGTCTAAGGCAACACCATTTTTGTGGAAGGATATCTTAAGAATTGTTCATCATGGCAGGAGTTGCTGGGTAGATCTCTGGGAGCTATGGTTTGTTTTGGCACTAAAGTCTTTAGTTTGTAATTAAAACCAAATGGTGGACCACTTTCTTTATCAAAAATGCTTTGTCAGATATGACCCCACTTCCTGTCAAATGAATACAATACTCTTTTGGGAGTGTATTCTTTGGGTTGTCATACTGGTTCACCATGGATCCTCCATTAGCCTGGAAAAAAAGATTTTATAAACTTATTTACTCGTGATTAGTTCTTGAAGTCCTTGGGAGTGGAGTCCAGTTGGGTGAATGATGGCCTCAATTGAAGAGACTTGAAGCAAATATGTCCAACATTGGCTCTCAGATAATTTAATGGTTGACGAAAGTAAAAAAGCTTAGTGGAGCCTCCTGTTTATCATGTTTCTTTACTGGAAAAAGCGAGGGGCCTACGAGCTGGAGACAGTCCCGTCCTCGATATTGGGGGCAGAACGCTACTCCTGGTCCTCCCCCCTGGATGTCATTCATGATCTATATGGTAAGGCTAATTCCTCGCTCCTTAAAAAAGCTCTTTAATATGGTGAGGATGTGCTGTGTACTGGGAATCATTAGCCTGGATTTCTGAGCATGTTCTAGCAATATGGAAACAGTTAAATTCTGATTGAATTCATGCTATTCATTGGAAGTGCTTAGTTATTTAATGATTGACTTAAGTTCTATTTTTAGAAAAGGATACGCTATGAACATTCAGGAAAAAAATTGGCTTTTGAATTTCCACGTAAGTGCCATTTATTAGTCATAATATCTAACGGACTAATGTATCAGCTCTGGATTTCTTTTGTTAAAGAGGCTTGTTCACTTCCCAGGTGTATTAAATAAAGATGGAATACAGTGTTAAAAATTGGAAATAAAATGAAATCAGTTTCCTCCCACAGTCCAAAGACATGCACAGACTAACTGGCTATTTCAAATTTCCCCTAGGTGTGAATGATTTCGTGTGTGTGTGTGTGTGTGTGTGTTGGCCCTGCAATCAGCTGACCAGCTGTTCATGGTGTACCCTGCTTTCGCCCAGTGTTGGGTAAGATAGGCTCCTCCCACTGTGTGACCCCATTTAGCAAATAAATGAATGAATGAATATAAAGCAATTATTAAATGAGGTGAAGTGTAAAATGGAGAATTATTCGGTCGAAGGGTTTTAATGGACTACCCCCTCCGAGACCAAATAATTCTCAATATCATTTAAAAGACAAATTCGATACTTTATTTATCTTTAATTGAAAATATTTTCACAGTAGACAATTGCGTTGCTATGTCGCACATGCCAGTTGTGCGATACTCATTCAACTTATCCGATGGCAATGATGCAATACCAAGAATTATTTGATGGCTTTCCACCAATCAGAAACAAGAAAATCTCTTTAATGTCTTGAGAGACGATTCTGTTATTTTTTTTTTTTTTTGTTTTTTTTTTCCCCAAACAATTTGAACATTTAAATCACTGGGTGTAACGTTAATTTCACAACTTCACATTATTTCACAATTCTTTTTTTTCTTTTTCAGTATAGTCATCGAATTGGCTATACTTAAGGTACACAAGCTATCATCATCATCATCATCCAAAACAAGACTAACATTTTATATCCTTGAAAAAAACCAAACAAAACAAAAAAAAACAGCCGTCATCTCAGTTGCTAGTCGTCTTCCAGCCAGCATACCCCCCCCCCCCAACATGTGGTATATGATTAAGGCTGCCTTCATTTTCATCAGCGCTGAAATAGATTCACATAGACAGAACCATTTGATTCCTTCCCCACTGAATCCTGGCTCCTGTTCCTGCTGCCTGTTAGCTGGAAGCAGTGCACACTGAAGACTAAGGACAGGTTATGTGGGAAGACCTCCTCGTTCCAAACATGGCAAGGAACAAAGAGTTTCCTTCAGCTCCCAGGATAAAAACGAAGACTCTTAATTTATGTATCCTTTCATTCACTGAGAAGTCTAATCCTATTAAGGTTGGGGGGAGGCTAGAGCCTATCTCGGCTGACTCTGGGAGAATGCGGAGTACACCCTGAACTGCTTGCCAGTCTGTTGCACACACAAACAGTCACACGTATGAGCAATTTAGTACAGACAGTTAGCCTAATGTGCATGTTTTTGAACTGTGGGCGGAAACCGGAGTACCCAGAGGAAACCCAGGCAAACATGGAAAGAACATGCAAAACTGCTCATAGAAATTCCCTTACAGAGTCCAGGACTAGAACCCAAAGCCTTCTTGCCTCCCCACCCACACAATTTTTCTCCCCTGATTTAATTGTATCTAATTCCCAGGAAGGCACGGGGTGTAATCATGCCCATGCTTTATAACGAAATCGCTATCTGAGAATGAGCTCACAGATGCCCATGATTGGCTGATGATCGCTGTGGTGACAGGGAAGTGAGCATATGCCATCCTTCCCTCCTGTAAGAGCTCAGCCAGTTAGATCCCATGGACTCGAGGTCACTGGTGGCTGCAGCATCGACCTGAATCGGAACATGTGATCTCAAGGGTGATGGTTGCGCACCTTGTTAAACCCAACCCCAGGACCTTCTTGCTGTAAGGCAGACGTGCTAACCAGTACACCAGCATGCTGCCTGGACACGATTTCATTTCGCTAATATATTGTAAATGTTTAGATTTAGCTTTTGCGTCAAAAGTGACCTCGGAACAAATTATTTTTCATGGTCCAGTTACTTTGAGACAAATTTGAAGGGGCCGTAAGCTATTTATTTATATAGGCATTTTCCAAATGAATAGTTAATAATTTAAAAAATTAAATTCGAGTAGCTCAATAAGCTCTGAAACAGCCAGCGGAGGTGCAAAAAAGCCATTTAGGCCAAGAAAGGAAAATCCAAATGAGACTCAAGAGACGCGGTCTAGACTCTTGTCCAGTTCAGAAGGATCCTATCTGTAGCCGCCTGCAGTTGCATTGAAGCTTAAGTGACGCTGTGCTTATTGTTAGTGCAGCCTGCAGAATGATTCACACCATAACGCTTCTTGTAAACACCCATGGAAGTAGGAAACAAAAAAAAAAAATCTATAAACAAAGACAGCAGAACGCCTGTCATCTCCAGGTTCCAAGCTCAGACCAGTGGTAAAGCATAATGAGAGCATCTGAGCCAGCCAGACATCGGAGTTGCTTCAAAAGTTTCCACAGGGACCTCTGGATAAACTCAAGCACCACGTGTACCCATCTACTCTAACTTCTGAATGCACGATTTGAATACAGTACTTACCTGGAAAATATTTAGCATGGAGATGTTTATCCAAAACGATGTTCTATTATTAATAAGTGGCTGATTGCCGTAACAGCTTAATGGTGCCCATTCACTCGTGAATAGCTGATGTGTTTTATTTTCCACTATCAGTTCATTTCGGATGAATATGAAGGTTTCCTTGTGAAACCGCCGCAGCTCACAGGCTTAGTATCTTACATTCACCTGTTCGACATCTTGTTTCGGTTCGGTGTTTGTTTATAATAACAAGACTGTGTGACTGGTGGAACGATCTTTCGCATGGGCGATAACTTCGCAGTGCAACACAGATTTGTAGAAAGTGGAAAATTCTGAGATCAAGTGTTAAATAGAATACGATTTGAAGCATTGTGTAATATCACAATGGGTTGTGCATTGCGGTCCAGCAAAAAGAACTGAGTCAAAGTTGGTGTCCCAATTCCTTCCAAAGGTCAAGAGTCGGGTTGAGGTCTTGATGGCCACTTTGGGTTCTTCCACACCGACTTTGGTAAGCCGTGGCGTTTTCTTGATGGAACAGGTTTGAGGTAGGGCCCATGGTTCCAATGAAATGAAATCATAATGTTAGGTGGCTTTCTAGCAGTAGTTTGGGAACGATATTTCCCAAACTGTATTGTTCTATAAAGTGTTTACTCTCAAATTTAAAGGTTTAAAGGTAATTGCATCAGGTGGCATTTTGGAGTAGTGGTGAGCACGTCCACCTCACAGCAAGAAGGTCCTGGGTTCGAGCCCCGTTCCGTGTGGAGTTCTCATGTTCACACCGTGCTTGCTTGGGTTTCCTCCAGCTTGGATGTGAGTGCAAAGTGTTTGTTGGCCTGGCAAGCTGTTCAGAGTGTACCCTGCTTTCTCCGAGTGTTGGTTGAGATAGGCTCCACCCGCCATGCAACTCTGGTAAGACTAAGCAGTTTGTTTTACATAGTTCTTTTTAGCTTTTAGGTGGGCGGAGCGGGAGCTAAAGAAAAGGGTTCCGTCTGTCTGCACGGATTTTTAATGTGATAACTTTGAAAGGAAAATAACGAGGGTCACCAAATTAGGTGTATGGGTCGCCCTCAGGGGCAGAGTGGGGCTGTATATGGGTTTCAAGGTCACTTTTTCTATATTGGACTTGTCATATAGTCCTGGTGGTCATGTGACTCCAAAAGCTCATCAAGTATCATTCGATCAGGAAACATAATTGTACTGTTGTCAGAAACATTTTAACCTGAAAAAAAACAATTCACTATTAAATATTTCAGGAGAAGTTGATGATTTCTGGCTGTTTTGTTGCTGGTGGTTCAGTTAATGAGCCAGAACATGTTTACAAATTAACAGGGAAATAGTAACAGAATGCAAATTCTTGGCTTCTGGATTTGTACCAGGGTTTCTGTGAACAAATTAGTCTTTCCTCCAAAATATAACCTTCTGGTAAAATTGGTGAGTACACATTGCAGACATGGCCAGTTGTCTGTCTTTGCTTTGGTGTAATTTGTAAAGATCAAATTAATTTGACCCAGAAGTCTGGATAAAGCATTCCGTTTCAGGCTGTTCCAATTGTCGAATGACTGTAAAGCGTCCGCCGTCCTCAGAGTGCGTCAATTACGGGAGTACGAACTTGGCAAACTTGGTATTGAGAAGATGCGCTGTGGCTCCCATCCTAACCATGCCGACCTGACTGTCTAATCAGTGATTTTAGAAGTTCTTGAGTTTGTAGAACCTGCCGGAAGGTAGATCTCCAGAAGCGAGTTTGATGACCACTGTTCTGTGAGATTTTAGGAAAATTGTGCAGTTGATGGTTTGTAGGGTTTAATTTTTGGAAGTGATTCAAGCACTTGATCAACGTCACAGCAAGGTCAGATGTCATCTGGTGGGTATAGCCTGTAGTCTTGACCCATGTTGAAGAAACATGGTGATGTCTTTACTTGTGGCTCCAAAATGGTGGTTCTACATGACATTGTGAGAACTTCAATAATAACGGTTGGCATGGTCTTGCAACCAAAATAGCCTGAAACAAAATTCTGACCATAACGGCCATCTCACACCTTAACAGTATATTGACTTGTATTTAGTCCAGGGTTCTTTAGGTATTTTTGTTTAGTCGACTTTGTCCCCAGTTGTACCCAATTTATTATATCCATCGCTGCCATAAAAGTACTACCAGACTGCAGTGGAAGCATCGCCATCAACACACTCGGCTACCTTTTTTTTTTTTTTTTTTTTTGGGTCATTTTAAAAATATTTTATATTAACTTTCAAAAAAAAATATTGTGGTTGGATACTTTTGAGAGTGGCATCTACTCCGTGGTGCACATGTGACCCTAAATACAACAAGCGCGAAATTTCATGGCTACTGATGGGGCAATTAATGATTTGTGTTGTGATGGGTCCCTTCCGCTTTGCAGTGGTGTTGAAGTCAACACAGTTATCATGTTTTAGAAATTTCCCTCATTAGATGTTTACAGTCTGTTTATGGGGAATTTCTTGGTCTTGGTTTGTTGATTAATAAACGGTTTATTGTGTTGTACCAACTGCTAAAATGTTCAAGTACGGAGCCAAGATTGAAACGCTGATTAAGGCAAATATTAGAGCTCATGTGGTCAACAGTTAAAACTAAAAATCTTTTGAGATGCCTCTTGTTGAACCAGTCGTGGCTACAGTTTTCACGTAAAATCTTTTTGTTTGGGTGTGACTACTTTATAAAAGGAAAGAATCTTCGCTTTTGCCCTTCAGTGTTCTATATCCCTGCCATTGCATGTGCCCATGTGGCTACAGGAGCTCGTAGCACGGTTTTATTTGTTTACTTTGGGCTTAATCAGCAGCGCTGAAGTCAGGAATTCCTGTCTGCGACTAGAGCGAGAGAGCAGAAGAAATGGAAATTGCTGACTTAGACTTTTGCTGCTCTTCACACCTAGTCATTACCATCCACTGACTCATGCTAAAGCTAAAATTACTACTTCTCTAAGAAGGCCCCAGCCCGGACGAGTTCCCTGGCTCAACCGGCTGTCTGCACACAGGCCTTCCACAGGCCCTTCACCTACACATACATCCTGCACCGATCTCCTTCTTGCGTTTAATCAGGCATCCAAACAAGGTTTGGCCAGACAGTATTACTACATTTAAAGCTGGGGTTGGTATAATGTTTATCTCTATATACAATCTGTTATATTGGTTGAAATGATTGGTTAAACAACCCGAAAGCAATCAATAACTGTCATCTGTGGCCAGTGTAATTCTGTAAAAACGCAGACAAATCACTGCCTCATGGTCCGCTGGGAAATATCCAGTCAAATGCTCCCATGTCTCCTTGCTCATGTCACTCTACCACACGAGTCTGCAGTCAGACCGACCTGAGGTTGGGGAAGGCCTAGCTTTGGAAAGGCTTCTGAGGGCAGGGATGGATTTGCCGGAGCCCTGAAAAGATGCTAACTTCAAATTTTGCTAGCTTTTCAGATTACTGACTCTAGCTTTAAAGAAATAAGCAAATTTTAGTTTTATCTTGTAAGTTATATACTGAACTGTCACTTTCCAAGTTTATATCATCCACTGAGTAACTCTAAAACCCCTGCAGAGGCTCCGCCTCAAAAGTACAGCATGTCCCTCGGATCCAGTTGAAATCCTAATTCTTATTGGTGACCACCCCAGCTATGCTAGCTATGAATCTGTATGTCAAGCTATGTATGTGTATATTTCTAGCTATCGTCTGCGGATCCTGTTTAAATCCACCACGAAAACTCTCTAGTTCCTCCTCGGAAGCTCTGTAGAAGTTACGTGTTTAATTCTGTGGATTCTCCTCAAACCCCATCAGTATCTCCCATGGGGCATCAGGAGTTCAACTGCGGAGGTTGTAGAGTTGGTAAGTGGCAGTACTTTATTTTTAAAAGACTGCTTATACTTTTAGGCCTGATTGGCAGTCATAAAATTAATTTATTTGGTAACCAACCCATCCTGGGAACGCCGGGCGTAAAGTGGGAACACACTTTGAATTTCTATTTCCACACACACACGCGCACACACACACACACACACATCTTTTTGCTACTGTGTAATGTTTATGTTCTCTGAAGTATTAAACAGCTTGAAGCAATTGTTTAACAGCAGCATGTGTGGCATGAACAATCAAGCTCATGTTTCTAATCGAGCCGACAGATCGTTTCTCACAGGTTAGTGATATTGTTGATCCCATGGCTCAGGAAACAGACATTGATGCATTTTGGTAACAGTGTCATTGCTCAAACTGGGCAGATACATCTGGTTGAAGAGGATTGTGGGACGTAATTGGACACTGGGGGCCAGACTGTGTGTCCCTCTGTCTCTTTGCCTCTTTGTCACCTGCCATTGTGTCACATGACCTACAAACTCTGTGATATCGCCTACTGATTGACCGACCCACTCTGTGATGTTCCACACTGGGATATTCCACCCGCAGATCTTTACGCACTGCTGCTAGTTTGTAGTAAACTGGGAAGGTTTTAAACCTTGGCTGTTCCAAATTGCCCGTAGGTGTGAGGGTGAATGGCTTGCCCTGAGATGGACTGGCAAGCTGTAGGCTGTGCAGTATCAGCTGAGATAGACTTCAGGCTCCCCGTGACCCTGGTAGGATTAAAAGGTTACGCAAATGAGTAAGTGCGAAGGAGTAAGTGCGAATCCTACTGGACTACTTGTTCCTGCTGCTCTCACTGAAACATATTTAGTGCTATCTTTATTCTACTTTATAATGAAAATCTTGAGTAACTCTCATGCCCATAGGCATGGAAGATGACTTCATCGTGAAACTGGGGAAAAAAAAGGGCTTCACCACGGCTCAGACTTGCCCAGAAAAAAGAAACCATTCCATCCAACTCGGGTAATACGGAACATGAACTCGTTAAATGGATAATTAAACTAAGAACACAGGTGATTCAAATACGCTGCAATCAGTGAGCAAAAGGCAGTTAACTCGGGGTGAAGGGGATCATCGCCACTGTCATCTTTCTCATCGGGGATCTGAAGCTACATCTGGATTTCTGTAGAACATGTGGCGATGTCTTAATACAAGTGCCATATGAATAGGGTTTAATTGAATCTGATCGGACTTGTCCTTTACTTGAAGCTGGTTGGTGGTAGGATTTAGGACTTCCTGCGTTTTTCCCTTTCTTTTTTTTTTCTTTTTTAAATCCTTCCTCCTCCAGGACCGACCCTTTTTCTCTCTGCAATCCATACTTGGGCATTTATTTAGTCTATAACGACCGCTTTTTCCTTGATCTGATAATCGAATGTCATTGCACTCCTTGTTTCCCCTCATTGCTTTTGATGGCATGTATTCCACTGTGTATGTGTATGTGTGTGTGTGTGTGCATGATTTAACGTTGGCTGAATTAATGTCATCGCTTGCTGTATTGTTTCAGATGAGAAGTCTGTGCAGGAGGAGGAGTATGTGGAGTGTCAGCATCCAGACTGCAGCGAGCGCCGTCGGGCCTCCAAGGTAAGAGCTGGACAGGACACGCATTCTTTACACAGCTCTGTGGAGGGTCCAGCATGAATTATTAGCACACATACACGCGCACACACAGACAGTCCGTCTCTCATTCTCTGACTTTTTTTTTTGCCATCTATGTGTGGGGTGAGTCATGGCTTTATTACTAATGAACACGGACGGTATTTCACACAAACTTATCCACCGTGTGTGTGTGTGTGTCTGTAAGAGAGTGCTCTGTTATCTGTTTCTGTCTCTCTTTTTTTTCATCCTCTGTTCCCTTCAGGATCCACATCTTCAGCTGAAAAAGGAAAGCGGGCAGAAAAAAAAAAGCCCCTACGTCCACTCCAACATTGTAGTGCTTCTGAGTTCTGATTTATTCATCATACTTATAATTTTCACACCGCAACACCATGTCGCACCATAGACAGTGAGAGTCACGTCGACGCAATATAATGAATCTATTTATAATATTTACGTCCTCGCTGTAAGCTTCCTGGATTTCACATCACAGTGTTTTATTCCTCACGTACCACAGCAACGGCCAACAATTACACTTTCTATTTATTCATCATCTCTCACTGTTTATAGTTCTATTTAATGTGCTGGAATGTTTGCAAGACAGATGAGTACGTTATAGCACTTCTAAGCACTCGTTTCCTCACCGGCGTCTCTTTTTGTTCCAGGAGAAAGAATCCATAGTTCAATTTACGAAAAAGTAAAAAGTTGGAGTTCATATTTAATGGATTTTGTTAGGGTGGCCACTGATGATTATTTTTTTTTTCGATTGACCTGTTGATCCCTGAATATTTCAGGAAAATCAGTTCCATTTATTGGAACGAACTGTCATTCTCTAACGTGCTTAAAGTTTTTTGGAAGCATGGTACAATCTGATGGAGCTGAGATTGCTAAATAGAATAAAATATTTTCAATAAAAAAAATTGCAAAATGAAATCTGCTATTCCAAGTTCTGGCCACTAGGGGGAGATAGTCATGCAAGTAACCTCATGTGTGCTAAATTGCACACCCCTGTGTTAGGTGCTTATGGTTACTTCATTCTGTCTGAGGCTGTGACTTTCCTGTGCTGTTGTTTAGCTGTGCACGACTAATAATGAATAATAACAAACACACAGTAGCAAGGGCGTTGAACCTGACGTGACCTCCATGTTGGTGTGTTTTAAGTTCATGTTAGTTTAAATACTAGACACACACACATACAGACAGACACAGACGAGTTTTGTGCACTGAATCACTGGCTGTGGTTTAGCCGCTACTGCAGCTGGGATGGAGTCACGGCTATTACAGTGTCCACACGTATTGCTTTCGACCCGTAGACTCGTATGAAGCAAGTTAAATTTAGCATCACAAACCCCATTGACGGCAGCCTGCATATTTCAATGGGTTTCGAATTGGAATGGAATTTCCTTTTTTCTTCCGCAGACAAAAATTCCATACACTGCTTAAAACTTGGATATTTGTTACATCTTATCTTATTCATGCTTGATGAAAAGGGCTTAGCTCTTCCGCCTCAGAGCAATGAGGTCCCGTGCTTGGCGAGGGTGTTTCTATGTGGAGTTTGCATGCGCTCCCGGTGCTTGCCTGGTACTCCGGTTTCCTCGCACAGTCCAAAGACATGCACATTAGGGTAACTGGCTGTTTCATATTGCCCCTAGTTTTGATTGTGAGTGCAAATGGTTGTGTGGGTTGCAATGGTCAGGGTGCACCCCGCCTTCGCCCAGTGTCAAGTGAGATAGGCCCCAACCTCCCAGCGACCCTAATAGGACCAAACGGTTCAGCAAATGTGTGAGCGATGGAATCCCCGTGCTGGAACGTCTAGGGGACTATTCACCATTTTGAACAAAGCACCATCCTAAGTTTGCAAATAGGATAATAAGCAATTATTGCATTAGGTAAAGTATGATATGGAGAATTATTCGGTCGAGGGGTTGTCGTCACCCTCCGAGACTGGTTAATTTTTTCTCATATGAAAGCCGAATTCTTTAATTGTTTCATTATTATTCATTCTAAATATTTTCAAACTAGACGGTAATGTTACTATGTTTACATTTACGTTTATGGAATTTGGCAGGTGCTCTTATCCAAAGTAACATACAATTAACATTTTTATACAAAAGAGCAATTGAAGGTTAAGGGCCTTGCTTAAGGGCCCAACAGTGGTGGTGCTGAGGATTGAACTCCTGACCAATGTATTGGTAACCCATTGCCTTAACCACTGAGCCACCACTGCCACACTACGTTACATGTGCCAGTCATAGAATAATCAGTCAACGTATCTGATGGAAGCAATGCAATAATTCAGTTATTCCATGGCAATAATGCAATACCAAGACTTATTTCATATATGACTTTCCACCAATCAGAAACGATTAAATCTCTTGAATGAATAATGATGTCTGTTATATATCACAGGTGTATTGCATTCGGGATAAATGCTTTTTTTCCCCCCAGAGTTGAACAAATCAGATTGCACTCTTCCCGTGTACCTTATATACTAGAACACTTTGAGACGAAGAAAGTGTTCAAGTTCAGGTTGTGCCACATCACACTACCATGTCATGGTGTTATCTTCCTATAACACTAAACCAGGCAATGTATCTTAATAATAACATTACATATTTATTATTAGCCGCAGTAATTTCGTGCCTTGATCTGCCTTTTGTAATGTGCTGGAATTTTTCCAATAGCCTGGATAAACAATTTATAAAAGGAAAAAAAAACAACAAAAAAATCATGCGTCATCTTTAGCATTTATTATACTCGTCAGTTTTTTTCCCATTCCAGTAAACAGCCATGATTAATAGTTTCAATCTGGATTCTAAACAGGGGGGTGAGTCACATAACAATATTAGGGTTATTACGTCCATTATTTGTATTGTATTATTGTAATTACATGTTTCAGATATGCGTGATAGTTATATATAATTTTCAGTTTTAGTCCAGATTCGTGAAAAAAAAAAGCCTTTTAATTCTTTTAATTAATTTTTTTGCTTTCTTTTTTGTTTTTTTTCTTCCCTCCATATGTTTCCGGTGTATAAATAAGTCAATCATGTTCAGTATTTCTAAGGAAATCCACATAGACGTTTTCCAGCGAGTTGGTAGTGTGATGTTAAGGTATAAATGTATGAAACTGCAGCTCCCTAAAAAAAAAAGTAGCAGCTTGTCCCAAGCCTTAGATGTGACAACTATGTATGTGTGTGTGAGTGCAGGTAAGACCTGACTGAGCATGCTCAGAGAATCCCTTCCACTCAAGACACGACAGGACTAGACAATGCCGTAAGGCTGTTTGTGTGCGTGTTGCTACGACGACCCACCCTTGTGTGGGTGAGAGTCGAGAGATTTTTTTTTTTTTCCCCCCTTTCATTTCTTATTGTCACTCTCAATATTTGTCACTTACCTTCTTGTTTAGGTACACCTCCGCTTCTCATTTGATTTTTCAGGCTTGGAGGGATTCATTTATTTATTTTTTTAGGAAGCCATGTGTGTAGCTTTTTCAACACCCCTATCAGTTTCCCACCAGAGGCGCAATATGTCGCGTAGGTGGATTGCCGGGCATGAAACTTAAAACATCCACACAGGCTTTGACGGGGGGATGTAGGCAGGCTCCATTTCAGAGGATTGACAGCTGAGTCTGGGGGTGTGGCAGGACACGGTTGCATTCAAGATAACCCAGGTGAAGATGATAAGATTTCCTGACATTACTGTTGAGCAACGTTGCTGGAGGATGTCTGTGATGGTTATACCGGATTCGCAGGAAGTAAATGATCTCCATGTTGAAGAGACAGAAATGGCGTGCATGACGTGTAAGCACTGTCATCACTTTAAAAAGAGCTAATCTAAAAAATTCTGTGGAACTGGAAAAGTGACAAGAACGTCGCAATATGGGTTCTCACTCACTCATCCAAGGCGCTTGATCCTACGAGGGTTGTGGGAAGGCTGGAGCCTATCTCAGCCGACAATGGTACACCTTGAACAGCTCGCCAGAGAGTCGCAAGGCCAACACACGTGCAACCATTCACAGTCGGGCCTAGGGGCAATTTGGAACAATCAGTTAACCTAACGTGCATGCCTTTTGAAATGGAGAAAACCCACACGAGCACGGGGTGAACATTCAAACACCGCACAGAAACCCCCTTAGCCTGACAGTGCGACAGCCGAGAGAGTGAAGTCGGGTGGGTAACTAGTTAATCACTGATGCATAAGTAGGTAGATAGCGCTTTCCTCTGACTGTGACGTATCCTGACCAGATGAAGCGTCTCCCTTTTTGATTCATAGCTTTCATGTCATACAGAAGATATAAACAAATGACCAAGCTATGAGAAAACCTGTGGCGCCCAGCCCTGTACCTGGAGATCTACCTCCCTGAAGAACTATAATCATGCTCACTTGACCATCTAGTCATCTGATCAAGACTTACGACTTTGAAATGAAGACTTGTGTTGCGCTCACACCAAACGGATCATGATCCCGGTTTGCGCCAGTAATATTCCACCATTATTCTGATCTTTCAGCCAGTTTTCTTCCTGTATGTATCGACGTCCTCCAGTTGTTACGGTGTATACTGATGTCACTCCGATTTGTACCGACGATGTTCCAATACTGTATATTTAAAAAATAATAATAATAAAAAAATCAAGCAGATTTTTAATGGAAATGTGATCGGAATTTCTTCCAATGTTCCCATTTTTTTAGAATTTTATACTAATGTTACACCCATCAGTACCAGTAATACTTTTTTCTGTGTTTCCCCAATGTACTCTTCCTCAAAGCTTTCCTCAAAATGTTCTCCGATGTATATTAATGTTTTCCGATGTGCACCAAAATTTTCAGATTTCCTCTGATGTAACATTGGAATATGATGGCGGCAAGCCAGGATCATGGTCCTGTGAGTGCACTTTTAAGGTGGTGATTAGATCTGTCAGATGTGCACTATCTTCGGAGATGTAGAGCTCCAGGAACAGGGTTAGGCAGCAGTGGTAACCTGAAAAAAAAAAAAATGCGATTATAGGAGGTAAAGGTACCCCATCTTTACCTGTCTAGGAGCACACGGCTTTGATGGATATGCTGCAATTTCTATTTTTCCATCTCTACCCAAAAAGTAAGGTCTGGGCTTTGGTCCTAACTGGATGCCATGTCCATATTCCCTGCCGCTTGCAGTGCCATAACCACAACATGATAAATCCAGCTTAATTAGACATGTCAGGGGTTCATAAGTTAAAATAAGCGAACGAGAGACCAGGCATTGGCTGGAGAACCGGGAATTGGGAATTCAGCGTTATGTCATGGATTGGCTGTCAGAGAAAGATGTTCGTCCTTCTGCCAGGACCGGAACTGTGGTTGTATGCATTTTTGACTGAGATGCCGAATTGGATATCAGGCTCCCAGCCTAAAATTAGCTAATGCTTTTCCAGTACTGGAAGAAAGAAAGTCTTTGATTCGCTGTGTAGGAATGTTAGAGCATCAGTCATCTTTACACAACTGTCAGTGATTCTGACTGGCTTTCGCATTAGTTTGATGAGCTTTTGGCGTTCGGTTTGAAAGTGAAGTGAGCGCGCAACAGCAGGGATGGCGGCGTTTGCTAATTATGATGAAAGGAGGTTTATAAATGCAACATGAATCGTCTTTATGAATCATACAACCATTCTAGCAGGTTAAATAAAGTCAACTGGGCCTTTTAGTGTATTCATACCTTCATAGCTTGGTGGTGGAATCCAGACGTTTGTGCGTGAGTATTGACTTTGGGTTGAGTGCATGTCGGTGTGACATATACTGGGGGGGGGGGGTTCCCCCCTCGTACCTTTTATTTCCTCCATTTCCACAGAATCAACATCATATGGCTGCGGATTCCGATAACAATAACAGTCTGTCTAAACAAGTTGGGAGTTGCTTGGGGCAGGAGATGGGGGTGGGGTGGTGGTGGGGGCGCAGGAGATTGGGGGTGGGGGGGTTGGTTTGGTTTGGAGGTGGGTTGTTTGACAGTCCGCCAAGTATTACTTCCTTGGAATGCAGATCAGTCGTCTGAAATGGAGACTGTTTAGACTTTAATTCTTTCTTTTACTGTCTCATCTTGTTCTTCATTCTTACTGTTTGTTTTATCTCTAATTTTGGAAATATGTGAAGTAGAGAACAAGATCAAGCCGACAGCACCTCCAAATAATCCAGGAAATAGCCACTTGACCCCAGCATTTTGTTTGTATGTGTGTGGGGGTGGTTGCTGTATGTTGGGACACTCTTGATGATCTCTGGAGTGCCTGGATATTTATTGATGAGTAGCTCAATGTTTTACACTTAAAACTTAGCGAGTTTAAAGCTAATTGCTTTTTAGGTGCTTGTTTTTTTTGTTTGTTTGTTTTTTTTGTTTATTCTGTGACCAAATATACACGTTATTATTTAAAAGAGAGGCAGGCTAAGAATGCCAGATCAGTTTAGCGCTGTTTGGAAGTCATAAGTGTGGGAAGGAACTCATGAGGTGACAAATGGTGTTGAGTTTTTTGTATTTAAACCATTTATTTAAACCAAAACATTTACACAGATCTCCTAGCTGGGTCTTCTGTAATGCCATACTTTTAAAAAAAAAAAAAAAACCCATCCCATTACCTCTGTTTGTTTGTTTTAGTTTTTTTGGGATTAAGCAAAAAACTACCGACCCAATTTTCCCCACTTGGTGGAGGGATGGGGTATGCGCCTTTTGAAACATTTGGTTAACAAGCATTTATTAAGAAATTAATTTTTCGGTTATCAGGTGACCTATGCATGGGATCATGTTAAAAAGAAAAATCCAGATATTTTAATTAACATGTGGCAATTTGGTCATCTGGACCCACTAGGGGGAGACATTTCATTATTACTATTCCAAGTTATAAGAATCCATTTGTGCCTGGCGGAGGTAGCTGGCACTCTGATTGCCTCTCTGGTTTCTCAACGCTAAACAATACTTAAAAAAAATTCTGGATCCCGAATTTGCTCCGGATCATCTCCAAAATCGAATGAAGTCTTCCTTTTCCAAAGCCCCGCCCCTGGTAGGAATCTCATGAAAATCCACACATGACACTTTAAATAATCCTGCTACAAACCTGGCCAGAAACACGGTGGAGGTATCGAGGTGACTTCCTGTGTGAGTACCTTCCATTACTTCATGCACCTGAAAGCTGCTAATTATATTCTGTGCTGTTACTAAATGTAAGTATATAGCAGTGAGTTTTTTCCTCCTATAAATAGTAGTCTTCTGGTATTATCGTGTGAAGATATGGCATGTTTGGGTGACCAGATGGCAGTGTGTGGTGCAATCAGTGTCAAGCTACAGGTGAAAGATAAGATTAGGTTGCAGTTAATCTTTCCCTAAATACACACAGTGTAGTATAGGGTTTTGTTGCACAATGTAAAGACTCCAAGTATCAGTGTTCACTTTCTTTATTAGTACATGACTCACCGGCATGTTGCCTGAGATGTACTACGGGAATTCCTGAGTGAAGCATCTTCTCCGCAGTTACCACGTAGGAAGTACTTGCAGATAGCGGGAAAAGCAATGGATGGGAATAATGTGCACTCGGAGGCTCTGGCGAGTTTGCGAAATTCTTTTGTTATCATAGCAAAACACGTTACCCTGAAGGAAGATAAGAAAATTATTTCCCCTGTTTGCAGGTTATCTTCCGACAGCAGTTCCTTGTTCAACTGTTGTAGGGTACAAGTTGGTACACATGAGAAACATGTTCATTCTTCTCTGTTGATATTCTGAGCAACGGTACTGCATAAAACTTCTTCTGTTTTTGCTAGGTTTCTAGTTCAAGTTCATTCTGTGTTTGTGCCCTCATTTATTAACTGTCACATGGTAAAGATTTTGGTTGAAAGAGCTCTCCCTCTGATTTTCAGTGTCATCCACGCCGGTTCTCATTACTTGTGGTAAAAAGAACACAAGCCAATGATGGTGAACGGAGTCATCGCTTCACTCACTGTTTTCTTTTTACGCTAACACCATTAGGGAGATGATTGCTGATTCATTCATTCATTGTTTCATTCTGCCGGCTAAATAAATAAATAAAAATAAAATATTCGTGCCTAGTAAGTACCTTAGTAAGTCTTTGTTTATGTTCATCATCTAAGCCAGCTAAAACATAGCAGGTAGATATGTGAGCTCCGTGGCTGAGACTATTGTGGCCTTTCTGTGACCTTTCCATTGGATTTTTCAGGCGGTTTCATGCGAAAAATATTGCCTTGCCTGAGAAATGTGAGCATCTGTGTTGCATACATTGCAGCTGTTATGTCTACCAGCAGTAACTGCGATGCATACGTGGTAATTACTCTTCCATGTATGTTTTTATCTCCAGGGGAACTTCCATAGGCCTCATGGATTCCTCCATGGTTGCAACAGTTGCACTGATTTGCTGCTCGACCAAACATGACGAAACTTTCTTTGAACGGAATCCACGCCCCTGGTTCTTAATGCATCTCGGTGGCTCTTGCGTATTCCAACGGAAGTGTCTGGAACACTATAATGCTGGTAAACCCCGGAAGGCAAAAAAATCGTCTACTGTGAAGTCATTCTGATACGTGAGACTGAGACTTAAGGATATATATTTGGCTACTCGTTCTACATCACAAGGAAGAGTAAGAGACTTTGAGAAAAGGGCCTTTAACCCTCTTCTGAATTCTTGAATTCAGTCATCAGCCATTGGCTTGTGTGGCTGCATTACATAAAGCAGAGAGAATTTGACGTCCCTCTTGTTTACTTGAGTTGAGTTGTGCCACTCGAGCCTCCACAGCAGCCTTTCTTTAATTGCAAACTTAATTGATTAGGTTTATATCGGATTCTCCTTGGTACCTCACTATCCAGCAATTTGTTTAAAGCATGAGATTCACTATGTCTTGGCTAGCAAGATCTTAGTCCTCAATACAGGAACCGAAGAAAGTTTGGCCGAAGAAAGCAATGGCAATGTTAGAAAGTAACCAAAATATCATTTTTGTAATTTTTGACTGGTCGGAGGATGTTATTGGCAAAAAGCTCACATTTGCTCAAATATTTTCAATCTTTTATTTTTGGCTGTTTTCCATAAATCATTAACAGCAATGTTTTGATGGGTTTTCCCCCACACTGCCATAAATATTGGGCCCAGGTGGTTTGACCAGTCAGATTTCTTCATTTTTTCCCCCCTCCAAACTGGCTAAATAAGCACAGTTCCTAGAACTAGAGCAGGAACATGTATTCCCATCCCTGGTCCTGGAGGACCCTCTGCCTTTTCACATTGTTTCACAATGTGCCTATTTCTTGTTCCCAACACACCTGATTTAGCTAATTAACTAATTAACAGCTCTTCCTGACTAGAAGTGGGTGTAGTAGAGCAGGGAAAGCACTAAAATTTGCACCACAGGGGGTTCTCCAGGATCCAAGGCTGGGAACCTCTGTTCTGAAGGACACAAGCTGACATAGGGTACATCTCCGAACCCTTTTTTGTTGTTTCCTTGCTCCTCATTCTTCAGTTCAACTGAACATAGTTCTTGTCCACCATTTTTGCCAAGCATCCAATTTCTCTAATTTGGGAATTGAGGAGTGAATGTACACAAGAGCAGCCTTTCTGTAAGAGCTGCATGCCTAACATATACACAGTAACATTCACCTTATATGATGTTGGCTGCTTTTATGCAACAGATCAGCTGCGCCGCCATCATCAGAAGTGGACATCAGTCCGCGTGACGCATTAGAGGAAATGACACCTCGTTTCTTAACACATTTCCTTGATTCCATGCTCCAGTGTTTCCATGGTGACGGGGACTGACATGCAAGGAGGAGACGCAAGTGGAGGATGTAATTTAACGAGGAGTTTTTGATATGTACCCTTAAACTGAGTGAATGTCGTTTAGATTCCCAGCCTATGCGGAAGGGTAGGTGAGACATGGGCTTGTAGTTACTCCTAAATGTGACTGCCTTTTCCTTTCATCCTCCGAGTTCATCCTGTTTGCTCATTGAGATGTTCTTCTGTTGAGATTGATAGTTAATTTCAAGGTCAGATTGAAATATGATGATTTGCATTGCTGCTAAATACAGGCCTCTTATATTGTAAAAATCTAGGCTTGAAGGGTCAGATTTCGTTGCCCCAAACCATGCAGCCCACCTCTTCAATTATTTAGGAAACACTTTGTGGCAGAATTAAGTAAGGCTCAGCATGGATTACTTTAAATGACAAATGGGCAGAGCATCTGATTGGCAGTGTCTAGTTGTGGCTGTCATGATCGCCTCCCTATAACGGTACACTTTTAAGGCCAGGATTTGTTTCTGATTTGGGGCCATGTAATGCACTCGAGCAGACTGGCTCCTGGCATTGGCTAATAAATACTGTAGCGTTGAGAAGGTTCCAAGATTTGTTCCTGGAAATCAGCCATCCTCCAGAGTTTATTCCAGTCAAACACATTGAGGTGGTTGATCCAGTCGATGATTCAGGCTCCTTTAATGTAAACCAATGAGTACTGTTTTATATAGTTTCTACTTTTTTGTGTTCTAATGAATACAAGTGAAGGAAAAAGAAACCCCTGAAGTTGAGCACCACCCTGAAATACTGTGTTTCGGATGTGCTTATCAATTTTAGTGCCTATTTTTCAGCTGACATTTGATTTTGGTTATTCCTGTGAAATTGGTGGATGTGCCTCATATTAATAAGCTCCGGCGTAGAATCGTGTAGGCAGCAAAGTTTCACAAGTGTGATACTACAACGAGAGTGCTAAGTACTTTCTGGGGTGTTTTATTTATTTATTTATTTTTGCTTTGTGCTGGTTTGCGCTCTCTGGTTGTTCTTATTTTGTTTGTGAACTTCTGTTTGCGCGGAAATTGTAACTGATTAATACTAGACTAGGCGGCACGGTTGCGCAGTGGTTAGCACGTCCGCCTCACAGCAAGAAGGTCGATTCCCAGCTCGGGCGTTTCTGTGTGGAGTTTGCATGTTCTCCCTGTGCTTGCGTGGGTTTCCTCCGGGTACTC
>JAQMYF010000022.1:28258631-28271172 GCA_030014195.1 Neosilurus mollespiculum | reverse complement strand
TCCCAAAAAGTGTGTGGAAGTCTGAGACTGAACATATTTATTATATAATATATTTATAATAATAATGATATAATGATGGTATAATAAATATGAGATTTAATAGAAGTGATGTGTTGCAGGCTCTGAGCAGGCGGCAGTTCCACCAGCAGGAGGCGATATGGGAACTGTTTCACACTGAAGCCACCTACATCAAGAAGCTGAAGGTCATCACTGATGTAGGTTCAGATTTACTTCACGCTTTTAGTTTGTAGACAGTCCAAGCCCGGGCTTGTTTTTATCCTGATATTTGACTAAGCATTTCTGTTTTGTATTGGTACCCTCTTGTTGCAGCTGTTCCTGTGTGGCCTGCTAAACCTGCAGGACTGTGGCCTCCTTAATGAAGTGGAACCAGCCAAACTGTTCAACAACATCCAGGACCTGGTGCGAGTCCACACAGCACTGTGGAGTCAGGTCATGGTACCGGCGGTGCAGAAAGCTCGCCAAGACCGGAGTCTGCTCGATCCAACTGATCTGTTCCAGGGCTTCCAGACTGTGAGTCTTCCCTCAGAGGACACACACATTTAAACATGCACAGCTTCATGTAACCTAGGTGTACCACCATCATCGTTCAGGGCCCCCTAATTGTCATGATTATTATTATTATTTCAAAAAATAAATAAGTAGTAAATTAGTGAGGTTTGGTTGTTAGCATAGTGATGTTGAAAACTTGCTTATTAGCTTAGGATTGTTAATATACACAGAAATATATACAGAAAGTATGATGGCGTTAATGTCTTATCGTGATGTGTGTGCAGTTTACGTCCAGGTTCCAGCCGTACCTGCGGTACTGCATGGAGGAGGAGAGCTGTATGGAGTATATGCGTACTCAGCTGAGAGACAACGAGCTCTTTAGGATCTACATCACGGTGAGTTCTTGCAATTGATTCAATCTGCCTTACACAGCTTGCTCAGGTTGAGCACATCATTCCTTCTAGTTCAAGTCTTCTCTAAAATTTACACCCAAGGATCCGTTTAACTGTAAAGTAATTCCACAGACCACAAAGACATTTTTTAATAAACACAATCCTGATAAACTGTGAAGACGAGATTCTTGCTTCTAGACTTGTACAGTGTGTGTATGTATGTAGGAATGTGTGTGTGTGTGTGTGTGTGTGTGCGCGTGTAGGCTTCCCAGCCCCCAAAAAATTCATACATTGTAATATTTTGTGGAGAGCCTTTAGCGTTGAATACAGCGCATAAAGCATTGTTGCCTTAGTTGGTTAGGTAGAGGCTCAGCAACATTAATGTGGCAGTAAAATGGAGTCAGCTGATTATTTATATATTTTTGCTAAATCCTTGCTTTAAATCATCTGTTATTGCTTGCAGTGGGCTGAGGGGAACAAGCAGTGCAATCGTTTGAAGCTGGCCGACATGCTGGTGAAGCCACACCAGAGGCTTACCAAATACCCCCTGCTTCTCAAAACCATCCTGAAGAAAACAGACGAACCTGCAGCAAAGGAATCTCTCCTGAGCATGGTGAGATATTGTCCTACTCATACCACATTGTCATTTGCGTAGTCATTTACAACCTTGTGTCCTAAATGTCACTGTTGTTCACTACGAAGATGCGATCAGCCTCATTAATGTGTGTGTTTGCTGCTCAGGTGGCAAGTGTGGAGAGCTTCATCAACAGCATCGACTCCCAGATGTTGCAGAGGCAGGAGCAGCAAAAGCTGGCGGCGATTTCGGCTCGAGTCGAGAGTTACGAGGCGGTGGAGGGAGGCAGTGAGGAAGTGGAGAGGGTGAGAACAGCTTCCTGTCTTCTTCCTATTCGTATGATGGGTGGTGCAGGTCAAACTGGATTAGCCAAGGTGAATTATTTATCAACTGTGAATGATTTTCAGATGCTGAAAGAGTTTAACCACATCGACCTGACGGCTCCTATGAGTGGCGTTTCGTCAGACGAAACCAGACAGCTCCACCTCGAAGGTGCGCTCCGTATGAAAGAAGGCAAAGACAGCAGGGTGAGCTGATGCATGTAATTTAGTGTTTGTATTTCCTTTGAATTCTGAATCTGAACAAGCGAACACTGCATGCTGGCGTCGCTAACGCACATCTGATCTTCAGATGGAAGTTTACTGCTTCTTATTCTCCGACCTCCTGCTCGTCACCAAGCCTGTGAAGCGTTTAGAGAAGGTGAAAGTGATCCGGCAGCCTCTCCTTCTTCATAACGTCGTGTGCAAGGAGCTCAAAGACCCAGGTTAACACACACACACACACACACACACACATATCTAATTAGCTAATATAATCGTGTGGCACACGTTTTGCATAGAATGGTGTGATAAGAGAGACAAGCTGACAGGATGACTATGCTAACCCAAAGTCACCACTTTCTACAACCATGGTAAGAAGAAAAGCATTTCAGAATGACCAAGTCAAGGCTCAGGGCTGCTGACTACCACTTCTTCCATGCGCCATAGCTGTTCCCAGCTTCAGCTGCCTCTGAGCACCACATGCTGATCCTCTTGCTTGACTAGGCGTGTAACATGAGGGCGGTCTGAGATCAGACAGAATCAAGTATTCACAGGGATGAATGGGGGCAAAACAACATCAGGTTCCACTTAATGTGCCAGCAAAGAATATTTGCTGAATTGAATTAAAGGGCTACAGTGGGCACTGCGTTCCTGGATTGGACAGCTGAAGATTAGAAATATGTTTAGATTATACTGTAGAGACTGTATGTCATGTCATCGCCCCCCGCACCTCCATTCAACATGGCAGTGTGTGCATGTTTTAGTTTGAATATCGCCGCTGCCATGTGACTGGCATCAGTGTCCTCGTGATTGTATTTATAATCATGTCAATCTCCTTCTCCGTGTAGGTTCTTTTGTTCTCATCTACCTCAATGAGTTCAAAAGTGCTGTTGCTGCCTACTCGTTCCAGGCCAATAGTGCCCCTCAGGGGCGAAGCTGGATCGACACCATCAGCACTGTGAAGGTTTGTGTTTACAGTACAGCACGGTTTTCCATTCAGGCACTTTTGCATTAAATGTTTCAACAAAATTATATAGTTTATAATAAATAAATTATGTTTTTGTTTATTTTTTTCCCACCTCACAGACCCAGCTGCAGCGGCTGCGTTCCGAGGAGGCTCGACGCCACCAGGACGGACAGAAACCGCGGCTAGAGAAAGAAGAGGAGGATGAGGACGGAGGTGAACAGAGCAGTAACTCCACAGCCAGTTCTCCACGCCTTGGAAATAAAGGACAGCTTAACGCAGGGTATGCTTTTCTCCTCCGCTTTAAAGTTTTTGGTTTAATTAATTATTGCTTACTGTGGTGCGCGACTATCAACCCAGAGATCACAAGTTCGAATCCGGGTTGATGCCACAGCCATATGTGACCGGGAGTCCATGGGAGCTAATTGGCCGAGCTCTCACGGGAGGGAGGGATGGCATACGCTCACTTCCCTGTCACTCACAGCGATCACCAGCCAATCATGGGCGTCTGTGAGCTCATCCGTATGAAGGGGCGGATAGCGCTTTCCCTCCGAGTGTGTTAGGCCGCCCCCAAATACGCACGCGCAGCAGTTCGAAAAGAGGCGGGCGGTAGTATCGCATGTCACGGAGGGGGCGTGTGCTTGCTCGCGCCCCTCCCTGGTCGGTGCTGGTCGTGTGATAGGGAAGGCAAAAAAGTTGATGGGTGGGAATTGGAAACGACTAAATTAGGGAGAAAAATGGGAAAAAAAAAAAACATTTATAATATTGCTTACTGTCGAATAGCACGAACTGAGTCTAGAATATAGAATAATCGAGTTCCTGTTTTTCACCTCAGGAACTCTGATGGCTCCACGGAGACGCTGTCTGTAATGGAAACGGAGGATTCAGGAGCGTGCTCGGATCTACAAACCGATTCAGACACTATACCGTCTTCCCTCCCCTGCAGTGATGAGCCCCAGCCTTCCCAGCATGCTCCAGAGGTCCAAGAACGTGACTCAGAGCATCGTAGTATGTCCATGGACAGCGCCTATGGCACACTTTCCCCCGAGTTGCTGCTGGATCTGCAAACTCAGACACCCAGTAGTGAGCAGGAGAGCACAGAGGAGGAGACCGAGGGAGACGGTAGCGAGGTAGTAGCAGAGGATGAGGACAAAGAGGGAGAGGAAAAAGAAGGAGAGGAGGAAGAGTCTGATGACAGGAGCTCGTCAGGCTCTCGGACCTCAGTAGCCTCCCATCTGAAACCGAGGCGGCGTCCGCCGGTGCAGTCTCGCATACACTGTCTCCAGAAGGTGATAAATAAGTATCACTCGGAGGACAACCTGCTGCAGAGGGTCAATGGAGAGGACACACAGGGCACACGTGGAGATGTTACACAAGGCTCGGATGCCTCTTACCAGCTGGGGCTGAAGTGGGCAGAAGGGCTGGTACACAGCAAGAGCCTGACCGAACTGGACCTCCCGAGCACAGCAACGTCTCACCAGAGAGAAACCGAGAGAAGGCAGAGCGACCGACTGGGGCACAGCCTGCCGTCCTATGTGTTCAGGAACACACTAAGGCGGCGTGACTACAGAAGGGCCAAAAAGAGAGACATAATGAACCACAACGGTTCAGACGGAGAAATTACATCCCCTGGGCCTCAAGAGGGGAATTGTGGTGCTTCAGAGGATGAGATGGGCAGTGGGAAGAAATCACAGCAGCACAAGAAGCTCACGCTGGCACAGCTGTATAGAATACGGACCACACTGGTGCTGAACTCCACACTTACAGCCTCGTAAGTAGTCTGTCGGCGTCGCTTCTAGTCAGGTGTAACATTGTTCATTTCCACTGGTTAGCACATCCACCTCACAGCAGGAAGCTTGCTCTGGATAAGGGTGTCTTCTGAATACAGTAAACATAATAGGAGGAGGATGAATGGTGTTCATATATAATACCCACCACTCACTCATTGGACGAACCGCTTAATCCTATTAGGGTCGTGGGGAGGCTGGAGCCCATCTTAGCCTACACTGGATGAAGACAGGGTACACCCTGAACAGCTCACCAGACCATCACAGTGCCAACACCCACACATCAAACTTACACTCACACCTAGGGGCAATCTGGAACAGCCGATTAGCCTAACTTGCATATCCAGAACCTCCTTGCTGTGAGGCGGCCTATCTTATTTTATTGAACTTTTTTTTTTTTTTGCACTGATGTCCCTGTTTAGTATATATTAAAACAATTAGTCTGGCTGAATTAAATAGTCTCCTCGAGGTTCAGTCTCAGGGACTATTCAGCGACATCCTCCAAGCCTTAAGCACATAATTGTTAATTATCCTATGATAGCGGACCAATCAGATCCCCCCATTCCCGTGTACGTAGTATATACTAGAACACATTTAGAGCATTGTGCTATTTGTATATGAACTCTAACTGTGTCGGCAGGGTGGAGTAGTGGTTAGAAGCAAGAAGCTCCTGGGTTTGATCCCTTGGCTCGACAAAGGCGTTTCTATGTGGAGTTTGCATGTTCTCCCCATGCTCGCGTGGGTTTGTTCCAGGCATTCCGGTTTCTTCCGACAGTCCAAAGACATGCACATTAGGCTAAATGGCTGTTCCAAATTGCCTGTAGGTATGAGTGTGGATGGTTGTGTGTGTGCTGGCCTGCGATGGTCTGGCTGGCTGTTCAGGGTGTACCCAGTTTTCGAACAATGTCGGCTGAGATAGGCACTAGCCTCCCATGCGGCCCTAACGGGATTAACAGGGACGGCGAATAAATGAGTGCGAGTATGAACTCTGACTGTTTTTTTTTTTTCCCCCTGACGTTCTCTTTCTCTTCTCTTTGTAGGGAAGTGTAGAAGCAGCCACTGGGTCACTCCACAACCAGCACCACTTTCAGCCTGATAAGGACTGACTTTGCTTGCCACATGAATGCACTCTGACCATTGAGCATGAACTCATGAGCTTTTTTGCACTTTTGTAATAATACAAGTAGGTTTAATAAGGAGGAGCGACGCTTCAGGAGAACAAGACCTTGAGCAGGATGAACTTCCAGCTTTGGTCCGGTCCATTCGTGCACTTGGACCTGATCAGAAGGGGAGGAAGTTGTTGAAGAACAACATTTGGTTAAATTATGGTACCTTGGTGTCAAGGTGTCTTCACTGTTCACTTGGGGCGTTGAAATCTGTCAATCAGAAAAAAAAAAAGAGTGTTTTTTGTTCAATCTTTACACGTTATTGGTTTCATTTCAGGTGTGCGCCCTCACGTTTGAGTTCAGACTGTGCAGATGACTTGCTTATGAGGCAGTGAGCCCTCATCCAGCTGCCATATAGGTGTTGGGGAAAGAGAAAGCCATACAGAGGTCATATAGAAGCTTGTCTATGGGGTGGGGGCTGTTTTTGTAATTGCGGCTATAATCGCACAATGCAAACGTTTTTCCAAGAGTCATTTGTTAACAGTTCACACGTTTTCTTTTCGGGTGTGATTGTGGATGTTAATGTGAGTGTGTGATTGGCTGCGAACATGTCATACCATCAAAGTTGTATATGTGAGTACGACTGAGAAAATGCATCGTGTGTGTGTGGTTACCTAAAATACATGCTAAAACCAAAAATAGCATTTAGCATGCTAACTGATTTGAGTAGCCACTGAATAGGCTACGTTAAACACGAGGACCAGTATTACCAGTAAAGCAGCAGTGATCGCTTCACCAGTGTTTGTGTTTCATATAATAAACACATACTCATTATCTGTACAAAGTAAATGCTCAAGAGTGGAGAGAAACTTCCTCCTCTTTAGCATCAGCCATAATGGGGTGAAGTGAAACTAGCGTATAAACAGCGATCGTCAATGTTTCATACCCAAGTGACACAAAAACTACTTTTAATTTTTTTATTATGGGATGTCCTATGTAGTGGGCAGATCACTTATTGGCGCTCCAGGTCCCTCTGTCTCTTTATGATGTTCCACAAATATGTCACACTTACACACTCTGCGATGTCAGAGACATCCTTGCTTCTTGTTTAACATATGAGATCACGCAGGCTTGGCTTAAAGACTGAAGAACGTGGTCAGGTTGTTACGTTTGGAAATCATTGAGAGGAAGTCCTCGGTAAGGCTTTACTTTCAAGCGCCGCAACACTGCAATGTTGTCTCCGTACATTTCCGACTCGTTTCGAGTCAGTATCCTCATGGTTTAGTTTTAGCATTAATATTAATTAAGAGTCACCTGATCACAGATCAGCACTTATTAGGAACCACGTTTTTGGAACTTTCCGGAGCTATTTCAATACACTGAACATATAATAGGATTTTCGGGTTTAGACTGAATTACCTGCTTGCTGCAAACCTCATCTAAGCTTAGGGTTATTTATAAAATTAAAAAAAAAAAAAATAACAAATGGTCTACAATTTCTTTAACAGTGTTTAAAGGAGACAAAATTACATTCTGCCTAATGTACTAAACCAAATCCTTATCATATATGTACTGTTTGTAAATTTGCCCATAATTAATATTGTGCATTAATTGTTTACTTCTAAGTTGTTTTTGTTGATAATATTTATTAAGCTTGCTTTGTTTTTATACATGAAACAAGGTTTGTACATGTATTGTTTATTTCATGATTGTGTTGTTCTGTTGTTGTTGTTTCTAGGTTTCATTTGTTAAATTGTCATTTGTTTAATAAGAGGTTAATCTGCTGAGAACCAAAATAACCTTGTTCCCAGTATTGGGGAAATGGTCCTGCGTGTAATAAAATGGCATAAGATCTTATTTTCAGCATTCGGTTGGTTATTATCATTATTATTATTATTATTGTTATTATAATTATTATTATCTATTCACCAGCGTCTGTCCGGTTGTTGGTTTGTCTGTTAGCAGAATTACACAAAAACTACTTAACTGATTTTCACCAAACGTGGTGGAGGGATGGGGGGTATGGGCTTGGCAAGAACCTGTAACATTTTGGAGCAGATCTGGATCTAGGAATTTATTGAAGGCTTTTTTTCCCCCCTTTTAGCAGGATTACGCAAAAACTACTGTTCTGATTTTCATTAAACTTGGTGCAGGAGTGGGGCCTGGGCTTGAAAAGAGCCCATAAAATTTTGGAGGTGATCTGTGCATAGTGTTATGTTGAGGGGAAAGGGAGGAAAAAAATCCATATCTTCATATCTTCATGGTGGCAAATGTTCATCAAATGCCCACTAGGGGGAGACACTTCATTATAACTATTCCAAGATATTATAATCTGTTTGTGCCTGGTGGAGGTACCTTGCACTCTTGAGTCCCACTCTAGTTGTTGTTATTATTATCTAGTGACTGAGACTGTAGACAGTGTGGATGCATTTGCAGATAAAACGGTTTAATGCAAACCAGTTAGACAATCCAAAACTCAGTTAAAAGTTTTTGAACCTGGGACAATCAACAGACAGCACAGAAGAGATCATCCAAACCTGGAGTAATGTCAAGGCAAGCAGAGGTCATAAACACTAATACAATCTCAAAGACCAGGTGGGGAATCAGTATCTGTGAAATAAACTGGATCTTACACAGAAAATACAATCCGAAATACTGAAGCTGGGTATAACTGGTGCCACAGATGCAACACTTCACAATAAGCATGACTAAACAGAGTCCTTATAGTGTTGCTAATTGGTATGATTAGGAAAAGGTTTGTTGTTAGCAATGTAATATAGTCATGTGACTATATCAAAGTCATGTGACTGGGCGTGGTAATAAAAGTCTGGAAAGCAGCTGGGGCTGTGACATATATAAAGATGTTGGATGGAACAACGGTGATGTCCTGCTGAATAGCAACCTTAAGGGCTTCAAGAGTTTGGGGTCGATGAGTATGAACTCGTGATTCAAGGTCGCACCACTGAAAACAATCACAATGGGCGAGGTCAGGGAACGGGCTGGTTACCCAATATCAGACAACTCTGGGTGAGGGTACACCACAGACATCTCATCAGGCCATTGCAGGGCCAACACACAACCATTCACACTCACACCTAGGGGCGATTTGGAACAGCCAATTTAGCCTATTGAGCATGTTTTTTGGACTGTGGAAGCAAACCGGAGTACCCGGTGAAAACCCACGCCGCTACTAAATCTCTTGTGTGCAAATAATAATTTGATTATCTTTAACCTTTTTTTAAAGAACCTTTGAAATGTGGGAGGTTATTTCGGGTCACCCTGTATATTATGCCAAATCAATCCAGTGCCTCCAGATCAAGGGCAACCAAGTGAAAAGTCTTCTGCTTCCTTGCAGGGCACTGGCTTATAGTCTGTACTGTAAACGGGTCAAGGTGTATTTACAGGGAATGATAGCAGCTAATCGGTGGATTACAACATGTTGACTCCACACAAGGCCTTTTTTTTTTTTTTTTTTTTTTTTTTTTTTTTTTTTTTTTTAAAATAAACCACCTAATCCCTTCGCAACATCCTCATGTGCACATCTGGCCCTGCGTGACATACAGATGTAATCCTGCATTTTGGTACAATTTTATTATACTTCGTACACACGATGCTGAATTTTAATTATGAAAATGCAGTTTTCTTCTTGCCTTCCAAAGTCAGTATTATCCCTGATACTATTAGCTGTGTGTGTGTGTGTGTGTGTGTGAGAGAGAGTGATGATATAACTTATTTATATTGTCCTTTATATCATTTATGTACTTTCATCTAATAGTCTTTGTTCAGCTTCATGCGTGATATATCTTCACTTGAATGATGAGGCTGCTTTGACGTCCTGATTGGCCAATTTGCAGAAATAACTTAGTTGGAGGACGGCACGGTGGTGTCGTGGTTAGCACGTCCTCCTCACAGCAAAAAGGTTCTCGATTCAACTTCCGGGCTCCGCAGGGGCATTTCATATGCGGCAAGGGAGTTCGCATATTCTCAGGGTTTCTTCAGGGTACTCTGGTTTTCTCCTACAGTTCAAAGACATGCACATAAGGCTTGCTGGCTGTTCCAAGTTCCCTAGGTGTGAGTGTGAGTGTGAATTGTTGTGTGTGTGTGTTGCCCTGAGGAGGTCTGGTGAGCTGTTCACGATGTACCCCACCTTTGCCCAGTGTCGGCTGAGATAGGCACCAGCCTCCCTGCGACCGTTGTAGGATTAAGCAGTTTGGAAAATGAGTGAGAGAGAACTTTGTTGGAGGATGTCTGGCATGGCGAAGATACATGTTGTTGGACTGTAGGAGGAAACCCAAGCAAGCAAGGGGAAAAACACCACACCGAAACGCCCTCACCGAGCCCGGGACTCGAACCCAGGACTTTCTTGCTGTGTCTTTCTTACCTTCTGTCACTGAAGGTCACTCGAGATTGTAGCGCATTATAAGAGTGCGAAGTGTAATTTGGCGTACTAGTGTAGGTACACCTCCAATCCAAAAAGCTCTAGGCTTCTAGTGGCATTTGACGGTTAATACGCCCTCCTATGACAGATGTCACAAAGCATCTGGGAAAAAAAAAATAATAAAAAAAATCTGATTAACACTAAAAGGGCACTTTTTAAAAATCCAGATTATGGAACGCACTTTCATTTATTAAACCCTGCTAATCCCATGTGCTACTACAGGATTCAAACCAGGTACGCTCCATTGTCTGCCCAAGCAATCCGTGCTGTAAACACTTGAACACCATGTCCCTATGGTGACACTCTTATCCCGTGGGTTAGCAGAACAAGCTTGTATTAGAGAGCTTAAAACACATGGTACTCTTTCCGTCTGGTTTAACCAACACTGCTGTTGTGCAGCGAGAGGCCCAGGAGCAGAGACCTAAAGCATGTTTACAAAAGCCCTTGTGTCCATATGCAGCGGATCATGATGGGAACAGCTGTTTGCCATCAGCCGAGAGAGAGTAGGATGGCATGACCGCACTCTAACTAACTGGGGGCTGCTGAGCAACAGCTGGCTTCATCAAGCTTCTCATTTAAATGTTAGCTAAAAGAAATCAAACAAAATAGATAAAAGATGCTGGATGAGATATTTTCCTCCTGCCCACTTACACTGACTTAAACAGTGCCGTATAAATTGAACCTCTTAATCCTACTAGGGTGGCGGGGAGGCTGGAGCCTATCTTAGCCGACACTGGGCAAAAGCAGGGTACACCCTGAATGGCTCGGCAGAATAATGCAGGGCAACACACACACACACACAACCATTTACACTCACACCTAGGGGCAATTCGTAACAGCCAGTTAGCCTAATGTGCATGTCTTTGGACTGTCAGAGGAAACCCATATGCCCTGAGGAAACCCATGCAAGCACTGGGAGAACATGCAAACCCCACACAGAAATGTCCTCACTGACCCTGGGAATCAACCCCAGGCCCTTCTTGTGAGGCGGACGTGCTAAACCCTACACCAGCATGCCACCCTATCTCTGGAACTATTTTATGGATATCATTCATTCATTTTCTGAACCGCTTTGTCCTAATTACGGTCGCAGGGAGGCTGCCATCTCAGGCGGCTCTGGGCGAGGGCGGAGTACATCCTGGACAGCTCGCCAGGCCATCGCAGGGCAGAAACATGCTGATGGCAATCCAATGGCCCCTACTCTTTTTTTTTGAATGACAGCAATGGTTCTTTTTCATGCCTCTCACTACAGACAGTTTGATAACCCAGTTAGCTGCACTGGGGGAGCAGCACTGACAACTCGGTGATAGTGGGGCTGGAAACCCTGACCTTCAGATTAGTAAGCCAACACCTTAACCACCGAGCCACCACTGCCCTGGATATCATATCATGGTGTACAAAAATTCGAAGCCTGTGAAAGTAACATTGTTTAAACACAAACAAAGCCACAGAGACAGAGGACATGCTGAGAACCTGGTGTAAATGGTGCAGGCTGTTGGATTTGCTGTGCTGCATGTACTGTAATACTACGAGAAATTACGTGACCATAAGGAACAATTCATTAACATAACTCACAAGATTACTGTAATTGTATCAGCATAATACGTAAGAGGCTTAATGGGGGTTCTATATTATACTGTCTGTTATAATGGGGTTCAAATGTGTTCCTTAATTAAATGAAAAGCCTTTTGAGAGGAAAAGCATTTACATTAATATCTGATTTAAAAAAATTCATCTCGTATAGTGCACTGCGGCAGTGATAAGACCTTTGGTGGATCAGGGGCCCAGAATCCACAGCAAAAGCCCCAGTAAGTGACGCTTGATAGAAATGAGGTGCCACAAAGCAATCTGTCGTCATCCCTGTTGTCATCAGTAACGTCATTACGACTACACACGGTGGCATAGTGGTTAGCACGTCCACCTCACAGCAGGAAAGGTCCTGGGTTCGAGTCCTGGGCTCGGTGAGAGCGTTTCTGTGTGGAGTTTGCATGTTCTACCCGTGCTTGCGTGGGTTTCCTCTGGGGTCTCCGGATTCCTCCAGACATGCACATTAGGTTAGCAGAAGATGGTCTGGCGAGCTGTTTAGATGTTATGCAGTTTGCCCAAAGTCGGCGAGCAACAGAGCAACCCCCCCCCCCCCACCCCAGGACACACACACACACACACACACCCCATACACACACACACAAAACACACACACAATTAGTAACACTCATATCTAGAGGCATTTT
>JAQMYF010000022.1:28224941-28253326 GCA_030014195.1 Neosilurus mollespiculum | reverse complement strand
ACACAATTAGTAACACTCATATCTAGAGGCATTTTAGACCAGCCAATGCCACCATGCCAACCATGGGGTGGCATGGTGGCATAACGGTTAGCACGTCTGCCTCCCAGCAAGAAGGTCCTGGGGTCGAGTCCCGGGCTAGGCAAAGGCATTTCTGTATGGAGTTTGCATGTTCTTCCTATGCTTGCGTGTTCCTCTGACAGTCCAAAGACATGCACATTAAGCTAATTGGCTGTTCCAAAGTGCCCCTAGGTGTGGAGGTGAGTGTGAATGGTTGTGTTGCCCTGGGAAGGTCTGGTGAGCTGTTCAGAGTGTCCCCTGCCTTTGCCCAGTGTTGGCTGGGATAGATACCCCTATCCAGACTGACTTACATTTATCATTTTTATAAAACTGAATGTTAAGGGCCTTGCTCAAGTGCCTAACCTTGGTGGTAGTGGGGCTTGAACCCCTGATCTTCAGATCAGTAATCCAGAACCACTGAGCCACCAACACTAGTACAATTTACAGGAGTGCAGTTTGGCGTCACATACTTTACTTTAATTGAAAATTTCCTGAAAGTCCTCAGACTGGCTAGCAAGTATGATAACCATTGTACCCAATGTGCAATTTCAGTAAACACAGAGGCCGTTGTATTTTGTGCGTGACTTAGTCACTAATTTTGTTACTAAGAACAACCACAAATTTTTAGTTATTGGTTTCACTAACATGCTTAATGGTAAAAATATCAAACAACTAATTTATTAGTAAAGTTTACGGTTTTGTTAGTCATGCTAACTAAAGCAAATTTAACTAAAAAAAGGTGCAAACGTTAGTGTAGGGGCAATTAGCCTAATGTGCATGTCTTTGGACTGTCGGAGGAAACCAGAGTACTCAGAGGAAACCGACACAAGCATGGGGAGAACATGCAAACACCACACAGAAACACCCTTGCCGAGCCTAGGACCCCAAACCAGGACTTTCTTGCTCTGAGGCGGACGGGGTGGAGTGGGGTGGTGATGGTTGGGGGTGTTAGCACGTCCGCCTCACAGCAAGAAGGCCCTGTGTTTGGTTTCCGGCCTGAGGCGTCTCTGTGTGGTGTTTGCATGTTGTCTCCGTGCGCGGGTGGGTTTCCTCTGGGTACCCACGGTTTCCTCCTGCAGTCCGGCGAGCTGTTCAGGGTGTACCCCGCCTTTGCCCCGTGTCGTCTGAGAGAGGATTAAGCGGCATAGAAAACGAACGGATGATCATCTTGGGTCTGTCGGAGGAAACCGGAGTACCCTGAGGAAACCCACACACACGCATGGAGACTACCCTTTACACTCAGAACCCTGAGGCACCTAACAGCCCAGATTTTACCAAAACAAAAACAAAAACAACCCCAATAATAAATAATAATAATCAGAGTGTAAAGGGTTAAACCGTGGGAGGCGCGCGTGATGAATCGGGGTGGAGTGAACTTGGACAGGCACTGTTACTTTTCCCTCTCTTATTTAATTAGGCAGCTCTAAAGCTCTCCAGATCCATGCTGTAGGAGAGCAAACCTCGACCCCAGGATTCTATGCGCGTGGATTTAAATGCATTCGAGTTATTACTGGCGTGAGTGAAGCCGAGTGATAAACATGGGGGATGTGAGTGAAGCGTCTCTGCTGGATTATATTCACTCCTCCGGCGGAAAAGTCAAGAACTCAGACTTACTCAAGACCTTTAAACACTTTGTAAGCCATAATGATTTGCACCTACGTGGTGAGTAACCCAAATCCTGCCTCTGTATCCTTTCCCCCCGTGTTTTCTTCAGGGGTAGTGATGCTGCTCTTCTGATCCTGATGTTTCTTTTCCTCGCCTGCCTGAAAATAAATAAATAAATCAGTAAATAAATAAATCAGTAAATAAATAAATAAATGTTCCACACTGTCCTGTTTTCCATGTTCCTTCTCTGTTGTTATTGCGACATTATTGCGACATTATTGCGACCCACGCTGTAGGGTCTCTATAAAGCTTTAAAGTAACCCATCTGCTTTACATTAAAAGTGTGTGTGTGTGTGTGTGTGTGTGTGTGTGTGGGTGTGTGGAAACAGATAATGTTACTGCGGGAATTCTGTTATTTCCGTTTTAAGCCTCGCGTGCACTAAAATTCTGCTTGTTGAATACCTCCAGAGCTGAACACTGAACTATTAAACCCCTCCGGCTTGTAATTCAGCACTATTGTCCCCCTCCCCCTTATTATTATTATTATTATTATTATTATTATTATTATTTTGGTACCAACATGTTAAGTACATCAGTAGGATGTTAAGAATTGGAAATCCTTTCAGCTGTTTATTATATTATTTATTCTTATTTCATTTTTAACACCTTGCTAACACGTGGAAGCCTATTTCTGCCACTAGAGAAAAAAAGTTGGCTTGTGAGGCATAATTATGTACAGTAAGTTATCATTTTTGAAGTACTCGTAATTATGACCTACTAACTAATGACTTACTAAATCATAATTACGACTTAGCAACTCATAATAATGGCTAACTAAGTAATGACGTACTAATACTTATGACTTAGCGTCTCACCCTAATAACTAACTAATGACGTACTATCTCAGACTTATGACTTAGCGTCTTACAATGATGACTAATGACACATTGACTCATACTCATGTCATAGTGTCTCACAATAAAGAATACTAACTCGTAATAAGGACTTACAAACTCATAATTTTGACTTAGCATCTCAATTATGACTTACTAACCAATGACTTAGTAACTCATACTTATGACAGCATCTCATAATAATGACTAAGTAATGACTTACTAACTCATAATAAGGACTTACTAACTCATAATAAGGACTTACTAACTCATAATTACAACTTAGCATCTCATAATAATGCATAACTCATAGTAAGGACTTACTAACTCATAATTACAATTCAGAAACTCATAATAATGACAAACTAATGAATAACTAACTCATAATTACGAATGACTTATTCATAATAAGGATTTACTAACTCATATTTACGACATAGCATCTCACAGTAATTACTAATGAGTAATCTAACTAATGATGCATTGAATCATAATTATGGCATAGTGTCTCACAATAATGACTATTAACTTGTTATAAGGACTAACTCATAATTATGATTTAGCATCTCCATTATGACTTACTAATTAATTACTTATTAACTCATAATTACGACTTCGCATCCTGTAATTATGACTTACTAACTAATGACTTAGTAACTCATACTTATGACTTAGCATCTCAAAATAATGACTTACTAACTAATGACTTACTAACTCATAGTAAGGACTTACTAACTCATAATTACAACTTAGAAACTCATAATAATGACAAACTTATGACTAACTAACTCATAATTACGACTTAGCATCTCAGTAATTACTGACTAACTAATAAACTTACTAACTCATACTTATGACTTAGCATCTCATAATAATGACTAATAACTAATGATAATAATAATAGTGCTTGGCTCCTTCAGTCGCGAGAGACTATGGGCTGCACATCTAGGGGTGATTACAACTAAGCATTTTAAAGTAATGACCTACTAACTCATTATTATAACCTACCAGTCACCATGACAATTAATACAGTATGATATAAACATGGCTGCGAATTAAGAAAACATTAGATTAGCCTGATCTTTTGTGGGACCACATAGAAATGTGGTTGGATTTTTGCAAGTTACATACAAATAAAATTTGGTATGGAGTTACCAATGCGTGACCATGTTAGTTTTGACTGTAATAGGTATAACAGTCCTATATATTTTATTTTATATTACATTCACATTTTATATAACATTTGCATTTTATATATATATATATATATATATTTGTATCCTATATTTTTATCTCATATGTATATTTTATTTTATCTATATATTTTCTTATTTCTATCCTTTTGTTTTTTATATTTATCTGACCTTTGTTTTTTTTTTCTTCTTGTTGCTTTGATAGTTTATTCTTTACATTTTGGACAGTCGTACTAAGCATTTCACTACATATTGTACTGTGTATAATTTTTATGTGACAAATAAAATTTGAATTTAAATTTGTCTACCAGGAACGAACTTTCAAAGATAGCTGCTTTCCCTATGCAAAGTTCATGCTAGCAAATGATATAAATCTCTCATTAATTGTTTTTAGAGACCTTGTACACTTAAATCTAGCACTTAATGCTGACCACACCCACAAGAGATTCAACTACAAAAAAATATTCAGTGAGCTGCTAGTGTGAGCTTAGCATTATTTTGTCTATTCCCCAAAAATGCTGTATACCTAGCCAGACTCTTTTTGATTGGAACACAAGTGTAGTCACTTGTTTTGTAGTGATGGGAAATCCGATTCTTTTAACTAATTTGATTCTTTCGGTTTGTTGGACGGTAGCGAATCATTTCATATTGATTCATTTGATTCACAAAAAAATAAAAAATAATAAGCTGCCAGGCTCAAACCAGCATCACCGGGTTGCAAAGCATGCTGTTAACTCACTGAGCTATTTATTCTACCTTATGAAGGGGTAGCATACCAAAACAACTTAGTGGTCATTATTAGTTTAATGTCTTGCAGTTAATGTAAACATTTTAAACATCACAAAAATTGTTGACTGCTCACTCAGTGATTCGCAAACAACTCAGCGACTCATCGGTCCGCGAACGACTCAGCGGGTTATCGTTCGCGATTCAACGGTTTGCGAACTCAGTCGCTCAATGATTCAGCGGTTCACTACACGATATGATCAGTGATTGTGCCGTGCTGCACAATGCATCACACAAAACTTCCGCCTTCACCGGCTTTGAGACTTAATGAGTGATTCCAACTACTTTATGTGATAATAGAGTTATATTAGCAAAGCGCTGGTGAATCGATTCAGTTGTGTTTGCGAATCGATTCCACTGGTTCACTTAAATGAATCGATTCTTTTGAGCAATTCGTCCATCACCCATCACTATTATTTTGGAATATTTGACAGCCATGATTCTAACTCGAGAACCAAGAGAGCGTGGTTTCTATTCCCAGAAAGTTTTGTTGAAAATTGCTGTGGCTTAAACACCGGAATGGCCCTGGTAGTCCCAACCATGGTTATGTGACCTTAGCGTAAGAGTTTTGGGATGAGTACAGGCTTCTATGATTACAGCAGCAGTTTGTTGTTTCAACACACAAAAAATACCCTGGGCTGTCCTGGTGAGATTTGCAAGTTTGGCAGCTGGAACATAAACTACCCATGATGCATTGCCTATCGGGTATTTACACTTTCCATTAAAAAGATACCATGTACACTGCTGTAGAAGGTCATATAGACTATCACATTGCAGAATCGAATTCAAACATTAACCAGCTTGATGTCTTAACTAAGTGTATTGAGGTATTAAAATGTTCCACCATTTGGCTTCTTGGCTCTGTTTGAAGGCGTGTGTTCTCTCCGGATGCTCGAGTCCACAAACCTCTCACATCTGGCGCCATCTGAGCAATTATGAAATTGTTTCCGAGCATTTATGAATCTGTTGCAGTGGGATTAGGCCCTGGCCATGGACACGCTCTAGATTTAGCCGAGTTGTTTGTTTTATGGAATGGACTTTGAGATTGAAAAGTTACTATTTTCTCTGTGGGAACACGCTGATGTGAACATGTTGGGTCACCATGAGGGTACTGAGCGTTGGGTAATGAATAACTCTTAAAAATATCAGCTGTATCCTGCAGGAATTCTGTAGACTTGCCTGGTTAAATGTCAGCTTCCCTTTTGGGTTTCCTGTTGTTCTGCTAGACTGTCCTGCTGGCAGGAAAACGGAAAGGGTTGCAGTCATTGTAGGCATGAAGTCTCCAAAGTGAAACACCATGCTTTTGCTGCTCGTTTCATTCAGTTTCGTAGGAAGATCTTCTTGCCAGCAGTGTTTCTTTCACAAGAACTTTTAAGAGATTGTAGTCTTGACAACCTTTTACCCAAACATTTTGCTCTAGTGTGTGGAAACATTTGGAAAGATTACTGAGTATGATACATTTGAGCTTGAGCCCAGCGTTTAGGATTTTTTTCAGTGTAACCCAGCTTTGGTGATGATGGAGCACATTGGAGAAAGGTCCATTTATAGTCATTAATGATTTAATAAATTATTAATGATAATAAAAAAACAAAAATCGTGAACAGAAACAGAAACAGTGGGAGGCAACATGAAATCATTTAAGAGTAATGAAGTGTAGATTAGCTCGCTCTAGTCAAGAATCTGCTGCATACTTCAGGCATGCCTGAGGTTAATCCACAAGTAACGGGACTTATCTTTATTGTAAACATCTGAGACAAATGTATATTGATATATGACATGTGGTTATTGTCCAAAATTAGTTTTTTTTCTCACTGCCCTTTTGAAATGTTTTGTTTGCAATGTTAGCAGTGGATTGGATTGCAGTTTTTGTTTGACAGTTTACACTGACTGCCAAAAAACCCCCATAAATAAACACTACTAGAAAGAAATAAAAAAATATATAATTGCTTAAAAAATAAGTAATTTAGTTTGAAGCAAAAAAAAGAAAAAGAAAAAAAAAAGAAAAATAGAATATGCTAATTTTTCTTGCTAAAGACTTTTGCATGTAGCACCAAATTCTAGCCACTGGAATTTGCAATTACAGCCGGATACAATTTCTAACTAACATCTTTAAAATAATAAATTTTCTTCTATAAGCAACTACAGTGTATGTATTTTAAGTAAACCTGCTTAATTTGAGTACATTTCTCTTTTAAGTCGTCTGAAAATCAAAATTTTAAAGATGCTTGACAAGATCATTTTTGTTTTTGGGATTCGTTTCATAAAAATAAAAGAAACAAGGCATTTTAGTGAATTTTTTGTAGTTTTGAATTTACTAGCGTCCTCCTACCTGTCATAAAGCTTTACTCAAAATGATTATATACATACATTTGTTTCTACAGAATTAGTGTCATTTCAAAAGTCCCACAACTGAGCAGTTCTTCAAAAAAACTTCACCCGAATGTGTTTCGGGTGTTAGCAAGAAGTATCAAATGTGCTGTTTTCAAGCAAAAAAACAAAAAACAAACAAAAAAAACGTTGATCCTGCAAGTTAAGAGTCACACCCATGTTGTTTTGCTTGCATTATTTCGAGCATTCATTTGAACGCAGGCAAGTGAGCAACTGCAAAGTTACTGTTTATCCTTAAAAAAAAAAAAAGAAAGAAAATCCCAATATTGTATGATGTATAATAATTCAGACTGGTCATTCTGATATGCCTTGCACATGTTTTTTTTTTGGACAAAGTTTTGTGCAAGACGTAAATTTTTAATGTGTTTTTTACTGTTAGTTTTTTAAATGTAAGATTTAATCTTACATTTTCTAATTGTAATTTTAAATGTAAGTTTTAATGTGGTTTTTGAAAATACTTTTTAAATGAGAATTATTTTTGTGTAATTTAAATGTAATTTTATTTCTTCAAATTTTTTTTGTGATGTACATTTTTTTGTCTTTTTCCAGCCAAATACAGAGAGGACTTCAAGCTCATCATTGACAGAGTCGCAGTGTGTAAATCAGAGAATGTAAGTTAGACATTTCCACCATTCCCATTTATTATCCATTATTACTAACAGTACCCTTAGTGTAATGTTATTGTTAGATGATTATGACTGAGATAAATCCAGAACTGGAGTAACTGAACAATGATACACTGTAAAAATTTAGCAGTAGTTTACTGTAATTTCTTACAGTACCTTACTGTAGATGCTTTATACAGTAAACCGACGTCTTTTTTCACAAATTTTAGGTGGGTAGCAAAAAAATTTTTAACAAAAGTATCACAACTAGTTTCTACTTCGTTTACTGACTGGTATTTTTCAAGTTTTATTCTTATGGGGGCTTGTTCTTGTATATACAGGTGAGAATAGATTTTCACAGAGTGAGTGCGACCACATGCTGATCACACAGTAAATTGTATCAAATAAGGGCTAAAATAGTCAACATATCTACTCAGCTTCCAAGTGTTTGGCTGTTATTTCTGCAAGTATACAAATTGACTGGATCTAACGTTCTAAAAATATTGGCTAGCATCGGCAGGGAAAAATTTGCAGTAGGCCTACATGTAGGCTAATGGCTTCTTGCGATTAAATGCGTTGTAGCACTGCACTGGGGGAGGTAGAAGTAATTTATACATAAAATAGCATTGTTATTATTTTAAAGTCCTGTATATCAGGTGGTGTGCAGTGGTAGCCTGGTGGTAGGGTGCTGGATTACTGATCCCAAGGTTGGGGGTTCAAGCCCCACTGTTAGCGTGTTGTCACTCATGTTCCCCCAGTGCAGCTAACTGATTTATCAAATGCCGGCCATGTCTCTCACTGTCTATGGTGAGAGAGATGTAAAAGAACCATTGCTGATTTTCGTCAAGAGTAGGCTGCATAGCCATCAATGGCCTGGCAAGCTGTCCAGGGTGTACTCTGCCCTCGCCCAGAGTCGGCTGAGATGGGCGCCAGCCTCCCCACGACCCTGATTAGGAATAAGCGGTTCAGAAAATGAATGAATATCAGGTTGTCATTATATGCCATATTATAATTATTATATTATACCATGCAGCAACATGGCACATAAGAACTAAGGTTTCCAGTTTATGGATGTGTTTAAAGCTGTAGAGCAGTGGTGGATTAGTGGTTAAGGTGATGGGGTACTGATCCAAAGGTCAACGGTTGTATCACCACTGTTGGGCCCTTGAGCAACTTTTACGGTAAATTTTTTACAGTGTAAGGATTAGCTTACAGTATTTGAATTTTACCGTAAGCTCATCCTTACTGTACAAATTACTGCCAGTAAATTACTGTAATTTGTACAGTAAATTTTTTTTTTACAGTGTGAGATTCTACTGCTTCCTGTATGATACTTTTGGGAAAGTGTTTGCACTTCCTAAGAAACCTGTTGAAGTATAATCAAATGCGCTTTGGATTTTAAGGTTTAACAGTTTACATGTTACATGACTGGAAAAACCATAAATAATTCAACCTGACCTTAAATAAGCAGAGGAAAATGGATGGCTGGATAGATTGTCGGAGGCAATCGTCAGAGCCCAAACTATCGATTTAAGTCTCTGTCTATGTTTAATCGTGGACGAAGTGATTGTAGGAAATTGTTTATTAAAAAATGCACATTCTAATAAAAGCTTCATTCATTTGCTTAAATGATTAATTCTGCGTTAGGGTCATTGGGAGACTGAAGACCATCTTAGCCAACACTGGGCAAAGGCAGGGTGCATCCTTGACAGCTCGCCAGTCCATTGCAGGGCCAGAATAAAAGCCCACGCATTTGATACACAATAAAAGAGCTGTGTCACGATTTTTAACAGAGTTCATTTGCCCAAATGTCATGTAAATATTCGATGAATATCCAAAATACTAGTCTGGGCTTTTTTAAAATAACTTATTAACTTACAGATCAAAACGAATTTAGTTTTCTAACCTGACATGGAACAGGTGGGAATGGATTCCAACAAGGACTTTTGGAAATCTTGTTGGGCTGAACAGTTTTCAGTGATGGAGATCCTCTTGCAAACAAATTTGTTGTACAAACCTAATTCATTTCTTGTATCCTTTATTAAATCAAATTTCCATGTATTTAAATTATTAATATGTCTTCTTTGATATCCCTGCTGATGTCATTTAAGCTATTTTTCTTTAAATTACTGACATGACTGACTAATTATGCAACATACCCATAGTCTGTACTGTCGATGAAATTGTTTTGTATCACGTTTGAGTCATTGGCATGAAGGAAGACGTTCTTTCACTAACATTTCAACTATGAATTGTGGTGATTGTACCCCATACACGAGTCTGAGAAGCTTGTCTAGCCTCTATTTAACATTGTTACTATGTCTAAAAATGAGTCTATGATGAGTAAAAAATGTTAAAATGGTGCCCAGCATATGGAACCTTGTCTGACAACCAGCTGGGAATGAACAAAGACATCAAGGAAGACATAATGTGTTTGTCTTAGATGCCTTTGATAGTTATTTGTGCTCATCTTGATTAGGTATTGTTGGATTAGTATTTTTTAAGTGCATGAAATGTGTTGTTTACGTCGAAGCTTTGTGCACTACCTTACTTGCTTAGTGGAAATATCAATGATACTGGCAAACGTTTAGGCAATTTACGGTATTTTTATATAAAGCAACTACAGAGACTATGTGAAATCAGATCCCGTACCTATTTCGTTTGCGCCCCATATTTACTTGGATACTTAATACGGGTTTAGTGCATTGCTATTTTAAGCTGCAATTCCGTTCTGCCAAGTCGAGTGAAGCTCACTCCATAATAGCACCATAATATGCTCAAGTACATATTTTAGCTTTATACCAAAAAAATTTTTTTTAATAAAATAGAGTCTCTTATATGGTTATGGTTTGTTCGTGGTATCGGTTCTGTCCCTAATGTGCTCGTTTTCACTCCTCAGGGAGAGAAGTACCTTATTCTGAAAAAGAAGTACAGGCAGCTCATGCAGGAGCGTGAATCTGAGTCAGGACAGGGGCTGAAGATGAAAAGGAACCAGGTGGAATGGTGTGGAGGACCCACCATTACTGTTACTCAAGTCCAAGACGCCGACAAGAGGGAGGATGTGAGTATATCATGAGATGGGAGTGCATTTGTTTATGTTCTGTTTAGGGTAAAATGACACTCTGGGCTTAGGTCAGGTTTGCGTATATGCAAATATCATTCATCCATTCATCTAGCCATCCATCATTTCCTCTATTATCTGTACCGCTTATCCGTCAGGGTCACAGACGGAATTTGGAGCCAATCCCAGTTGACTAGGTTAGTCTAGACTATTGCAGGGCTAACACAAAAACAAACAACCATTCACACTCACATTCACACCTTTGGGCAATTTAAAATAGCTTTAGACCTTAAGTACAGGTCTTTGGACTGTTGGAAGAAACCAGAGTACCCAGAGGAAGCCCACTCAAGCATAGGAAAAACATTTCCAGACAGAAAGGCTTCAATCAGCCAGAACTGTCCTGCTGTTTCACTCTGCCACCCTAAATATTATTTATTATACTTAAAAAAAGCATTTATTCATTAAATTTGCATTTCTTTATTCTTTTATTTCTTCCCTTGGCTCTGTTTCTACTAGTGTGCATAAGCATGTCTGATACGGAAGTACTTCTTGACAGGTGGGAAGTAGCATGTGTACCTCAACAAAAACAGAGTATGCTCATAATAATGTAATGGCTAAGAACAGAGTTTATCAGTGCCAAGTGCAAGCAGGGACTCCATAACTAAAACCGAGAGACCCAGAAGGAAGACAGGCACCCTGAAGTGAAGGCACCCTATCACGTAAGGCAATTAGCAGCTCCACCGCTGACAAATCCGAGTACTTCTTGACGGATGGGAATTGGCTATAGAGAAAAGAGCTCACTAGACAAGACCATGCACCTATCTGGAATATTTTCTCGCAGAATATGTGAGTGATATATATACTGATTGAAAGATTTGTGTAACCAGGTCGAGCATTTAGGCTACACCTGATCACACATAACCACCCATGTGACTTCACTAAATCTCAGTGCACATGGCTTTCCTGTTTCAGAGGTTTTCTGTTTGGTAATACCCCATGATCATTTGTGGTCAGGCATTCTCTTGGAAAGCTGTTTCCGTGTCCTGTTTGCTTCTAAGCGTTTGCTTACCTGATGCGTAGAATCACTCAGAGATGGTTCTGCCAGACAGACAGGCCGTTTTCAGCTTTCTTTTGTGACAGATGTCAGACCAGCTGGTCAGCTGTGCAGGGAAATTGATTGATTGTCCAAACACACTCCATGTGTGTGCTTTCGTTACGGATGATTTAAAGGAAAATAGATGGCGTAAGCGTGAGATGTATGGCGTAACTGGTCCAGGGACTGCCATCTGTTTATGTAGGTCATGTATACATAGAGTTTAGTACTCTCTTATAGGCTCAGTCAGCAACCTTATAACATTGCACAAGAAGCTTGACTTGCTTCATGTTTATCAGAGGAAGCTTATATTTACACAGATTGGTACTGGAATGCTGAGCTCGTAGGTAGATCTGCGTAATGTGACATGACAATATAAATATAGATCTTAACCATTCACTCATTTTCTGAACCATATAATCCTATTAGGTTAGAGGCTGGCGCCTATCTCAGCCTATTTTCAACGAAGGTGGGGTACACCCTGAAAAGCTCACTTGACCATCATAAGGCCAACACACGTACAACCATTCACACTTAGAAAAACCGGAGAAATGCTCTTGTATATCATTTGAGTATATCATGGACTGGGAACGCATTCATTTATGTTCTGCTTGGGTTAAAATGACACTCGGGGCTTAGGTCAAGTTTGCATATTGTAAACAAGTGTTTAAAAGGAATGCCTGTAACCATAACCAAATTCTGTATCATGACTTTGGACTGTAGGAGGAAACCAGAGAAATGCCCTTGAAACCGCGGGACTTACTTGCTGTAAGGCAGATGCGCTAACCACTACATTACTGTGCCGTCCATGCTAGTATCAAAATTTCCAAAATAAAGAGGGGATGAGAGCAATATTGTTTTTCTTTTGTTTGTTTTTTATAAATAGCAGATCCCAAATAAAAAAAACCTCCAACCCTTTACCTACACCTAAGAGCGAGACTATGAGTGTCTGTGTGTGTCTGTGACCATGATAACTCGAAAACAAATGGAGGGATTTCCATGAAATTTTAACCAGATGTTGGTCTTGGGCCAAAGTACAACAGTTTAAAGTTTGGACCTGATCCGGATCTGGATCCAGGACGGGTTTGAAGGATTTAAATTATTATTATTTTTTTTAATTCAGCAATTTTGCAATTGGACAATTAGGTAGAAATCACCCAGAGTGCGCAGGGAGAAAAAAAATACAGAGCTCAAAAATAATTGCCGAACAGGCCACAAGAGGGCATTGCAATTCCTTAGCAACTGCCACTATAACCCATGTAAAGATGAGCTTGCACTACTTTGGTGGAGGTCTGCACTCTCTGAGTGGATTTCTAGCTTTAAATTGTTCTAATACTTTCTATAGTCACTGTGTTTAATCGCAGCTATGTGCACTAACAGCTGCATCACATTTGCTAAGTGTGAATTGCCTTCCTAGAAATGCTGCACCAGAGCCGTTCTTTCAGCCTGGGTGTGAACTGGATATGAGACACAGGATCTGCTGTGCTTGGCACTTCAGCAGAAAGAGCTTGTAGCAATGCAAATGAAGCTACCCTGAGCTGATATCATCTGTAATACTCGCAATGTGGAATAAAAGGGTGCACGTGCTTGGGGCATGAGCTGCATGATAAGGGCATAACTACAGATCTACAGCGAATTGTGGTCTGTGAGGTTTAACTGAACAGCATGCCAGTTTTAACAGACTATTAACTTGTACTGTTTCCTGTTTCCTGTTGCAAAGAATAGACATCACTGTGTTGTCCATGTTCTAGTTAATTATAAAGGTAAATTAAAATGAGCAATAAATATTAATTCATGCTAACTGTTTTATAATAAGGGTGGCACCCTGTTTTCTTCCAGTGTTGGCTGAGATAGGCTCCAGCCTCCCCACGATCCTAATAGTAGGATTGAGTGGTTTGGCTTTGTTGGACTTGTTATATTGTAATAAAGTGGTTAAACCAGTTGACTGCTGGGAAGAAAATCAACCTAAAAGGCAAATGTGTAGTTTTGCATGCTGAACTTTTTAAGTCTTATATACCTTCATTACATAAAGTAATGACGGGTGGGGTTAGCGCTGTCGCCTCAAAGCGGCCAAGGGCGTCTCTTTGTGCAGTTTGCATGTTCTGCTGACGCGGGTTCCCTCAGGGTACTCCGGTTTCCTCCTACAGTCACACTAGGTCACCTGGCTACTCTAAATTGCCCCTAGGTGTGAGTGTGAGTGTGTGTGGCTGTTTATGTCTGTATCAGACACGCAGATTTCCCTGTGACCATGACGAATAAGTGGTGGATGGATGATGAATACTTATTTAGCTAAATAAACAAGTCTATCAGTAGTGTTCGCATTGAACTGTGAGGAAAATGGTGGTGTAAGTCTACATGACCTTGTCTGTCATTAATAATCAGGTGACAGTAGACCAACCCTCAGTGGAGGACCCAGAAGCTTTGTCAGGGGAGAACTCTGAACCCACAACTGCAGAGGAAGACCTAGAGAAGGATTCGGGGTCAAAGGTAAGTGAAGGACATTTTAAAGTCAGCTGCAAAAAAACAAAACAAACAACCCCCCCCACAAAAAAAAACAAAAAAACAAAACACAAACAAAAACAAAACAACAACAAAAACAAAACATGTTTTGTTGTAATGCGTTGTGTGACCACTAGAGGGAGACAGATAAGTGGATGTGCTGGGGCAGAATGAAAAGGCCTTAGATTTCCATGTGAAGGATGCTCTACCTCATTACAGAGAAAAGAATAATTTCTTCTTCCACTGTTCAAATGTATATCAGCTTTGGTAGGTGTGTGTGTGTGTGTGTGTGTGCTGGCCTTGTAAAGGTCAGTCAGAGTGTTCAGGGGACCTTTGCCCAGTGTCAGCTGAGATAGGCTCCAGCCTTTCCTAATAGGAGTAAGTCATATGGCAAATGAGTGATAAGTGAGTGAGAGAGTTTTGATCTTTTTTTTCTTTTCTTTTCAAAAACAGCATAAAAATTCAGTAATCATTCATTTAATTTTACAGCAGCAGTGTGGGATACATTGCATGACCAAATAATACTTTTTAAAGGATACATTAAAAAATACATCATTCAGGAATTGCTTAATCCTATTACGGGTGCGGAGAGGCTGGAGCCTATCTCCGCCAAGTCTGGACTTGTACGACATGCCTTTGGACTGTCGTAGGAAACCCGAGAACCCAGAGGAAGCCCATTCAAGCACATGGGGAACAAGCAACATTCCATTAGCCAAGCCCGGGCCTCGAACCCAGGACCTTCCTGTAGTGAGGCGGATGTGCTAACCACTACACCACCGTACCGCCTTCTTAAAAATACCCATGTGACCACATGAAACCCTTCGGCCGATGGTGTATCTTAATATCGTGTGATTAATCGTGTTACTGAAAGTAATATAAACACGTATATACAAGAGGAGCACACAGTGAGTGCACACTGTCGAAGGAGCACATCTGGATGAAACACAATGCGAACATGACAGGAGCACAAAGCGAGTGCACACTTCTAATGCACTACACAATCTTGTTGGAATCACACTATGCAAACGTAACTATTAATAATAATTAATTAAAGTGTTATTATTACTGTAATAAATAACAGATATAGTTCCTTTTAAATAGGTGTCTGGAGGCTGCAAAGATACATCTGGTAGCCAAACTTCAGACTGATTGATCAATTATTAGAGGCTGCGGTACTACCATGATGGATGCACAGACGGACAGACGGACAGACAGACAGTCAGACAGACGCCAAAGGCAACAGCAATACCCTTCAGCCAAATAAGGCCGAGGGGTAATAATTATACATTTTAGAGACACATGAATCCTATGAACATGAGACTGACCAATCTTACCAGGGAGGCTGGAGTCTATCTCAGCCAACTCTGCACGAAGGCAGGGTACACCCAGAGCAGCTCACCACTCTATTGCAGGGCCAACACACAACCATTCACGCTCACTCTCACATTTAGGATCAATTTGGAACAGCCAGTTAGCCTACTATGCATGTCTTTGGACTGTTGGAGGAGACTAGAGTACCCAGAAGAAACCCATACATGCACGGAGAGAACATGCAAACTCCACACAGAAACGCCCTTGCCGAGCCCGGGTCTTGAACCCAGGACCTTCTTGTTGAGAGGTGGGTGTGCTAACCACTACGCCATAGAGATCATTTTTTAGGAAAATATAAAAATATCTGCCTGTAAGTTACCATGGCAACCATGGTTTTTTCACTGGTGAGCTTAGTTGGCTGAATCAGAGGACGTGTGTGAATGCTCAGACCCTGACAGTTAAAAATTGATGTAGTTACCTGTTGCACTTTCTGTTCTATTTTCTGACGTTCCTTCCCAGAGGAAACGCCATGCGGCCCGGCGCCTGTTGAAATAGTTAAGCACGGCGCCGTTTCCAGCAGACAGTTTGGACACTTAGAAACAGCACATATGAAAGAAAGTGTGTGTTTGCTTTCTGTCTGGCTGACCGCAGCTCCCCTGCCCTCAGAACAATTAGCGATCTCTTGCTTTTTAAAATCAGCAAACCACCCCGTTTTGCTCTCTCACAAACACGTTGAGTGGCAGTTTGGTCAGCGTACGTACAGCCGGATTGACCCTCAAAGTGCCGGGTTCTTGTGAGGATAATTTCAAAAACAGCAGAATACACAATGCTTGCAATTAGGCTTTCAGGGACGCAAATTGTTACGACCCCTTGCCTGAGCCTGTCTTACTGAAAGAGGGTGAAAACTCATTTTTTCCTCGTATCCTCTCCGCTGGGTGTGTATTCCTCTCCTCGGGGCGGCACGCTGGCGTGACAGCTCTCACTGCAAGAAGGTTCGATTCCGGGGCTCGGCGAGGGTGTTCCAGTGTGCTGTTTGCATGTTCTTTCCATTCTTGCCTGAGTTCCCTCAGGGTACTCTGGTTTCCTCCGACAGTCCAAAGACTTAGCCAATAGGCTGATTAGCTGCTCCAAATTGCCCCTAGGTGTGAGTGGCAGCTGAGATAGGCTCCAGACTCCCTGGGATTTAGCAGTTCGACAAATGAGTGAGTGAATCTTATGTTTTGTACTGTACTGAACTTGCACCCAGGAACATGTTTATCATAAAGTTCACTCTGTGATCAGAAGACATGATCTCATTGTGTGTGTGTGTGTGTGTGTGTGTGTGTGTGTGTGTGTGTGTGTGTGTGTGTGTGAATGGCTGTGTATTGATGTCTGTGGTCTGTTTGCTCTACGTACAACAAACAAAGGGCTTCACGCATCGTCATCACACATCACAAACGGCGAGACTGTGGTGGAATTTCTTTTAATAACACACACACACACACACACACACACACACACACACACACACACACACACACACACACACACACACAGAGTACTAATCAGAAGTAAGACACTTGATGCTCTGACACTGACACACACACGCGCCTATTAGAGGAAGGGATTTTGTGTATTGGAGATCAAACAGCTGTAATAAATGATGACAGGCTTACTTTGTATTAGAAAGAACTTACCACCTCTCTCTCTCTCTCTCTCTCTCTCTCTCTCTTTCTCTCTTGGTCTGTTTTTGCAGTCAGAATCTGAGCAGGAGGAGGAATCTACAATTAGTGTGGGCTCTGCATCTGTGGCTGTAAGTGACACTAAAAAAGATCTATCTATCTATCTATCTGTCTGTCTGTCTGTCTGTCTGTCTATCTATCTATCTATCTATCTATCTATCAACCCTTAATGATAAAATGATGATCCTTGAAATCAGTTCCACGTTTTATGAGATATCTGATACGCCATCACAGCTGAGAGGTTTTGGACGTGAATTCATATATCAGAAAGACTAAAATCCCAAACATTGATCTAAGCTGTGTAAAGATTGTGCAGTCTGGAACAGAGGATACGATGGAGTGAACGGGCCAAGAGTCCAACTGATTCATGAATTGATCATACAACAGTTTCCTCCCAAGGCTTCCTCCAATGGTTTCCTCCATTGTTTCCAGAGTGTTTTCAAACAGTTACAAACAAGCCTTTTGTATGTAAATAATTACGGATGCTTGTGTGATCAGAATTTAATTATCAAGCTTTTACCAGTCTGTCTGTCCGGTGACTGTATGCACCATGATGCTGATAGGCTGTTTTGCATTGCAATGCTAATTGGCTATTAGGCATAACAATGCTAATTGGCTGTTAAGCATTGCTATGCTGATTGACTGTTGGACATAGTGATGCTGATTGGCTGTTATGTATCTCAATGCTGATTGGCTGTTATGCATTGCGTTGCTGATTGACTGTTATGCATCACAATGCTGGTTGGCTGTTGGGCATTGCTCTCCTAATTGGCTGTTAAGTACCACGATGGTGATTGGCTGTTCTGTATCACAATGCTGATTGGCTGTTATGTATCAAGATATTGATTGGCTGTTATACATCGCAATGCTGATTGGCTGTTATACATTGCAATACTGGATGGCTGTTGGGCATTACAATGCTGATTGGCTGTCATGTATCATGATGCTGATTGGCTGTTATGCATCCTGATGCTGATTGGCTGTCACGCATGGCAGCGCAGTCCCTGGCAGGAACTTGAGGCTTGCTGATATGTTTATCTGGAATACCCAGAAATGTATACTAAGACTATTTTTGTTTTAGAAAACTTTTAAATTGTTTTCATAGAATAATTACTTAATTTTGAGTAAAGAAAAGCACAGCCCACAAAAATCTTATGGGGAGCTTTGCATTCATGCAGTTCCTAGATCTGTATATTCATCAAACACAAATTAAATGTGAACTGTAAGCAACTTTACAAACGCTGTCAGGATATGTAATTGTTAGTCCGACTCTTAACTACGAAATTAGTTTGCAGCAACAACAGCAACATCACTGACCCTTTCTCATTGCTTCCACGGCTCGTGATGTCACCGCGTCCTCTTTGTAACAGCACTATGATGTTTCTGTGAACTCCTGTTAGTGGAGATGTGTGTTGTACCGTATCTTCTTGTGTTTTTCACTGCAGCTGGATCCTATTGAGAAAGAGTGGATCTATTCTGCGGCGGGCGGCAGACTCGCACACCTAACACAGCTGCTCAAACAGGACTCCTCACTGGCCAACAAAAAAGTAACCATGCTTCAGTTCTTAAACAGATCTATCAGTAAATCAAAGCTGAGAAAGTCCAAATGTTACTAATGTTCTTTCTTTCTTTTTTTTTTTTTTATTGTTGACACATATTCAGGATTTCACCTCAGTAAGTCTCCACTTTTCTAAACATTTAGTTTGTCTTAACATTTAAACATTATTATTTAATAATCATATTTTTCCCCTCCCCCCCCTGTATTTTCCTCTGATGGGTGTCTTTAGGGGGTGAGTAAAATCAGATTTACTTTTTAACATCCCTTCTGCACATACGGCACCAGTATGTGTTTTTATATGGCTCTCCTACATAATAAATAACTCCTGATGTCTGGATTTTGATGTCTCTTCCCTCCAACAATGCGATGCTACACAGTTTCTCCTCTCTCTTGTCTCCAAGCCAAGTGCAGCGTAAAGGAACGCCAAAAAAAAAAAAAAACGTGGGGGATCTGTCCCAGGCTTCCATTTCAAAGGCCTGGTATCTAAAGGATTATGAAAGATGGCTTTTTAGCTCCTGCACCCTAAAAACAAGCTCAAATCCTTTTATTTGTCTCTTCTCCATCCCTTGCATGTGCGCTTAAGAGCTTTGCCCTTAGTGTTTGTTGTCCCTCTCTGGCCCAGAGTTCTCACAGTGTCCTGGCTTGGACCACCTTCTAAGAGCCGCTAAGCCTCGCCCTTCCCCACCCGGACAAGATACAACAGCGAGCATTGAAGTACAGGGAAGATTAGGTGGCACCTCAAAGACTTCAGCCACTTAAAGATAATCTGAAAGTAATAGCGCAGGCTAGGATTAATTGGGGAACAATGGCCAGTCTGACCTCGGGTGGCTTTGATGCTCTTCCTTCCTCCCTCTCTCTCTCTCTCTTCCCTTCCTTCCTTTCCTGCCAGCCTGTAGTTGCATGCCAAGCTGGTCAAGTCACGCAGGACAATCCAGGACCTTTTATTAAGTTGGCACAGTGCCGGATAAATTCCTATTAATCATTAACACCCCCAGAACACACCGGTGTTTCAGACTTGCGTAAGTACGGCGTATGTATGGCGTACCTGGATACATCACAACAACACCAGCTTTCATAACTAATACTCTTGGATGCCTAATACGATCTCCATGAGCACCAGGGTCTGCACTTAAAAATCCGTAGCACATACAGTACGTACCAGTTTGATACGTCATACATGTCACGTGTACACCGTAAAAACGAAAGATCTGCTGCAGTGGCGTTGCTTGAACACGGGGCAGACACTTTAAATGACATTGAGTGCATGGACTCATGCTGTTAAAGTGCAGGTGTGTTTGTGGCCATGTGTGTTGAGATGGACCGTGATGAACGTTCCATCTTGACTCATCATTTCAGGTAACCGCTCGCCGCTGTAACCATCTTTTGACTGTAACTTGAGATATGAGCGTGTTGATCACTGCTCTGGATGCCGTGTGCCCATCCCAGTTTTATGCAGTTATGCAGCAGCGACGGGTTATTTCTTGAAATACTTTTAAAAATAAGCTGCGTACATGGAACCTATGAGACAGTGCAATGCTAGCATAAGGGTCGTAGCTTATCTTAAGTGGCTATCAAGTTACCCAGAGCTTAGCCATTGCTTGGCTGAGCGTTTGTTTCTTCTCACTACTCCGTGAATTGGTTAAGCACCGCCTTGAGCCTCATGCAAAGAAATGCAGCGTTGCACCAGTGACACGTAACCTGACACAAGCTTTATCTGCGTTTTCCTTTAACGCGTTTGAAGTTCCATGTTGGGGGAGGGTGGGGGGGGGGTGTTGTGAAATTCCAGCTGCACCTCTTGCAGGGCGACCCGAAAAATAAACGTCCACCATCCCAGATGTGGCGTAAACATTCTTTGCCTTTGAGCACTGCAAGCTGGACCTGTCCATCAACACGTGCAAGATAGATAACGTGTGAATGAAAAGCCACCTGTACGCATCCCTGACCCCTTCTTTTATCTCCCCTCTATCTCTGTCTCTATGCGTGTGTGTGTCTTTCCTTCATGCCCTGTATCCCATGGCCCATCCCTCTTCTCCTGGACCGACTCTTCCTTCCTCCAGTTTGTAAGTATATCATTTTCCCATCTCCTCCCTTTTAAAAGACGTTGTGAATATGTGTAGCAGTCGATCCCTTTGTGTCCCTTGTTAACAGTCTCCTTAGAACAGGACAACGGATGTTGTATTTTACTCGCCGTGGCCAGAGGGGCACCCTGCAGGGCCTAGACAGGAAGTTGAGCAATAAGGACAGGAGACGCCACATCCTGTCGGGCATCGTCCGTCACACCCTACCCCCAGAGAGCTGTCGGCCTGTCGCTCAAACAGCGAGATGACCAATCCGTCTCGAGAGTGTGACAGTGAAGACAATGGGTCCGTAGATAGAAGAGCCAGACTCCATTTATCACAATCTGTCTCGAGGGCCGAGCTTAGAGGAGGGGCTGAGGGTCGATCCCCTGCAGTAGGACACGTACAGTGCAGTATAGATGAGAGAAAAAGAGGTAACGTAGTGTGGTTCCTTTAGAAAACAATTTAAAATAAATAAATTATTAACTAGAAAAGGAAAACATTCATACACATCTTATCACATTTGCCGAACCACAAACTACTAGGGTAGGTACCCTGTAGGTATCCGGGGTACCCGGAGGAAACCCATGCAAGCATGGGGAGAACATGCAAACTCCACACAGAAACACCCTCGCCGAGCCCAGGACTTTCTTGCTGTAAGGTGGACGTGCCAACCACTACATTACCGTGCCTAACTCAGCCGACACTGGGCGAAGGTGGGGTACACCCTGAACAGCTCATCAGACCATTGCATGGCAACACACACAACCATTTAACTCACACTCACACCTAAGGGCAATTTGGAACAGCCAGTTAGCCTAATGTGCATGTCTTTGAACTGTGGGAGGAAACCGGAATACCCGGAGGAAACCCACACAAAAACGGGGAGAACATGCAAACTCCACACAGAAACACCATCGTCGAGCCTGGGACCCGAACCCAGGACCTTCTATTAATTAAGATCTTTTAATTTCTTATTACCGCCATTTAAAGATACATATAATGAGTCTGGCTACGCTGTGAATTGACCGAAATTGTGCGTGTGCATGCGTGTGTGTGTGATCACTGTACATCTGCTCGCTGTCTAATGTGTTCCGTTTTAGCCCGAGTATTTTGTTCAACATCAGGTTTGTGCATGTAAAATCCATCATCTCTGTTCTCCGAGCTTGTCCATTATTCTAGCTTCAGTTTGTGTTTGTGTGTGTGTTGGCCCTGTGTCTCCTTGATGGGCTTGTCAGTGGGCTGATGCCTGGGTGGGTCCTCCATCACAGGGTCATACCAACATCATCAATCTTGTGCTGGGTGACAGGCCCCAGCTTCCCCCGCAGTGGGCACACTGGTTTGTTGTTTTGTAATTAGGCTGCCATTAGATGGCAGGAACCCATCCTCTCCATCGCACACAGCTGGACCCCCTCCTCCAATGACCAATGGAAGCCCAAGAAATTTCTGGCATTGTGGGACTTGTGGTGTGTGGAGTAGCCAGGAAAAGCAAACCGAGCGTAGCTCATGTATTTAAGCTTGGGTCATGTCGCCTAGGGAATGTGTGATTCCCAGAAATTCAATTGCAAAGCCCTATTAGGGATTAAATATGCGATCTTAACTAAAGGAGGAATCAACAATCCACTTAATTTAATAATCTTCTATCACGTTGCTGCTAAATTACAAAATGTATACATATAGTTGGGCGATTGCGTAGTGGTTAGCACGTCCACCTTACAGTAAGAAAGTCTTGGGTTTGACTCCTGAGCTCAGCGATGGATTTCCGTGAGGAGTTTGCATGTTTTCCCTGTGCTTGCATGGGTTTTACCTGGGTGCTCCGGTTTCCTCCAATAGTCCAAAGACATACACATTAGGCTAATTGGCTGTTTCAAATTGCCCCCGAGTGTGTGAATGTGAATGGGTGTGTGTGTGTTGTCCCTGGGATGGTCTGGCAAGCTGTTCAGGGTGTACCCCGCCTTCGCCCAATGTTGACTGAAATAGGCTCCACCCTCCACGACCCTAATAGGATTAATCGGTTCGGGAAATGAATGAATGAATGAATGAATGAGTGTCGCTAGTAGCATCTCATCAACAGGAGCTTGTCTGTCCCACATAATCAAATTAGGATTTTAATTAATTAATTAATTAATTAACATTATTATTTTTCCACTCACTCACACACTCATTTGCTGAACCAGTTACTCCTTCTATTGTTGCAGAGAGGGTGGTGTCTATTTTAGCCAACACTGGGCGAAGGCAGGGTACACTGAAACCATTGCAGGGCAACACACACAACTATTCAAACTCACATTCACATCTAGGCGCAATTTGGAACGGCCAGTTACCCTAATGATCATGCCTTTGGACTATTGGAGGAAACCAGAGTACCCGGAGGAAACCCATTCAAGCACATGAAGAACATGCAAACTCCACACAGAATCGCTCAAGCCCAGAAATCAAACCAAAGAAGGGCCTTCTCGCTGATGGCGAGGCAGACGTGCTAGCCGCTACACCACTGTGCTGCCCTTCTTATTTACCAAAGCGAGCTTATACCTGTTGATTTTAGCGACACTTTCTGTAATGTATATTGGAGGAGTCTTTAGTATCGGTGGTTATACCAGTCAGTGCTAAACTGCATTTTGTTCTGTGTGGGTAAGTGAGTGACTGTTTATAGGCCCTGTAATGTGAGAACAGGAACTAACTGGTTTCGTGGACATTCCACACTGTTAAATTTAATTACAAACTGACGAATGTAAAGATGTGTCATTCTTTGCTAATTAAACGGTTTTAAATAAATGACAGCATGCTGTTACAGGAAAATAAACGTGGCTACGTTCTATATGACAGCATATTTGTAATAGTTCTTCTTTCAGCAGTGCTAATCATAGCCTACATGTCTGCCATTACAACAACAACAAAAATGCTTATTATTATTATTATTATTAAGGTCACAGGGAGGCTGGAGCCTATCTCAGCCAACTTTAAGCGAAGGCAGGGTACACCCTGAACAGCTCATTAATCCATTGAAGGGCCAACACACACACACACACACACACACACACACACACACACACACAACAGTTCACACTCACACCCAGGGGCAATTTGGAACAGCCAATTAGCCTAATGTGCATGTCTTCGTACTGTTGGAGAAAACCAGAGTACCCGGAGGAAACCCACGTAAGCACGGGAAGAACATACAAACTCCCTGCAGAACCACCTTTGCTGAACCTGGGACTGAATGCTAGTGTGCTAACCACTACTCCACCATGAAACCCCCCAATCATTAAAACAGTTATTATGTTTATCCCCTTATGTATATTAATTTATTCATTTTCTGAACCACATAATCCTAATTAGGGTCGCAGGGAGGCTGGTGCCCATCTCAGCCGACTCTGGGCGAGGGCGAGGCACACCCTGGGCAGCTTGCCAGGCCATCACAGGGCACTTTATGTTTACAATAATAATTTTAGTAATATGGCCAGATGTATAATTTAATACCAAGTTTGTAACAGTGGAAATCCTGGGTGGAGCCCCATTGGCATGGAACATGTCTGTGATGGTTGTCCTATGTCCATGCCTGAATTGTTGTTGATTGGCTGTTATGAATCGCTGACTTGCATGATGACAGGCAGCAATAAAAAACTAATTATTGCAAAATAGATTTATTATTAATGGAACTCAAACCAAAATATCGAGGCTCAGACATCACTGCTCAGACTCGCACAGAATAAAACAACACACAATCTTACTCAGGGAGGCCGAAAAACTTTGCAGAGAAAAGCAACATGAAACGGATACACGGAACATGAACTTGTTAAACGGAAACATGCAACATGAACTCATTAAACAGATAAATAAACTAATAAGACAGCCGGAAATCAGTGAGTGAAAGGCGGTGGAATGAAAACTCTCTTGCTTTCACTCCAGAACATAATTGGGGAAAATGTATGTATTAGTTTGTTTGTTTGTTTATTTATTTATTTCTCTCAGGTTTTAAGTAGATTAAGCCCTTTAAAGAGCCTTTAGCTTCTAAATTCTACATCATTGAGTGTACGGTTAAACTGAGTGCTGTCCTGTATGTGTTTCTCAGACCGCTCTGCACTGGGCCGCAAAGCATGGGAAAGATGACATGGCTGTTGCCATGGTTGACGCTGGAGCCGACATCAACATCAAAGCTGTAAGTCCCTTTAAAGTGCTTTGTGAGTATCATAGGCTTTATTTACCCTCCGAATCCTTCATTAATTGAACAAGTATATTTTTTCTGTCTTTTTTTTCACAGCATGTAAGTAAATACCCTGGCCTGTCATCTGTTTGGTGAAAAACTGGTAAGGCATTTGCAGTGACGGCGCTCTGACACGCCTGCCTGCTTTCCAAGCCTCTGACATAACTCCTGTGGAAGGGAAAGCACCGAATCCAGCTGTACAAATGAACTTGGGCTCAGCTTCACAGCGCATGTTCATAAATCAAACTGTGTCATGTTAATCACTTCCCCTAAACAATGTCCTCATGTATTCCATTCGCTCGGCCCTAAGAGGAGCAATTGCGCTGAATTACCAGGCAATTATCATGCTGTCATTAGGGTCTGTTGCTGTAACCTTACCTAATTTGTGTCCTCTCACCCTTTTGTTTTTTTTCTCCATGTTCCATCTTTCTGTCTTTTGCTCCTTCTCTGATTCTTCTCTGATTTATTTGTGTTGGATGGTTGGATGGATTTACGACTGGATGTTCGCTGCGACAGGGTGTAAGTGTTTTTATTCATGTGATCACTTATATCTTACACATATTTTAAATGAGACTAAAGCTTTTGTGGTTCCAGGGCTACACACCTTTACACATCGCTGCACTGCACGGACACATACATATATTTAATCTACTCATCCAAACCTACGGTAAGCTTCTCTTCACAGTTACACTATTATAGATTTGTGATTTAATTTGCTGTAACTTAGTTACAAGCAAGTGGTTAGCACTTCCACCTCACAGCAAGAAGGTTCTGGGTTCGAGTCCTGTGCTTGTGTGGGTACGCTTAATAGTCTAAAGGCACCTGTGGAGAATCCCAGGTTGATCTGACACTGGGCGACACTGGGCGAAGGCGGGGCACACCCTGAACAGCTCGCCAGACCATCACAAGGCTAATGCACACACACACACAATAATTCTCACTCACACTTAGGGGCAATTTGGAACAGCTAATTAGCCTGATGTGCATGTCTTTGGACTGTCGGAGGAAACCGGGGTACCTAGGGGAAACCCACGCAAGCAGTGGTAGAACATTCAAACTCCACTTAGAAACACCCTGGCCGAGTCCATGACTCGAACCCAAGACCTTCTTGCTGTGTGGCGGACGTGCTAACCACTACACCATCGTATCGCAGTCTAACGTTTCACGATCAAGTAACCGTAATAGAAAATTAATTTTGTCCAATCAGAATGGAGCATTTAATGCATTAAATTTGTTAATAATGTTATTGAGTACTTTGTTGAATTTGTTGTACAATAATATGTTTGACGCAATCGTGTACTGATGCTACAGTAGATCTTATTAAACTTAGATAAATAAATAATTCTAATACTACTACTACTACTAATAAGCTGATATTCATACTGTGTGTTCAGGTGCGAAGGAAAACGTGCGAGACAACAGCGGTCACTTGGCGTCCTACTACCTGAATGTACAGAAGGCAAAGGAGAGCAGTGAGCTGAGTAAGTAATCGAATTTCTCAGGGTTTTATGTATTTATTAAGTTGTGTCACCCACTGGTGAACACCCATTTATGGCGTGAGATGCCACACGGCCTCAATCGTCTCCCAGCATGACTTCCTGCACAACCCTTAAAGCCAGATTCACACAGGAAGCATAGTGCGACCATGCAAAGTCGATAAACGCCGGTGAAATAAGCACTGAGAGGCGAGATTTGCTCAAGCAACACAAAGTGGGCGGGCGCTGAACTTTCAATCAAGCGATTCCAACGATATCCAATCAGAGCTTAAGGATACCACTGACTGACAGAGGCCGCCTAACACATAGTTCCCCAAAACCTTTTTTCACCTTAATACACCATGTGAAGTTTAGTGGCGTGTTGCTCGTCACTTCCTGTGTCAGTGCGGCTTTAGTTCCCTTCATGCTTGTAAGTCATGTGTAATATTCATGCACGTCACTCCCACACCTGATCGGAAACTCTTCGTTCTGATTGGTCAGAAGCTTTTGACTGATATTTTTATATTTTATTCTGATAATTTTAAAATAACTTTCAAAGGAAACTTAGACAGCAGACACTGGAGGAGGTCCCGGGGTAGACACAGAACTCGTTGGAAAGATTATGTATCCTGTCTGGCCTGCGAATGCTTTGGGATCCCCCAGAAGGAGCTAGAGAGGGATGCCTGGGTTTTCCTCCTAGACCTGTTGCTTCCACGACCCGATCTCTGATAAACAGAAGAAAATGGAGGGATGAATGCTACGTTTTCTGTTAGGAGAGATTATATTTATAATTTGTTCAGTGTCTGCAGGGTCAGAGCTCCATATCGGCTGTTTTTCAGACTTCAGGATGGATGGTGTGGTTTTTAGAAACCTGACAGGAACAGGAAAATTTTTTTAAAATTTTAACTAAACAGAATGAAAGTGAGAAGCTACTGAGTTTGGTTGTTTATAGCTGCATACAGCTACAACCAAACTATAAGTTACATAAATACATCAAATAAAGATGTATATGGATAGATAGTAAGGGGGGGGGGTGATCACACTAGAGGTGCGATAGAAAAATGACTGACAATGCACAGCTTTGGCTTTTTATTCTAAAAATGTTGTCAAATTTGTCTAGCGACATTCGTGGCATCACATTTTGGTCACTTGGTTCGTGAACTCATCGCAAAAAAATTCAAACATGTCCGAAACTCCCACGAATGTCACAAGACAAGGCACTCACTGTCAGCACATGTCGCACGAATGTCGCAAAGCTGTCATTTTCCTCGCAAATGATTAGTTTTTTTGTTCGCAAGGAAAAGCGACAAGTTGGAGACTTCCCCGCGGAAAGTTTGAGACTTGATGGCATCCTCCATTTTTTCCACACTACTAATGCGCAAATAAAAAGCGAATGGTTTAAGAACAAAACGCGAACAAATGTATGACAGAAGATTCGCTTTTTTTTCCCCAACAAACATTCTCAAACCAGCCCTGCAATGGCCTGGTGAGCTGTCCAGGATGTACTCTGCCCTCGCCCAGAGTCGGTTGAGATGGGTGCCAGCCTCCCCGCGACCCTAATTAGGATTAAGAACGATGAATGAATGGATCTGCAAACCAATCGAAATTACTCACAAATCAGTCGTGCAACTTTCTTGTGACTTTTGTGCGATATACTTGTTTAAGCCGCAAAATATTCACTTGTATATGGAGTCGCAAAACATCTTGACGCGAATTTCAAAATTCACAAAAGATCGCTAAAAAGTCAATTTGCGTCGGTCACCTTTGTTTCGCACCTCTAGTGTGATCACTCCCTAAGGGCTGGGAAATTGCTGTAATATAGGAAGTATAAGCATACCATGGCATGTTTTATTCCTTATGAGAGTCATGTAGTAGCTTA